>KK113789.1:280124-312394 GCA_000611955.2 Stegodyphus mimosarum
TTTCGTATAATATAAAAGGTGTGTAAGGGTGCCGCTCTTCTTGCTGAATTTGACAGCTGAAGAGATCTAAATGATTCATAATGTTTGCAATCTTGTGTGTCCCGATAGAATTGTTTATTAATCTTGTGTAAGAACTTCGCAAGAGGTTCTGCTTTGAGGTCATCATTAAGACACTTATTCCTTACAAAAAAGTGGGCATCTGTGAGGATACGCAGGTATCTGTTCTGCACCACCTGTAATTTATTAAGCTTCTGGTCAGTAATTGTCGTCCAGACCGGTGAAGCGTAGGTTATTATTGGCCTAATAACAGTAAGATAAATGAGTCTCTTCTTATCCAAATCTAGTGAAGAGTATTAACCAATGATGGGATAAAGAGATTTAATGATTTTTAGAGCCCCGTCTCGTACGTTATTAACGTGCTGAGTCCATGTGAAGCGATCGTTAAACAATATTCCAAGGTGATGCGCTCGTTATCCTTCCCTAGCTCTTATTTGCGGAAATATTTTTATCACGATAAACTGCCCAATCGGTTACCTCTTCAGTGAGTCTGTATCTTTACGTAAACAGAATATTCAGAATCATTGAATTTTTTTTCGTCATCTGGTGGCACAGGTAATTCGGCAAATGTGTGTTTTCTTTTTTTCAAGTACTTATCTGATCAGAAATCAGGTGACATAAAACAGAACTGAGCTTGAGAACAACTGGTCCATAATGTAAATGATGTAATATAGCATAAGAAGAGTATATTATGCGAAATGTTTATAATCATTAAATGGGTTATAGAAGAAATTACCCTATCTAAGCCTTGTTGATATCATTCCCTCTTAAACTATGTACAATTACAGCATACGTAATAACTGTCCCAATCATAGCAAAAACTAAGTTCCTTTTCAGTGGAGTGAATTTCCACAAGGTCAAATGAACATCGGAGTTTGTTACCATGAGGAATCGTAAATGCATAAATAGCGAATTCCCTTTATTTTCAGGAATCAGCTGAGAGGTATCAGCTATTTTTCTATTAGCGTCCGATATTTCAGAGGCCGCGAAGCACATAAGTAGCAGTGTTATCATGTTGAAAAACGTAAATGAATGAAGAGCTACAGTGAGTGAAGTAGTTTGAGCGACAGAGGTAAAGCTGTTGCTGTCCAAGATCAGTTGCAATGATAAATTGATAGCACATGCATTAACGACTGTTGCCATGAAAGCTAGAAGAGAAAGTTCGTTGTCAGCTTTCTGTATTTGGTCTTTAAGAGACAGATAGTTCTTAATAAGATCGTTAAAGTTAGGTTCGTTACTTAGATTCATGCAGTCAATAAAATAATCAATTGCTCCTTTCAAATGCCAGCAAATGCAAGTAAAAAATATTTGGAAGGTACCGATGGGCATAAAAAAGAAATAGATCAAAGAAAAGTAATGGAAAGCATATATTATTACTTTAGTATTTACATTTTCTAACTGCAATCCAAACAAAATGTGACTTACTGAAGATCGTTCCACATTTCGAAGCAGAAAGGACAGTACCACTGCAAATATTATGCTGGTAAATGCAACATTAGTGATTCCCATTGCCATAATTTGAGATTTGGAGTGTCTCTTAGCTGCAGATCTGATTTCGCACAAATCACTAGAAAGTTTTCCAATGCGATATGCTCGCCGGCTTAGAATTATACGAAATATTAATGTTGTAGTTTTCATTAAAACACTTCCAAAAACATTACCAGTGTTGAATTCGTTCACTCTTGTCATAATTGATAAAGAAGTAGTCGCATGTAAGAGAATTATCATGTATGATAAAATGTTTGTTAAATGGCGAACAAATTTAGCCGCGATGCAGGTGTTTTGTCTTTTGAAGAAACCGTTAATTATGCTTAACCGAAATAAGAAGAATATAACTGAGTAACATCGCCGCATTTTATGATTCTTCATCTTCGTAAAGAAAGAAGATGCAGATCTTCAAGCTTTATCTTCTAATAATTTTAATTCTAATAATTCGAGCTTAATCATCTGGTTTGTAATCAAAACCTTATAAGGTATTTTCTCCCTCCTTTCTGCATGTTTTCATGGTGTAACTGAAAGAACTTTCAAAGCGTATTAGGGAGGTCCGGAATTTGAATTTCGACAAAGTCAAAGCGGATTTCTTCAATTCTTGACTTCCAAAAATTTCTAATTGCTGTGAACACAAATTTCACACAAATTTTTATCTTTCAAAAAAAATGAAGCCACATTTTTACCCTTAAAAAAGGGTAAAATACACTGCCTATAGTCAAATAGTCAATACACTGAAAATGTCTCTACGCATTTTTCATGATATATATATATATACATGATATATCTAATACTGGTGAAACACTGTCTCAATAAAAAAATTACAGAAAAAGGAGAAAAGTACAGAAAAAGAAGAAACGGTCGAGTGTTTTCTGTACAGAAAAAGGAGAAACTGTCCAGAGTTCAATTTTATCTTTTTCCTGATATGCATGTAGTTTTAAATTATCTTTCCTTTTTAAAAAGGAGAGTTCTATTGTGTGACATAAAACAATTTCATGAGAGACGATCGATTAGCAATTCCATTAACGAGATATTTTCTAGCAATTCTTTGCCAAATAACAGCCAGTTATCCAAAACGCGAAGATGTCTGAAGAAGGTATCGTAAATGAAGAACTATCCACCGAGTTAAAAGAAATTTCTGTTTGCATACGTATCTTTCGATATCAGTTTACTTTATCTATCGTACAGCTTTCTGTCTATAAATCGATAATGATGAATTAAATTAAATTTGTCATTGATACAAACACTACAGCATTACGCAAAATGTATTACGCTGTTTATCATCACTTAAAGTGCTTCTAACGAAATATAACTAGAAACTGAATAGAAAAGACACTTGGACAAACACTCCGTTTGCAAAGTTCTTACGTCTTGCTAAAGCATATCTAATTTCATAGATCCCATCATATTGTCAATCAAAGTTTACATTTCGGAAAGGAAATACAGATCTTTTGATGAAACTGATTTTTTTTACTCAGATTGTAGCATCACTAACAGGAAGACCTAAGCTTTATATTTATATGGGAAAGCAAAGTTATTAAATGTTAGTAAACGCTTCTAATTGTTATCCCATTGTCTTACCCATAAGGTGACCTTTCTGGGAAGTGAAGGCAGTAAATTATATGTACAGCTTTCCTTTTGAATTTCATTTCCGAGAATAATGAAAACAATATTTTTTTTCTCGTGGAAGATTATTCTCTTCTTGCTCAAGTATTTTCCAGTTTTCGTTGTGCTAAATGCTATGTTCAAGTATAATCAGCTCGATATGATGCTATTACAAACAGCGAGCTTATTTCGTTTGCTAAGACTGAGTAGTCTGTAACAGAGCGCATAATGCAGTGAACTCTCTAATGGGATTATTGTTAGAATTATAAGGTATTTCTTCCGCCATCATTATAAGGTATTTCTTCGCATGCTTTCATGGTGTAGTGGTCAGCACGCTCGGCGAGTATTCGAGAGGTCTGTAGTTAGAATCCTGGCGAGGGCACTGCTAATTTTTCATCTTTCCTGCTTCAAAAATAATTCTAATGAGTCTGTAAGTGGCTCTCTAACTAAAACAGTGGTGGATGATGATTCACCACCACCGGGATTTGGCGATTGGGTCCCCTAATCCCCAGTCGCCCGTTAAAAGGGGAGTATATAAGGTATTTCTCCGGCCTTCTACGCATGCCTTCGTGGTGTAATGGTCAGCACGCCCAGCGGGTATTCGAGAGATCCGTGGTTCGAATCCCGGCGAGGGCATTGCTCATTTTCCATCTTTCCGGCTTCAAAAAAAAATCCTAGTGACTCTACAGAATAAGGTTTGGTTTAGTTGATTATGGCAATGTATATTGAAAATGTTTGACTAAGAGAAGGGGTGCTTTCGTGGGGGACCTCTGAGGAGAAATATCTCGTACGGACGTTACACATGGAGAAAAACACGAAAATGCCCATGCAGCCAGCTCATTCGCCTAGAATCTATCCCAGGTCGGAAGTACCAGTGTTCAGCGATTTTACCGCTTGACCGCTGGTGGGACTTTGTTAGAATAAGATAATGTCACTTTTGCATAATGAAACTATGAACGGAAATCGAACATGTGCTAAGCTAAATACTGGCGAGAGAGGATTTCTCTTATGCCTCAGTACCTGCCTTGTAACTGAGCCAAAGTGCCAGTCGCTGAGTTTTTTTCTTTTTCAGCCATGTTACTTTTCTTTCTCGGGATATATTCCTGTATTTATTCATGTAACTACCTAATAGGTAAGCCTGAAGATACTTATGACCGATGAATAAGTGTATGTAAGTTCGTTTTTCAACACTTCAATTTTAAATGTCTATGAAAATGGTTTAATTTAATTTTTGATCTATTTCAGTTAAGTAAAACTCTCTTATTTGTTAAGTAAAGATTTCACCGTCGTTTTGGCTTATGATTCTTTAATGAAACTGCGCTAAACATAAGATATGTACTCAGAACGCATTGAGTTAACGCACAGTGTATTAATTATCCCTAAAGTGACCAGTATTTTTAAAAACATGCATAGACAGTTGTACTGGACACCATTTCTCTAAAACCATTGCCCCCCCCCCAGAAGTCTAAAATCATATCGAACCGTAGATGCTTCCTTTCGAGAGGGATCATACTATGGAAATAGCTACGACGTTTCCTAATCTTGCTCTTGTTGTAAATATTTATAAACAATTTCATTTGGCTATATTGTACATTAGAGTAACTATGTCTATTATTCCGAAATAAACCGGTGGTAAAATCAGTTGCAGATTTAGTCGGTTCGGTAGAACCGCTTCGCTAAATTATTTTTAGTTTATAAGGTATTCTCCCGCCTTCTTGGCATGCCTTCGTGGTGTAGTTGTCAGCACGCATGTCGCGTATTCGAGAGGTTCGTGGTTCGAGTCCCGACGAGAGCATTCCTCATTCTTCTCATCTCCCGCTTTCAAGTAACCTAATGACTCTACAAGTTGTTGATTTTCAGTTCTGTGATTATAACTAAATTCTAATGCGGTTGATATTTACTGTATGGTTTCGCTTGGTTTCTGTCTGAAAATATCGCCAAGTGTTATTGGTCCTTCCTGAAATCTGGAAGAGCGCTGCATTAAATGGGTTTTTCGATAACCTTAATGTTGATAATGTTGGCGAAACTAGCCTTTGGAAAAATTGTGCGAATAATGCCAAATGTATTGTGATAAGTTGAGATTTTGGTTATTTTTTTGTAATAGTAACCCTTTCGTATGGACCGAAGATTTTCAATTGCAGTGTTTGGTTGCACATGCTTAATGTTTTATGAAAATGGTACCTGAAAAGTCGTCTGAATGTTTGCTTAGTGTTATAAATGAGTATATTCTTCCGAAGAGATAATAATTTCAGACTGCTGGAAGGCGTACAATTGCCTTTCAGATGAAGGCGCAAGGAAAAAAATGTACTTATGGCTTTCTTGGACCCTATTATACGTGTTTACGGACCTGTTATTCGTGCTGGTGAGAGGTGTCAACGTATGCACGTGAAAAGGTATGTTAAAAAATTGACGTTTTATTTATTTATTGGTGTTTCTGTGTTAATTTTTATTAAAAGATTTGTTGCTTAATGTTTTTATATTAAGAAATTTGTATTTTTTGGTTATTTATTACTCTTTGTTTGTGTATTTTTGGTTATTCGCTCGTGTCTGTGTGTTAAGACAGCGGCGAATTTTTTCTGGTTAACATCATAGTTTTAACTTTATTTTAGATTTCTGATTTCGTTTAAATGAAAATAGATCGGTGTGTACATGGAAAAAGTTAAATTAGTGCGCAGTGCCTAGTTTGTGCAATTCTGGGATTTTTTTAAGTTAAAATTGGTCGTTGTATCCATGGATGAAAGTTAAATTAGTGCGCAATGCCTAGTTTGTGCAATTCTCTGATTTTTTTTAAGTTAAAATAGGCCGATGTGTACATGGACACCGAGTTTGTAAGTCTTTGATGTCTTGTTTTTGTTTTGTGTAATGGGTGGAAGCAACGGCACCATCTTGAAACTGGTGCCGATGACCAATTTCAAGATGGTGACGATCCTTCGTGGCGCCGATCTTGGCTTCACAAAAGAAACGATTTCCCAAGCGGTACCGTAGAGTAAAGACTAACCTCTAATACGTGTTCGGTATTAATGTGGTATGCGCACTATCACTTTTAGTAAGCTTCTTATTTCTTAGTGGGGAACTAAAAAACTAAACCATTTTTAACTATGAAAATAAATACAAATGATTAAGAATAATTAAAAGGAAATGATTCCATTATTTAAATTCCTTAAATTTAAATTTCAATAGCTTCATTTATAAGATATTTCTCCCACCTTCTTCGCATACCTTCGTGGTGCAGTGGTCAGCAAGCTTTGCGCGTATTCCAGAGGTCCGTGGTTCGAGTCCCGGCGAAGGCGTTGCTCATTTTTCAATATTCCTACTTCAAAAATTCCTAATACCTCTACAAGTGAAACCCAAACTAAAAAGGTGGTGGATGGTGATTCTCCATTACCAGGGTTTGGCGATTGGGTCCCCAGTCGCCCTTTAATAGGGGCAGTATATAAGGTATTTCTTCCACCTTCGAGTCTCGGCGAAGACGTTGCTCATTTTTCAATACTCCTGCTTCAAAAATACCTAATGTCTCTATACATTACTCAGTAATAATAGCTTCATGAAATATTAAAAAATTCAGCATCTTTGATATTCAAACATGCCGTAAAATGAAAGTAAAAAGAAATGGTTGAAACAGCGACCAATTTTAGTGGCGCAGTGTAAAAAATTAATAACTAATTAAAAGCAAATGATCGCATACTACATCTTTACTATTTATTCAGCTTATCGCCACTACCTTAGTAGTTAATAATAATTGGTTATTGAATTTATTGAATCCCATCATTGCATGAAATCTGGAGAAAATAATGTTTGTTGGTTATTATTGTTTGCTTTTAACCGACATAGGAATCACAGAGCTAAAATAAATAGGTGTTTTTACTGCTATTCTTAGACAACAGAGCTGGCAAAATTACACTCGATGCAACTTCACAAATATTTTTTTGTTATCATCCCCAAACCTCTTAGTGCTGGTTACCTCTGCTTAATGGAAGATAGTCAGGTGCTTTGCTATATTCCAAATAGCCTAAACTAACCATCGTAATGCCAAAATATATTTCGGTTTCTTTTTTCTCTGTGTCTCCCAATAGTTCTTACTTTCTGTTTTATTCTTGAAACACATGTTTTGAAGTTATCTACTTTAAGCAATATTTGAAAATTTTTCACATAGTGCTTATTTTTAAAACAACTGTTATAACATTTTGTCACATTATAAACAGATAATGCTTATTATTACTTGATAACGACGAATTTGCATAAAAGCTAACGGAACACGGAATGTGTGCAGAGGCTTAGTTAAACATATCGTCTTCTAATTCACACCTGGCATACGGTAAAAAAAGTGCCCTCAAACAATCTCGTTTTGAACCATTTTAGAAATTTAATTCCTCAGAAAATGAAAGGTCTATGAAATTATCAGATTATCTCATGGGAGTAATACCATTTTATCACCCCCTTCTTCTCTTGAAGTACGGTTTGAAGAATTAAATAAATAAGATATTACTATAATCAATAAGTCAGCAAGATTTTAATATAAAAATAAGTAAATTATCAATTCTTTATTTACCATCTGAAAACTGATAGCATTCTTCCAACGCTATAATACGTTTTTCATGTCATTTCTAAACAAATTAGCCGACTCATTGGAGGAAAAGTTTTGAAGGTTCGTTCCAAATAACTCGTGAGAATAGATGGGAATTTCAAACGCCTCTTCTTTTCCATTAATGAAGTTTAAAATCTTTCCGTGAACAATCGCTAAAGGTTCCAAAAAAGAATTATAATCACATAAATGAAGAGCAGTGTAGATGTTCACAAGTGCTCTTCGATTAGCGTCAGAAGTTCTTGGGGAAACAGGCTGGATTCCTTTAAATGGCGATTAACAGTTGGTGATGATAAATTAACCTCTTCCTCTAACAAACTTGACGAAAAGTGAAACGTTGTTAGTAATCCTGCTCATTTAGCTGTTAGACTACCATAATTTTATACGGTTGAAACCCTAGGTCTTTGTATAAAATTCCTTGTAAGTTGCTTTGAGACATTTGCAGCTCTGCAAAGTGCCGCCGCTCTGAAGAGCGGCCGGAACTTCGAATCATTGCCTCTCTTTACTCCGTGCTCGATCTACATTCTCTTGTGTTGTGGCGGTTGAGCGATGAAGCCCATTTTGATCTAAATGTGCCAGTTAATAAACAAAATTTCAGGTTCTACTAAGTATTAAGTGATGGCATAATTTAGTGATTGTTATTAATCGGAAATACTTTTTTTTTGTTTTGAAAAATCTGCAGAGTTATGCTTTCCCGAAAAACATGCGTTTTCCATAACTCAACCTATATAATGTTGATTCAACCTGAGGTCTGGTCTCAGCAAACAGGCTGGTTGCGTATGGCTTTCTCCATGCTAACGTGCAAAGGGTAAATCTCTCTTCGAAAGTTTTCCACGAATGTTATCCTTATTCCTTAAATAAATAAAAATTGCACGTTTTGATATCAGTGTTTTGAATTTTAGTTATTTTTTAAAACATTCTTTTTTATTATTATTTTATTATGTTTTTTTTTCCTCGCTCTGAAAAGTATTCTTATTTGAATAACTGTATTTAAATTTGTCTGCTGCCTTTAATAAACCTGTGTACACAATATATACATATGCTACGTTATGTACACCGATATTCTCATCTACACGAAACTGGAGGCATATTCATTTACCTGAAAGGAATGCTCATGTTCTGTGTCTTCTCAATCCCTTTATAATAAATACTAGCTGGGGTGTCCGGCTTCACTCAAGGAGTTGATATGAGATTGTGTGGTAGTTGGAATAAAAGCATAAACTTTAAAATATAAGTGGTAAAATGTTTTTATTGAAAGCACATTCCAACAATTTACAATACTTGTTTATAAACAACACTTGCATTTTGTTATCCGGGGCATATATGTACAAATTTTTCGAATTTCTCACTCGAGAACAAGCTACGTATAGCTGACTGTGAAAAAAGTCTTTCAGGTTCATGCCGCAGTGTTTTAAAGTTTGTCCTTGGACTTTGTTAATTGTACAACTGTAGGCTAATTTGATTGGAAATTTCAGTCTTTTGAATTGTAATAGCAGTTCAGTAGATATCAGTGGCATTCTGGGAATAAATACTGTGGGTCCTTTGTCCTTTCCGGTCATAAGTTCGGCTTCGATGATGTTATTCGATAGCTGTTTGACGACCGTCCTTGTCCATTACATAGTTTTGGTGAGTTGAGATTTCTGAGTAGAATCATCGGAGATCTAATTTTCAGTCGAAGGCAGTGTAATGCCATTCCTGGTACTTGCAAAGAGTTTAAAAATTCTGTAGAGAAGTTAACACTTTCTTCAACTTTTACCATCCTGTCAATCGATTTGAATATTCACTCTTCACCGGGAATTTTCCTTTGATTATTAAAGTCGATATCCTCGACAATATTATTTTAGTTGCCAAAATTGCCCTTTGCACTATCCACTTCGGATTGGTATAGTTGTGAACAAATATTGGATAAATTTAGTCCATGAGTTCGTTTTCAGTAGTGGCTGTGTTGCAGAAATCACTGTTGAGCTCAATGAGGCAGGTCGTCTGGTCAGTAGGGTATGTGTCTTCGCCTATTTGTAAAGGTTTTTGAGCAAAATGTGCTGTTGTTTCTTTTTCGATAGTTCAACTCTCATATTTTTCGTTAGTAGCAGCATTTGTATGTATGGCCAGAGATGTGATGTTTTTAAGCATGCATTGATTTCATCTGCTGGTGTTGACTTGGGGATAACTGAAAGTGTTTGTCGATAGTGGAATGCTTCACTCATGTCAGATTGAACTGTTTACTTGTCCTCATCTGCGCTTTTCGTAGGGGGATATTTTCATGTGGATGGCTTGCGTTCGCAGTCTTTTATTATAAAATTGTGTCGCAGTTCTTGATTGTTCAATTCGTTCATTTCGTTGTTCTTCGGTTTCTCTGCTTCTCATGGTGCTCATTCTCCTTCATTGGGGACGTAAATGTGCTTCGCACTCTTCGACTGTTTCGCTTTTTCGTTTTTGTTTTCGCCATTTTGCTTCAGAACTGGCAAGATCTCCTTCTCTTTTACATTTGGGCACTCTATAAAATATAAATCAAATCAACTTTTAATTATGAAATACACTAAGTACACTTTACACACTTTATTTTCGAATTATATTCAGTCACTATATCTCTTTGATTACTCACACTTCACTGTTTTTATTCACTCACTGCACTTCACTGATAAGAAACTGACGTTCGAACCCACCACGGATCTTGTTTTATATATCCCTACCAATGGGTAGCCCACCATTACAAAAAAGGATTCAAATGGTCCACAATGTTCCAGAACATTCCACAATATTCGAAAGTGTTCTGGAATGTTCTACAATGATCTGGGATGTTTCCGGGATTTCTAGAATGTTGTGGACTGTCTAGAAATTCCCAGCCGTTATATCTTCAAAAGCACTCCCTTCAGGTAAAAACTGGAACATTCTTCAGGGATGAAGCATAGAAGGCTAACACATCATATAACTCCCTTGATCGTACGGGGACTCGTTTCTGAGTTTTAGCGGCACGCACATTGTACATTGCTTTATAGTATATATTGGTGAAATGCTTTCGAAGCTATGGGATATAGTTCGCATTTTCGAAAACAATCACTCTTACCTAATGCGTATAATGATCATGATAAATTAAATCTCACGTGTGTTCATATAAATTTATGGCTTAAGAATTTTATAAAATGCTGAAATTTAAGTATAGGTTGTCAAAAATACGTTCTGATCATTTAAGATTTACATATGCGTTAAAGAAGCTGAAAAACATGATGGCCACAGAAAAGCCCTAGGAATAAAATATAAAGAAATGTGATATATTTTATTTCCATTGATATCAGACGATATAGTGCTCAGAGGAGCCTACGGTACCAAAGGGTCCAGGTTCGAATCCCTACGAAGGCATGGTTGTAACTGTCCGTTCCTTCATTAGGACGCAACGGTGGCAGCCAGTTAAGTGCCTCCACAATAAAATTGCCACCACCTCTGGCCTTATAAGTGGCTAATGCTGAATAGATAAGCGCCCATCATCAGAGACAAAAACAAATTCCATTTAGGTTAAGAAAGCTTCATTGTCAAATTTTCGGGCGGAAAAGTTTCCTTTTCTGTGTGAAA
Source organism: Stegodyphus mimosarum (assembly GCA_000611955.2). NCBI lineage: Eukaryota > Metazoa > Arthropoda > Arachnida > Araneae > Eresidae > Stegodyphus > Stegodyphus mimosarum. Next base: position 291,424 of record KK113789.1, read on the forward strand.
ACTCCCGTACTACTCTCAAACTAAAAGAAGAAAAAAAAATCATATAGATTTTCCATTCTTTCTGAGGCTTTCAATTGCATCTTTCTAAGACGAAAAATATTGATTACAGTTTTCATTAAGACTTAATAACAAACACTATGGCTTTTCGTTTTTAGTTAAAAAAAACATATACTTTAATTTTTTTAGGGCAAAAAGTCTCTTAGTTTTATTTTGTCTATGGGATAGCCCTTCCTAACTTCAGAATGTAAGGAGGAAAAAATTCCCTTTGATTTTACGATGCCGAGAAAGATTCATTTAGATATTTTCGGTCGAAAAAGTTTTATTTTTATTTTTTAGAGCTAAAAATCTCCACCTGTATTACGTTTGTACTAAAATCCAAGTTAATTTCAAAACGTAAGGAGAAAACGTTATACTCTGATTTTACAAAGTCCAAATAAAGTCTATTAAATTTTATAGGTGGAATATTTTCGACTCGTGTCTTTTCTAAGGTAAAAAATTTCATTTACCTTTTTAATAGTAACTGTAGTATGAAAAATGAGAGAAATTTAGAAAACTAATTTAGTTTGAAATCCAAAAGAACAGCAGACCTGAAGTAATGGAAAACGCATATTGAGGATTTCATTAATGATAGATTATGAACTTATTAATATTTACCAAGTAAAATTAGTTAAATTCTCAAAATTTTACCTATTAAACAATTGAAAGATTAAAGTATGTGAATATCAAAATCATAGGAGGAAGATAAAAAGTAAAATATTGTGCAAATCAATCGCAGGTGGGTAACAACAAGAAAAAAAATAATGAAAAATAATCCAGCATTTCTCTCTACAGGCCATGTTGGCATCTTCGACAATTAATTATAGCATGCATTGACTGGTGTCCTCTACCAGCAGTCGCTGAACTAGAGAGTTCTGGAAGGAGTATGTAAACATACAATGCACTGTCCTTGAGGATTTGGCATGATCCGAAACAGGTGTTCTGCGTCAGTAAAGTGGTATAAGTATGTTTCCGCACTTTAACGTTCGTAATCGCGTAGCAGTCATTATTACGCATGTCAGTGATTACGTAGAAATTTCTATCGGAGCAGGAAGAAATATGTGGGGTGACTCCGCATGTTGCGATCCACGATGACATCACAATAACAAGTGATCTAAAGCACATGGTTGTGGTCTGCGAGCTTCTCAGTCGGCCTTACAGAGCTGAACTTGAGAACAGCAGGCATACAATCTAAATGTTACACTATAGTATAAGAAGAATATATTGCCCAAAATGTTTATATTTTTTATGTGGGTTATAGAAGAAATTACGCTATCTAAGGCTTGTTGATGTCATTCCCTCTTAAACTATGTACAATTACAGCATAACTAATGACTGTCCCAATCGTAGCAAAAACTAAGTTCCTTTTCAAGGGGGCGAATTTCCCCAAGGTCAAATAAACATCTGAGTTTGTCACCATAAGGAATCGTAAATGTGTAAACAGCGAATTCTCCTTATTTTCGGGAATCAACTGAGCAGCATCAACTATTTTCTTGTTACCATCCGATATTTGAGAGGCCGCGAAACACATCATTAGGAATGTTATCACGTTGAAAAGCATAATTGAATGAATAGCTAGCGTGATGTTCTGAGCGGCTACAAGCTGTCAGCGTCCATCATGAGTTGTAATGACAAATTGATAGCAGATGCATTATAGAGTGCTGCAATGAAAGCTAAAAGGGAAACTTCGTTGTCAGCTTTAGATATTTGGTATTTAAGATAGAGATAATTTTGAAGAAGATCGTTGAACTTAGGTTCGTTACTCGGATTCATGGATTCAATAAAATAATCAATTCCTGTTTTTAAATGCCTGTAAATGCAAATAAAAAATATTTGGAAGGTACCCACAGGCATGAATAAGAAATAGACCAAAGAGAACTGATTCAGAGCATAGATTATTATATTTGTAGTTGCATTTTCAAACTGCAATCCAAACAAAATATTACCTAATGAGTAACGTTCCGGATAATGACGCAGAAAGGACAGTAGCAGTGCATATACTATGCATGCGAATGCAACATTAATAATTCCCATTGCGATAATTTCATACCTGATGTGTGCTCTTCCTGCAGATCTGATTTTGCATAAATCATCAGAAAGTTTTGCAATGCGATACATTCTCTGGCTTAGAATTATACGAAAAATTATTGCTGTAGTTTTCATTAAAACATTTCCAAAAACATTACCAGTATTAAATTTATCGACTCTTACCATAAATGATAAAGAAGTAGTCGTATGTAAAAGAATTATCATGTATGATAAAATGCTCGTTAAATGATGGACAACTCTAGCCGCGATACAGCTGTTTCGTTTTTTGAAGTATGTGTTAATTATGCTTAACCGAAATAAGAGAAATATCACTGAGTAATATCGCCGCATTTCATGATCCCTCATTTTTGTAGAGAAATCGGATGCAGATCTTCCAGCTTTATCTTCTGATATTTCTAATTCTAATGACACAAGCTTTATCTTCCAGTTTGTAAACGAAGTCTGATAAGGTATTTATTCTAGTTAGAACCACTAACGACAAATATTCGGAACGTCCTGAGTTCGAACCCCGGCAAAAGCGTTGAGGATTTCTTAAGTTTCCTGAGTTCTAAAAAAACTGCTAATGGCTCTATTAACTAAATTTCTAAAGAGACACAAATTTCTGTCTAAAAGGGTAAAATATGCTGACTTCAATCATATAATCATTGAAAATGTATGAGTTTTCATAAAATTTATATACATGATATATCTGATACTGATGATTTACTGTCTCAACGAAAACATGTTCGACTCAGCTACAAAAAAATGAGAAACTGCCAAGTGTTCAACGCTATCTGTTTCCTGATGTGCATATCAGTTTTAAATTATTTTTTCTTTTTAAAAGGAAGAGTTATAAGACTATCACATAAAATAAGTTTCTGGGGAAGGATTGATTAATAATTTTACTAACGAGACATTTTTCAATTAAATTAACGAGACATTTTTCAATTTTTGAACTAGTAGCCAATTACTCAAAACTTGAAAATACTATCTGAAGAACGTATTGTGAATGAAGAAATCGCCATCAAATTAAAAAGCAATTTCTATTTTGATATTTATCTTTCCATATTAGTTTTCTTTGTCTTTTGTATGGTTTTTTTATCTATAAATCGATAATGATGAATTAAATCAATCATTGATGCAAACAGTACAGCATTACGCAGATTAAAAGTGCTCTGAAAGTGTTTTTAGTGAAATATGATAAATAGAAACTGAATAGAAAATGCATTTCACAAATATTCCGTTATCAAAGTTCTTACGTCTTCTTAAAGTATAGCTAATTTCATATAAGAAGTATGAAAATGATCGAACCGGGACACTTAATGTTAAAAGTGAAAGAGGTTATTTTTCTCTCAAATTTAAAAAAAAAATCATTTTGAAAAGAAATATAAAACCATAAAAAAAAGTGTATTTTTACCCTTTCCAGGACATTCTTATTTTAAAAGTAAACGTGATTGTTTTTTCTCTCAAATTAAAAAAAAAATCTTGAAGAAAAATATAAAATCTTGAAAAAATAGATGTTCATTTCAAAGGGGTTCATTCCATTTTTATTTTAAAAGTGAACGAGGTCAAATAAATTAACATGACCCCCCCCTAAAGGGAGGGACACAACTTATTTTATGTTCTAAAAATTGAAGGAAATCGAGGGGAAAAATGTTTTCCACCCTGAAAAAATATAAAAATTAAGAAAAATTGACCATATAAACATGTCTTAGATTTTGACTTCTGAGACTATTTTGTTCATTTTTCAGGACATATTAGTGACGCTAAATTGCTTTTCTTTCACCATTTTGTTCACTCTTCAGATCATATTATTGACACCAAATTTCTTTTCTTTCGCCATTTTGTTCATTCTCTAGCTCATGGATATTTTTAAACCCCTCTGTTTCAGAGGGTCATGTTATTTAATTAAAGACTTTAAAAAATGTGTTTTAACTTTCATATTATGTATTTCTTTGTATAACGAACGATATTATGTTATCACAAAATTTATGATCATAGCTCCAACCACTATAGCCCTTAATTATTTCAAAATTGTTCATAAACAAAATGAAATTATTTTTATTAAAATTTTTTATTCTGTAGTGTGCATTGTTAAGTTATTTAACAATGCACATATATTAATTTTTTATTCATAGTGTGCAGTTTATCTTTTATATTATATATTTATCATTTTTCTTCCTCAATTAAAAAATCATTATTATATTTATGCAGTAAATTATTGACAGTATCTATTACATTATGAATACATTTTATTTTATTTTATTTCGCATAGTTTAAAATTTCATGTACTTGATTTGATTGACTATGTATTTTTCCCATTAGTAAAAAAAATTCCTTTAAATTTTAATTAAAATATCATGAAGTAATTTCTTTATTAACTGATGTTTTAAAAGGGTTAGAATATCACATGAAGGAATTCAATATTTACCAAGAATTCCACATATTTTTCACAATAATTTAATAATAACTCTCTCGAAATGTTTTTAATAATATTTTCAGAACAATGTTTATATAATTCAGGGTTACACCAATCAACTTCATCTTCATGTTTATATATAAAGTCTTTCTAAGTGTCTGATATTTCATGATTTCATCCCAATCAATTATATGTTTCAATTCTTCAATAGTATTTTCTAATAATACTTGATATCTTGAAACTATTTTCATATTTAATTTTTTTTAATTTTCGTAAAATAAAATTATTACTTAAAGTTTGATATTCTGATATTTTTTCAAATTTATTTTATCTTTTTCATCTAATATGACTTAGATAAGATTTGATACTCTGATATGTTATCCCAATTTATTTTATCTTTATATTCATTGATGAATCTTTCAGATATTTTTGATATCTAGATATTATATCCCATTTGATTTGATTTTCATGCATAATCATAAATGGTTCACTTAATTTCTGGTAGCTGATATATTATCCCAATCTACTCTATGTTTATATTCACTAATGAAAGGTTCAGATAATTTTTTATAATATAATTTTTTTTAATCAGTTGCCAATCAACAACATTTTCGAAATTTCTAATTAAATCTTCGCTTAAAGTTGAACTTTTAGAAACTTCACTCCAGTTAACATCCATTTATAGGGATAAAACATCTTAGGATTTATAAACATATTTATATTCGTTTAATTGGGTTTTTTTACATATTTTTCAACAGGAAGATTTTTTAAAGTATTTATAAAATCTTGCTCGCTTGCATAAACTTCTTCTGAAATTGATTTAGCTTTCAGTGAATTTAATAACTGTTTATAAAAAATAAAACATTGTTAATATTCTTCTTTTCTTTCCAAAATATTTAAACTTTTCTCAAAGACTTTAACAATTCCTGCACTTTAACTGGATTGTCAGGCCACAAGTGGTATAAAAGCGAAAGCCGATAAACTTGATGCACTCAATACAAATTTACTGACTGTTAAGGTAACGCTTATCTTTTAATATAAATTATAGCTTTTCCTAAAAATGTATTTCTTTTCCTCTAAATATTCTTCCATAATTTACATAGGATCAAAATTTCTTCGGTATCTCATTTTTGAATTTTAAATTAAGCATGAAAAATCTATCAGGAAATATATATTTTTTTACTTCTTCTTTAGAGATATAACCATCAACGTGTATTATTATTTGATGGATTTTTTTTAGATTGTGTATTAAAAAATATAAAATAATTACATTTTTTTTTCTAATAGTGATAGGAGATAAATAAAAGTTGTGCGATATATAGACGCGTTTTTCTTCCTTTTTTTATACTTACGAGTGGTGTAGCACCAGGGTGCCTGGGCAAAGCAGCCCTACCCCTTGTAGAATTGATAGGTTGTTTCGAATTATAAGATATCATTAACCTGGGGAACAAGTCAGTTTAAGCATTAATATCATATATGTATATTTTTTTTCTTTTTCTCACCCTATTAATATTATTGTGGTTATTAATATCCTATGCACCGTTTCTTAAGGAATTATGGGGTATGCAAATTCAAGCAAGTTACGCAGACAATGCAATCTGGAAAAGCTGCCGAAGAACCGAACAGCAGCTCCTGAAAAGACATATACAAGCAAAACAAAAACAATAAAGAGAAAAGGAAGTGGAGACTTATGGAACGATACGAGAGACACATATGCAAGACTGAAACATGATAAATACTAAATACAAAACATACAGTACGATAAAATTGACAAGTACACTAGTCGTTAACATTTAAGATGGCCGTGGGCCTTTTACAATTACTGTCATTAAAATTATAGTCATAAGTACGAATTACTGGATTTTCAATATTGGGCAGATTTGCATAGAATTTGCGGGCAAGCCGGCAGTAAAATTTACAAATTTCCTCGACTTTAAGCTCCTCATGTATCTTGCTGTTACGAATATACCAAGGAGCATTGGTTATCTGTCTGAGTATAAGATTCTGCACTCTTTGCAGTCTTTTTCTGGAGCTTTTGCATGAGTAAGCCCACACAGGGCAAGCATAACATAAGATGGGACGCAACACGGTTTTGTAAATGAGCAACTTGTTGTCTATGGAAAGTACACTGTTTCGAGCAATTAAGGGGTGTAGTGTGATTTTAGCAACTCGAAACTTTTGAATAATAGATGTGATGTGTGGGGTCCATGTCAGAGTATTACAGAGGATCACCCCTAAGTAAGGGACTTGCTTGGCCCATGGGATTTCTTGTCCATAAAGAGATAGCTTCCCTTTAATTTTCTTTCTTCTGGTGAACAGTATCGCTTGAGTTTTGTCAACATTAACTTTTATTTTCCATTTAACAAGCCAAGCCTCGAGTATGTTTATGTAAGCTTGTAACCGTTGGATTGCTAGACTGGGAAATGCACTTTGAGTGAGGATCGCAGTGTCGTCAGCATACATTGCGAGTGTTGTGTTGTCTGTAACAGGAATGTCGTTCACATATATGTTGAAAACTGTAGGGCCAAGCAGGGACCCCTGGGGGACGCCTGCAAGGATTTTTCTACGTGTCAAAAGTGTGTTTGCAAGTTGAACAACAAAGTGTCTACCTGTTAGGTAGGAATTAACTGTGTTTATGATGTAATCTGGGAAGCCCAGTTTGTGGAGTTTGTATATAAGTGCTTCCAACCACACCCGGTCAAAGGCCTTAGCTATGTCAAGGAAAAGCCCTCCAGTGACTTTTTTCTGCTGTGCTCCTTCAGTGATGAATTCAACAACTCTGTACAGTTGATTAACAGTCGAATGATGTCGCCGGAACCCAAACTGATATGGTATAATAATCCCGTTATGTTCCAGGTAGTCATTTATTCTTCTAAGCAGCACCGCCTCCAGAATCTTGCTAAGTGATGATAGCAGGCTTATGGGCCTGTAGGAGTCTGGACTCGAAGCAGGCTTTTTGGCTTTCAGGATTGGTGTGATCTTGGCAGTTTTCCATATCTCAGGAAAATGCTGCCACTGAAGAATAACATTCAGGATCTTGGTCAGATAGAACATGATTTTAACAGGGAACCTCTTGATCATCCGGTTGTTGATGGTATCCAGTCCTGGACTTTTGCTGTTCTTGAGCTTTTTGACATAAGCATAGACCTCTGAGGGCATGACTGAAATAAAGTGGTTTGTGTGTGGGCTTGTCATGTATGTGTTGTGAAAGTTCGTAATTAATCGTTCAGTGTTGGAATCTTGGATGTTGTTTATGCGAAACTGAGATTCCAATTGATCTGCTAAACATTCAGCCTTCTCAGTTTCAGTGTAGTAGATCCTACTATTTTCTTCCTTCCTCTGATAAACATATATTCAATATCTTTTTGGTTCTTTTCTGTTACACAATCATCATAAACAACAAGATTTTTACGCGAAGGATCTAAATCATCAAATAAATTAATAAATCAAATAAATCATTATAAATTCATTTAAATCTGAAGAAAATAGTACTTCTTCTTTTTATATTTATCATAAAAATTTAATATTTCTTTTTTGTTAGTCCAAAGGGATTTAGTCCCGAAGGACTATACTTTCGTTTGGGCGTTTCGCGTTGTTTCACAAAAAAACGGCGTATCATTTCTCAATATAGTCCTTATGTTTCTTTGCTGGTTATTTTTTTTGGTTATTTTTATTTTATTTTATTTTATTTTATTTATTTATTTTTTTTTGACGTAGCTTTCTTTTCAAAAATCGTCTGCGTTGCATGGGAAAATAAAAAGGAATTTTAATTACAATTCTAAATAAATAGCCAAATAAATGTGAAACTCGTAACAATATTCTCTAAAACTTTAATGAATTTTTCATTAACAAACTCAAAGATTTCAAAGCCAGCAATACCAACGTTGTACAGAAAAACATTTTTATCTCCAGCGCGTGAAAGTGTGTACCAAAATTTCTAAAGATATGCTCAATTTAAAATTAGTTTGCGATATTGCTCTTGAAATCAATTTTATGGTTTAAGTGTGAAGAACATGGTATTTAATAAATAAAAGTAACACACAAAATGTTAAATAAACGCCCCTTTGGACGTAATTAAAATCTGAAACCTTTCAGATTTTTTTGTTTTTTTTGTTTTTTTGTTTTTTAATTTCTTAGTTTTAAGGATATCATCTGTTTCAATATCTTCAAACTTATGAACAAAGTTATCACATCGAAAGTGACCAAGAGCTAATGTATATATTCCATCTTCTAAAATATATCTTTTATCATCAGAAAATGATAAAGCTAATTTATTTATTTTTATAGAATATGTGTCATGATTCATACTTCTGATGAGATTAATTGATCTATAGATATCTATTTTTTCTAATAAGCATTTTTTATAATCTTCAAAGGAAAGTGTGTGTGTTTTTAACTACACATTTCTAACTCCTTTTGACTTTTTAATAATTTCATCTTTAGTTTTATTTGCATACATTTTTTATCTTAGTCCAACAAATTTTAATAATAGTTTTCCTTTATTTTCATCTTTCATTTTTCCTAATACTTTTTTATTTTTAATTGTATACTATAATTATTATCTTTAGGATAATCTGATTTATCAAAATAATCAATCATTCCTTTCATGTCTTCATAAAAATCTTCTGTCTTAATATCATATGTTAAACTATCTGTATCCATATAAAGTAATGTAAGATATTTATATTTAGGTTTCATTACATTGTAATGAAAATCATACATTAAATTTTTTGATAAATCTAAAATACATATTACTATATAAATCGGTTTATCTAATGTTATTTCTGTTTCATTCATATGATCGGCTGATAAACTTTCACTAAATAGTGTTCTTCCTTTAAAATTTGGTTTCGCAATCAATTTTTAACTTGATTATAATTAGTGCATAATCTTATATCTATTCTTTTTCTAACATTTTCAATGGTGTTTCCATATGGTGCATTATTCGTTAATTTATAAAATTCTTTCTCAAAATCATTAGTTGCATTTTTTCTCATTTCAGTATTTAAATCGATGTATTTTTTTATCCAATCTGATTGTATGAATTCTAAACCTCTATGAACTTTTTTTTTAATTTTAAACCCATTTCTAAATATTGTTTCAAGCTTTTATAATGTATAACATAATTAGTTTTATCATACAAAGTTGTTAATAATTTTTCGGTTTTAGATCCATCAGGTTTTTTTCTTTTCTGGAGCTAAAGGTAAACCTGAGTGATAATCATGTAATTCTTTCGGATATTCTAAATCAACTTCTAATATATATCCTTTTTCAGAATTATCTGGACAATTAAGATCATATTCTTTTATCTATTTAAATCCCCCGTAGGGTAAGTACTGATACATAGCCCACCCATATAAATTATTAGCATCTAAACACATTAGATAATTTGATTCTTTATTAGAATCATAGTCTTTCATATATTTATTATTAGCCGCTACGCGGCCAGCCTTCGTCCGGCTTCTACGTGTACCGGAAAAATGCCTAAAGAAATACCAAACATTAAATTGAACAAACATGTCGTGAAATACCAAACATTAAATTTAAAAACTGCACAGAATTTTACTTTGCAGAACAATTTTATCGAAAAAGAAACAAACAACAACGAAAAAAACACAAATTTCAGTCAAAAATGTATTACATATAAAAAACATACAATGAAATAAGCAATATCCTTAGTATAAATATTAATTATCCTAATAAATAAATTAACCAACTTCCCGTTGCCTTCTGTCGACAAACGTACAGTATCCGAGAGAAACATTAAATTTGAAAACTGCACAGATTTATCGCCTTCATTTTTCCGGGTGGCAATAGTGTTGATATCAGCAACAATGGCTGCGTACCATTGTTATTCATATAATGAGAGAGAATTATCGATTTGATACTATTTCATAAAAAAAAACTCATTCGAATTTTGAAAAAATCGCTTCGAGGTGCACTGGCTCTTGTCTAGATGCTTCCTGTGTACCAGATTTCAGTGGCCTGGGTCTATTAGCTTACGCGTAGTAAGAAAGAAAGACACCCCCACACACAGAAAGACTCGTCCTTTTATATATATATAGATATATAAATTAATTAAACTATTTACCTTTGCAAAAAGAAACAATTTTTCAATTTCTTAAAAAAAGTGACATAAGAAATGCGATGAAAAACGTTGCCAAACCCACATTTTCTAAAAGAATGAAACTACTCAAAATGATGCGATTTCATCAAAAATCTATCAACAACAATAAGAATGAAAAATGGTTTCCAAAACCATATTTAAAAATATGTGAGATGTGAGAAGTGTATTCGAAAGCTTCATTTAAAAAATTTTTAAAAAATACAAAATATTATTATTTTTCCAAAATTCTTTTTGTAAAGGAGTCGGAAGGATTAAAGTTTAACTTGTCCAAAAATGATAGCTAGATGCATATGGCTTTCTCCAAGCGTGTTGGGCAAAGTGTAAAGTCTTAGAAAGTTTTCCACGAATGTTATCCCTATTCCTTAAATAAATGAAAATTGGACGTTTGATGTTTTCAATTTTAGTTATTTAAAACATTCTTGTTATGTATATGCTTCTTAAGTATATGCTTTAGGCCTTTCGAATTTTCCGAGCAGAGAACATGTTAGAAATTCAAATGTATCTAATATCGATTAATTTAATGCAATCTTAAATAGATATTATTTAATAAAGTCATTACATGATGTTCGTTTTCAGCATATGGGCTTGTAATTTATTCAACGTTTCTGAAAAAAAAATTAAAGAAAGAAAATAACAGCATGTTTATGGATGAGTTTTCATTATGTTCGCCCAGTAGTGGCAGAAGGAACCACGATAAGCTGTAATGGTGATTCAACCCCATGTTTGGTCGCAGCAAACTGACTGGTTGCCTATGGCTTTCTCCATGCCTAACGTGCAAAAGGTAAGTCTCTCTTAGAAAGTTTTCCACTAACGTTATCCTTATTCCTTAAATAAATAAAAATTGCACGTTTTCTTGTCAGTGTTTTGATGTTTTCAGTTTTAGTTATTCAAAACATTCTTTTTTAATATTGTTTTATTGTGTTTCTCTTTTTTCTGGCTCCGGAAAATATTCGTGTTTGAATAACTGTATTTAAATTTCTAACCTGCCTTTAAAGCTATGTATACAGTATTTACATGCGCTACATTATATACACGAATATTCTCATCTACATGAAACTGGAGGCATATTCATTTATGTGAAAGCAAGGATTCTGAGCATTCAAGTTCCATGTCTTCTTAATTCCTTTACAACAAACATGAAAGACTGTCGAGGGAACGGAATACATTTTGCATTGTTAAAAAAATAGGAATAAACTATAAAGAAATATAGTAATATTATTTCATTTCCATCCATGTCAGATGATATAGTGATTAGGGTAGCCCCCTACGGTACCAAACGACCCTGGTTCGAATGTCGGCGAAGGCATGGTTGTAACTGTCCGTGCCTTCTTAGGACGCAACGGTGGCCGTCAATTAAGCTCCTCTACAATAAAATGGACCACCACTTCTGGCCTTATAAGTGGCCAATGCTGAATAGATAAACGCCCGTCATCAGAGACAAAAAAACAAATTCCATTTAGGTTAAGAAAGCTTCATTGTCAAATTTTCAGGCAGAAAAGTTTCCTTCTCTGGGTGGAAATCCAGTAGTACTCTCAAAACTAAAAGAAGGAAAAAAATCATTCAGATTTTCCATTCTTTCTGAGGCGGAAAACTTTCAATTGCATCTTTCTAAGATGAAAAATATTGATTACAGTTTTCTATTAAGACTAAAAAGAAACACTTCGATTTTTTGTCTTAAGTTAAAAAAAGATATACTTTAATTTTTTTAGAGCAAACAGCCTCTAGTTTTATTCTGTGTATGGGACAGACGTTGTTGGTTTAAGAATGTAAGTAGAAAAAATTCCCTCTGATTTTACAATGTCGAAAAAGAATCATTTAGATATTTTCGGTCGAAATATTTCAGTTTTATATTTTTAGGGAGAAAAATCTCCACTTTTATTTCGTCTGTGATAAAATCCATGTTAATTTCAAAATGTAGGGAGAAAACGTTATATTCTAGTATTACGAAGTCCAAATAAAGGCTATTAAATTTTTTAAGTCGAATATTTTCCATTCGTGTCTTTTCTAAGGTAAAAAAATTCACTAACCTTCTTAATCGTAATTGTAGTATGAAAAGACGACAAATTTAGAAAGTTAATTTAGTTCCAAATTCAAAAGAACAGCAGATCAGAAAGCATCGAAAACGCATATTGACGATTTCATTAATGATAGATTATGAACTTATTAATATATACCAAGTAAAATTAGTTAAATTCTCAAATTTTTAATTATTAAACAATTATTAAAATTAAAGTATGTTAATATCAAAATCATAGGAGGAAGATAAAATGTAAAACATTGTGCAAATGAATCACAGGTGGGTAACAACATGAGAAGAAATAATGAAACATAATGCAGTATTTCTCTCTATACAGGCCATGTTGGCATCTTCGACAATTAATTACAACATGCACAGTTTGGTGTCCTCTAGCAGCAGTTCCTGAACTAAAGAGTTCTTGAAGGACCATGTAAACATATGATGCAAGTTCTTGAGGATTTGGCATGATCCGCAACAGGTGTTCTGCTTCAATAAAGCAGGATAAGCATGTTTTCCCTTGTTGACGTTCGTAATGGCGTAGCAATCATTTCTAAGCATGTCAGTGATTACGCAGTCTCTCCGAGCAGGAAGAACTATGTGGGGTGACTCCGCATGTTGCAATCCATATGACATCACAATAACAAGTGATCTAAAGCACATGGTTGTGGTCTGCGAGCTTCTCAGTCGGCCTCACAGAGCTGAACTTGAGAACAGCAGGCATACAATCTAAATGTTACACTATAGTATAAGAAGAATATATTGCGCAAAATGTTTATATTTTTTATGTGGGTTATAGAAGAAATTACGCTATCTAAGGCTTGTTGATGTCATTCTTTCTTAAACTATGTACAATTACAGCATACGTAATGACTGTCCCGATCATAGCAAAAACTAAGTTCCTTTTCAATGGGGCGAATTTCCACAAGGTCAAATAAACATCTGAGTTTGTCACCATGAGGAATCGTAAATGTGTAAACAGCGAATTCTCCTTATTTTCGGGAATCAACTGAGCAGCATCAGCTATTTTCTTGTTAGCATCCGATATTTTAGAGGCCGCGAAACACATAATTAGGAATATTATGACGTTGAAAAACATAATTGAATGAATAGCTAGCCTGATATTCTGAGCGGCTTTGAAGCTGCCAGCGTCCATGATGTGTTGTAGTGACAAATTGATAGCAGATGCGTTGTAGAGTACTGCAATGAAAGCTAAAAGCGAAAGTTCGTTGTCTGCTTTAGCTATTTGGTATTTAAGATAGAGATAATTCTTAAGAAGATCGTTGAATTTAGGTCCGTTACTCGGATTCATGGATACAATAAAATAATCAATTCCTGTTTTTAAATGCCTGCAAATGCAAATAAAAAATATTTGGAAGGTAGCTACAGGCATGAATAAGAAATACACCATAGAAATTTCAAGGAGAGCATATATTATTATATTTGTACTTGCATTCTCAAACTGTAATCCAAACAACATATAACCTAATGGGAAGCCTTCCGGATGCTGAAGCATGTTGGACAGTACCAGCGCATATGTCATGCATGCGAATGCAACATTAATAATTCCCATTGCGATAATTTGGTATCTGAAGTGTGTTTTTGCTACAGATCTGACTTTGCACAAATCAATAGAAAGTTTACCAATGCGATACATTCTCTGGCTTAGAATTATACGAAAAATTAATGCAGTAGTTGCAATTAAAACTTTTCCAAAAACATTACCAGTATTAAATTTATCGACTCTTAGCATAAATGATAAAGTAGTAGTCGTATGTAAAAGAATTATCATGTATGATAAAACGCTCGTTAAATAATGGGCAACTCTAGCCGCGATACAGCCGTTTTGTTTTCTGAAGTATGTGTTAATTATGCTTAATCGAAATAAGAGGAATATCACTGAATAACATCGCCGCATTTTATAATTCTTCATTTTTGGTAGAGAATGCGGATGCAGACCTTAAAGCTTTATCTTCTAAAAATCCTAATCCTAGTAATTCTAACTTTATCTTCCAATTCATAATCAAAGACTTACAAGGTATTTTCTCTAAATAGAACCACTAACGTTGAGTATTCGGGATGTCTTGAGGTCGAACCCCGGCAAAAGCGTTGCGGATTTCCTAAGCTTCCTGAGCTCCAAAAAAACTTCTAATGGCTCAAGAAACTAAATTTCCGAAAAGACACAAATTTCTGTCTAAAAGGGTAAAATATGCTGACTGCAATCAGATAATCATTGAAAATGTATCATTTTTTATAAAATTTTAATACATTATATATGTGATACTGATGAATCACTGTTTGAATGAAAACATATTCCACTCTACTACAAAAAAAGAGGAAACTGCCTAGTGTTTAACGCTGTGTTTTACCTGACCTATGTATCAGTTTTAAATGATATTCTCTTTTTAAAAAGGAGACTTCTAAGAATATGACGTAATATAATTTTCTGGGAAACGGTCGATTTGTAATTTTGTTAACGAGACAGTCTTCAGTTAAAAGTTTTTCAGATAGTAGCTAATTACTCAAAATTTGAAAATATCTAGAGAACGTATCCTGAATGAAGAACTCGCCATCAAACTAAAATTAATTTCTGTTTTAATATTTATCTTCCGATATTAGTTTATTTTTTCTTTCGCACAGTTTTTTGTTTATAAATCGATAAAGATGAATTAAATTAAATTAGTCATTATTGCAAACGTAACGCATTATGCAGAATGCAGATGTTCGTTATCACTAAAAGTGTTTCTAACGAAATATAAGTAGAAACTGAATAAAAAAGGTATTTGAAAAATGTTCCTTTTACAAAGTTCTTACGTCTTTTTAAAGCATAGCTAATTTCATAGTTCCCATCATGATGTCAATCGAAGTTCACATTTCGGAAACGAAATACAGATTTTTTGATGAAACTGATATTTTTGCTCCTGTAGCATCACTAACAGTAAGACCTCATCTTTATATTCATATGGAAAAACAAAGTTATCAAATGTTATGAAATGCATCTAATTGTTATCCCGTTGTCTATTACACATAAAGTGACGGCTTGGAAAGTGTACTAAAGCACATATACAGCTTTGAATTTCGTTTCCGAGGGTAATGAAAGCAATATTCCTTTACTCGTGAAAGACTATTCTCTTCTTGCTTAAGTATTTTCCAGTTTTCGCTGCGCTTTGTGAAACTAAATGCTCTGCTAAAATGTAATCAGCTTGATACAATACCATTGCAAATAACGAGCTTATTTCATTTGCTTAGAGATAAGATTGAGTAGCTTATTACTCTATAAAAATGAGCATAGTACTGTGAACTCTCTAGTTACAAAAACCTCTCTAAGGGGATTATTGTTAGAATAAGCTTTGATTTGGTTTAGTTGATTATGGCAAAGCATATTAAGGATATTTGCCTAAGGATATTGATCATATTTGAACAAAAATTGAATTGGATCCTCCATATTATAGAACTCAAAAAACGTACCAATATCATAGCAACTAAGGTTCGTCAAATGCAAGGACATCAGTGGGGATTAAATCTCCATATTCAAAACATTTTGTTCTCTACAGTCGTGAAAAAATTGTCACATACTGTGCAGCCATTTGGGCAAATCCTATACAGCAAAGTAAAACATCTTTTAAAAATACAAACGCCATTTGTACTGAACATAACTAAAGCCTATAGCACAACGTCATCAAATGCCATAAACATCTTGGCAGACTTATTACCACTTCATATTAGCACAGAATTAGAAGCTACTATGCATCAAGTTAAACTTCTACGCAAGTCGGCTATTTTTAATCAACAAACAATTTTCACCTCTATCTCATGAGATAGAGAAAACCAAACTATCTTGAAATTCATCCATCTAAAAAAAGGACAATGTAACAAAGTTGTAATCAGTAACAAACATGCACTCTCATACACTGATTTCGAAATCTATACAGAAGAATCTAAAATAGAGGAGAACGTTGGTTCTGCTTTTGCAATATTTTCCAACTTTCCAACGAATCTTTAATTCACCATTGGAACAATAGCGCATTCCAAGCCGAAGCAACAGCAATAAGATATGCAATTAATTATATTCAGGAACATCATCTACATAATACCGTTATCAAATCTGACAGCCTCTCCACGCTTTAAGCAGTCAGAGATTCGAAAACTACCTCTCTAATTATTGCAGTACTACAAAATGATTTACAAAATAATGCTTCACTTAAAACAACCTTAACATGGATAAAAGTTCAGATCAGTTAGCTAAAGAGGCTGCTATAGATCAAAATGCAATTTCTATAGATATTCCATGGCCTATACCACACTTGAAAAATTTTCTCAAATCAGCAATTCTAAAATAGCAGAATGAGTGGAACAATAATGACACTGGTAGAAGAACTTTCCCACATTTTACAAATGTTGATGTACAACGGCTCATCACAAACCCTCAATTAGTCCGTCATGTCTCAGGCCACGGACCATTTCCAAACTATTTCGAAAGATTTGGTATTTCATACACCAATACCTGCGCTTGTAGTCAAACATGAACGGCTGAGCACTATATCACTACCTGCCCACTAACCAAAGAATTTCATATAAAAATGCCTCCTACAAATATTGAAACATTTAAAAAATTCTTAGTTAAATAAAAATATGTAGTACGAAAAATCACGAAAACAATGGAAATACTGAAAAGACTAGGAACAGACATATGTCAAGTTATATAATTTATTCAAATGCTACAAAATAAATATCATTTAAAGGATTCTACTTTCAAAATTACCTCTAAATATACATATGGTAACATATGCAACATACCGTCCAGTGGAAGAAGAAGAGGAAGGCTATGTATGATTAAGCTATAGAAATGAATAAGAAAAGGAACTAATGTCATATTACAATTATACTAAACGTACTTTAACCAATAAAAACCAGTAACGTAACCAGTAAAAACTGCACTGCTGGCCACCGTAAATGCAACAACTTAAAGGAAGCATGCAAATAACATGAAATTTACAACATGCAAATGATTAGAATTTCAGCGCAGACGCACATCACTCGCGCCTGTGGCGCCACTTTAAAGCGTTATTTAAGGCTTGGAGTTTTCGACGATCTCAAGTTCAGCAATCTTGTTTTTCTTGTGGTTTTTTTCAAAAAAAAAAAAACGATACATTATGCCTCGTAGTAACAGCGATCATCGTTTGATCAAGTATCCGAGTTCGACAGAGGAAGGATAGTGGCCTACCGAGAGTGTAGATTATCTTTCAGGGAAATTGGTAGTCGTGTTGGACGAAATCAAACAACTGGAATGCGAATATGTGACCGTTGGATGGCGGAGGGTACGACGGACCGACGCGTTCGATCGCATCCACCTCAGTGCACCACTTCACGTGATGACAGGAACATTGTGCATGGCAGTGACGGATCGCTCAGTCACATCACGAACCATAGCACAGCACATTCAGTCTGTAACGCATCATCCAGTGTCTGCGCGTATCATTCGACGCCGTTTACAGCAGAGTGGTCTGTACGCAAGACGTCCATTGCTTCGTTTATCCTTCACGCAGAACCACAAACGTCTCCACTGCCAATGGTGCGATGAAAGAAGGATGTGAACGGCAGAGTGGAATGAAATTGTCTTTACTGACGACTGACGCTTCTGTCTGCAACACCACGGACGGTCGGATTCGAGTCTGGAGACACCGTGGAGAGAGGATGATGAACAGCTGCGTTACGCACCGCCATACTGGTCCTGCACCGGGTATTATGGTATAGAGCGGTATTGGATATCACTCTCGCACTCCTCTAGTACGCATTCCCGGTTCTTTAAACAGCCAGCGCTACATCTCCGAGGTTGGAGCCAATTGTCCTTCCTTACCTTCAGGGCTTGCCCACAGCCATATTTCAACAGGATAATATGCGACCACACGTGGCACGCATTGTCCAAGGGTTCTTCGTCAATCGCCAGATTGAATTGCTTTCCTGGCCGGCTCGGTCTCCGGATCTTTCGCCGATAGAAAACATATGGTCCATGGTTGCTGAACGATTGACCCAGATTACATCCCAAGCTGCCACACCAGATCAACTTTGGCAACGTGTGGAAGCTGCTTGGTCTGCTGTACCCCAAGAACACATCCAAAGTCTCTTTGAATCAGTGCCGAGGCGTGTGGCAGCGGTGATCTCCAACAATGGCGCCTACTTTGGCTACTGGTTCTGGAAGGAACCACATTTCACAGAAGTCTTTCTTGGTGTTGCAATTTGGGTGGCCAACAGTATACTATCTATTTACTAGTTAAGACATTTTTCATTAAATAAGAATGTCTCATTAAAAGAAAAAGGAGAAAATTTTAAAGGAAGAAGTTATAAAAAATGGAGAATAAGAAATTAAGTTATATATGAAGAAACCACGAAGACTAGAAGAAGATGAAATTAATGAAAAGGGAACTAAGAATTTAAGAAGAAATTCCTAACGATGGATTTCATATTTGTCCCATATAATGAAGAAGAAAGGGAACATAATGGAAGCTACAGAAAGAGAAGAAGAAGCTGCTGAGTAGAAGAAACTTAAGGAATTGAGCTATAAATGAAGAAACTTTATAGAATAAGGAAAACTAAAGATTTAGGAAAAAATGGGGTAGTATTCAAGAGAATATAACTCATAATTAAGGATTACTTAATCGTTTATGTAAAGACAGAAAAAGGAAGCTTCAAAGAAAAAAAGGTATTAAATTACAAATAAAGGTATTAAAAAGGAAAAGGAAAGTATTCTGTAGAAGATGGGAAGAATATGTTAACAAGTAATTCATAAAGATGGATTCCTTATTCGCCATATTAAGTAAAAAACGTGGAAAATATATAAGCAGAAAATACAGGAAAAATAGACGACAGAAATTAAGATGGAAGAAAGGAAGTTTTAATGAATGAGACATCAGAAAGAGGATTTCTTAAAGAAGAAAAACGAAGGAATAAGTTTCAAACGTATTTTACTAAGGACAAATTATGACATCTTCTAAGGAATTACCTACAAAGATGCACTACATGAAGGACTATAAAGAACTGCTATCAGATAAGTTTTTTCATATTTTCCAAATTTTACAAGAAAGACATTAACAACAATTACATAGCTAATATAATAACATACCTAATATAGTAATAGATAAATAGTAAAACATTCTATGTGTTAAAAACAAAATCCCAGTGGCCATTTAGATACAGCTGGTCATAAGGGCCATGCATCAGGCGCTGGCCAGGTATGAGATGACTATGTAGCACCCAACTAACAACTCGGGGCTTTCCTTCTAGAAGAGGCGGACGTGGTGCTAAACCAATTAACTGTTATGGTTGGGGAAAGGTGCCCACGTCCTCCGTTACCTGTTACCCTTCTATCTTGGGATACACTCCTGCAAATATTGTCTAATAGGTAAGAGTGAAGATATTTATGAACTGATGAATAAGTCTATGTAAATTCATACACTGTCATTTCAGAAGCTGTTCACATTTGAAGAATATTTACATGCCCATATGAATAACTTTACCTTGTTAGATACGAAAAGCATTTTCTTGACTTCGTGCTGTATATGTCCTGCAATTATTTTGCTCTTCTTCTAATTACTGAGAGTAAAAAAATTACAAAATAAAATTATTGGTAAAACTGATTTCATATGAACATTGAATAATGATATAAATGCTGCCATTTCGGCGTAAATTGACGAATATTCTGAATAATCAAAATTTAGAGAACTACGCCTTTCACTCAGATGAGGAAAATGATTACCTATTTTCCCAAACACCCAGGAAATTCATCATATAAACAAACAAACTATTGATAACTGCATTTCATATTACAATGAAGACAAAAATCTCTACATATAATAAAACAAAGAGTCTGTGTGTGTGTGTGTCTTTCGTTCGTGTTGCGAGTAAGCCAATAGACCCAGGGCCATGAAATTTGGTACATAGATGTATCTACACAAGAGCCAGTGCACCTCGAAGCGATTTTTTCGAAATTCGAATTCGAATTTTTTTTATTTTATGTTTTGTGACCAAATCGCGTCATTTTGAAACATAATGGGCTACAGGAAAGCGAGATTTCACTCTATACATTTCATTTTTACATCGTCGTGAAGCGTAGACACTTAGCTATTTTACGAACTTAAAATAAATTTCGTATTTCAATAAATCGATTAAATACGAATTTATTTAGGAAGGTGAGCTTGACGCCTTTTCGGCGGAATTTTTTTTAAAAAAACTTATTTTAACAAATGTGCTGTTTATTTTCCTTTGATTTTTGGACACGTTGAACTTTAATCCTTTCGATTCCTTTTAAAAAAGGAATTTTGGAAGAATAATAATATTTTGTATTTTTTTT
>KK113789.1:312459-328910 GCA_000611955.2 Stegodyphus mimosarum
TTTTGGCAACTTTTCTTTTCTTATTGCTGTTGATAGATTTTTGATGAAATTGCATCATTTTGAATAGTTTTATTCTTTTAAAAATTTTGGTTTGGCAACAATTTTTCATCGTATTTCTTATGTTATTGTTTTTAAGAGACTGAAAAGTTTAAGAAATTAAAAAGTTGTTCCTTTTTGCTACGGTAAATTGTTTAATTACTTTATTAGGATAATTAACATTTATATCGAGGGATATTGCTTATTTCATTGTAATATTATGTTTTGATTATATATAATTTTAATTATAAAAAAGTTGTGCATGATATTTTTTAATCTGTTTAAGTTCTTAATCTGTTTATACTATTTGAGTTCTTAAGATTTTGCAAAGGGAAGTTGGTTAATTTATATATTAGGATAAGTAATATTTGTATTAAGGGATATTCCTTATTTCGTTGTATGCTTTTTATATGTAATGCATTTTTAACTGAATTTTTTTTCCGTTGTTGTTTGTTTCTTTTTCGATAAAATTGTTCTGCAGAGTAAAATTCAATGCAGTTTTCAAATTTAATGTTTGGTGTTCTCTTTAAGCATTTTTCTGGTACACTTGAAAGCCCCTTATGTGAGATAAGAAGGCTGGCCGCGCAGCGGCTAGTTTAAAATAAATAAATACATGAAATAAATTCTCTGAAATGGATCACAAACAATGGAAAAGTGTTTCTGAATGTCCAAATGACAAGGAGAACGCAAATTTTGGAATTTTTGCAATACTCGATGACATCACAAATTCAAAAACTTTGTGGAATGTGAATGTATATAAAAATTCATTTTTGAAGTTGTAGTTCTGTTCATGTGATGTTGTGCATTTCTGCTGGTAAACAAATATATAGACTTATAAAAAATATTCACATATTTTCTATTTCGGTTTTAGCTTTGGCAAGTGAGAAAAACATGTATTGAGTATTTGCGATATACGGAATTAATTGAAAAAAAGAAAATTAGTAATTATATTAATATCTGATTAGGAATAAAATTTTAAAGCCTTGAAAATTATTTAAAGTTACAGAAAAGTACTTGTATAAATTACCTTACTAGTAAGTTCCAAATGCTTTTTTTCCAGAAGAATGCAGCTTACATCTACCAGCTTAATGAAAAATAGAGTTCAAAGTCCGTGTGAAGTGGATTAAATTCCTGTTGCCTTACTGTGATTACGTCAGTATGAGAGAGAATGAAGGTAAATTCATTTTTCTTCCAAACCTTCCTATTCAACGTTAAAATGTTCATGAAGATAAATCTTCAAATACCTGAAAATTCAGTGATACCATAAAAACCATAAAACCATAAACTTGCAACCATAAGAAAACGTAAAAATCGATAACATTTTTAAATGTCCAAGATGTTATTAATGAAAACTTTCTTCTCAAGAAAACCCTTTTTTTCGTGTGTGTGAAATATGATGGTATTAATTACGTTTAAGGTTTATGCTTCAAAATCTAATTATGATGCAGGTAAAAAATTTAAAGCTTTAAATGAAAGTACTCATTTAAACGTTGGAAAATAAATTAATGGTATTTCAGGAAATATTCAGATATTTTCCTTATTCGGCTGCAATTTTGATAAGTTCCTGGCATTTACTGGCTTGAGCGTATGTGAGATAAGAAAAGCAATCGGATTTCGTTCTGAACAAATAATTCTATCTAGAAACAAATTTAATTATTACATTATTAGACAATGAATTCAAGAAATCAGATGGTAGATCCTAGATAATGTATATTATCAAAAAGTGTGTTTATGTATGATCCGTGATTTTTAGCAATACATGTAGAAATATTTTTAGTATAAGTGTAATAAATATATGAATGACTGCGAAACGCAGTATGTGGACAATTTTATTGAATGTATTAACTCTAACATTAGATATTAAAACGTATAATATGAAAAATGATAATAAGATTCTTCTGAAATTAGCTGAATGCGTGTATTCTGAACAATGTTTTTTCTTTGACGTTTTCTGTAAGCAAGAGGATGAACGATATATCAAAAAAAATTGTGTTCAGTTTCTTTTGTTCATAGAATTCTATTAAATATTTGACATTTTTAAAAAATTTTTATCCTAATCTGTATAATTCTAAATTCCATTCTTTCCAAAATTCTTGAAGTTAAAAAAGTGCGGAGAAAAAAAATATTTTTCTTGTCGTTTCTTCTTTGTTTGATTAAATAAATTCTGAATTTGATTAGTATTCTTTAACTAGTGTATCGGGACTGAGTGTTCTGTGCATGCTTTTGGCGAACATTGTCGTACAGGTGTCAAAGTCCTGATCTCGAACAGGGAGCTGAATGCAGCTATGTTCTGTGGTAGAATAACTGTGGTTAAGTGGTGGAATAACTGCACGTAAGGAGGGTTTAAAATTACTCTTTTATTAAACCACTATTTACAGCCACTTCCCAACTCGGAAGGGATAACAGAAAATACTGACCGCACTTGGATCTAAACTGAACAATCAAATAATTTAAAATAAAGTTGAGTAGAAAAATTAAGTAGTCGTTGCGCTCAGAGCTATAAACGCGAGGTTGGCCTCTATTCTAAACTATCAATGGTGCGCAGCAAGATTTGGCTAACACTAACGCACTTACATTAGTTCAATAAGTATTAGAGTAACAGCGCTAAGGCTTAGAATTTAAATACTAGCTAGTCAGGTGGACGTCGAACAGAGCCGAAGCGATCTGAGACTAAAAGCTCTCTCACACTGAGAAGTTCCTTGCTAACCTTTAAATACAAAACTTGGCACCACTTCAAACTAGCATAAAGCTGAAACGCGCGTTCATTCTAACGAGAAGTTGAAATACGAGTTAACAGGAAAGAGAAATTAACATAAAACTTTGTTAGTTTAACTAAAACCTTACAAGTGATTCTTTACGCGTTTCGAATTTTTCGAGCAGAGAGCATATTAAAAATTCAAACGTATCTAATATCGATTAATTTAATGTAATCTTAAATAGATATTATTTGATACAAGTCATTACATGATGTGTGTTTTCAGCATATGGGCTTGTAATTTATTCACTGTTTCTGAAAAGAAAAGAAAAAGAACAGCAAGTTTATGAAAGAGTTTTCCTTATAGTCGCCCACTAGCGGCAGAATAAATCACGCTAAGCTATAATGGTGATTCAACCCGATGTTCGGTCGCAGCAAACTGAATGGTTGCAAATGGCTTTCTCCATGCCTAAAGTGCAAAAAGTAAATCTCTCTTGGAACGTTTTCCACTAACGTTATCCTTATTCCTTAAATAAATAAAAATTGCACGTTTTCTTGTCAGTGTTTTGATGTTTTTAGTTATTTAAAACATTCTTTTTTAATATTATTTTATTGTGTTTCTCTTTTTCCTCGCTCCGGAAAATATTCGTGTTTGAATAACTATATTTAAATTTCTAACCTGCCTTTAAATCTATGTATACCGTATTTACATACGCTACATTATATGCACGAATATTCTCATCTACATGAAACTGGAGGCATATTCATTTATGTTGAAAGCAAAGATTCTGAGCATTCATGTCTTCCTAATTCCTTTAAAACAAACATGAAAGACTGTCGAGAGAACGAAATACATTTTGCACTTTTTAAAAGAAACTCTTTTATCTATTGTGTATGAGAGATCATGATAAGTTAAATCTCATATGTGTTCAAATAAATATATGACTCAAGTATTTAATAAAGTGCTGAAATTCAAGTATATGCTCTAATAAATACAGTATCATCTTTTAAGATTTACATACGCATTATGGAAAATGAAAAATATGAAGGTTGAAGAAGAAAAATAGGAATAAAATATAAAGAAATATAATGTAGTTTATTTCCATTGATTTAAGTCAAGAAAGCTTGAGTTTTAAATTTTTAGGCAGAAAATGTTTCCTTTCCTGTGCGTAAACTCACGTTCTACTTTCAAAATGAGAGAAGAAAAAAATTCATTTAGGTTTTGCGTTCTGTCTGAGACGGAAAAATTTCATTTACATTTCTCTAAGACGAAAAACGTTGACTGCAGGTTTCATTGAACTAAAAAGCAAAACTTTGACTTAATTGAAAGGTTATACTTTTATTTTTTAGGACAAAAACATCTCCATTTTTATTTTAACTATGGGACAGCCCTTGTTGATTTCAAAATTAAGGAGAAAAATTTCCCTTTGATTTAACAAAGTCGAAAAAGATTCATTTAAATTTCTTTTTTGATTGAAAAGTTTTTTTTTATTATTTTTTAGGGGAGAAAAATCTTCACTTCTGTTTCTTCTATGGTAAAATCCAAGTTAATTTCAAAATGTACGAATGAAACATTTTGCTTTGATTTTATGAAATCCAAAGAAATTTCGTTAAATTTTTTAGGTTGAAAATGGTTCACTTGTGTCATTCCTAAATGAACAAAATTCACTTATGTTTTTAATAGCATCTAAACATTTAGCATTAACTGTAGTATGAAAACTGATAAAATTCAGAATATTATTTTCCTTTGAAATTAAACTGGCAAGAACTGAAAAAGAACATTGATGATTTCATTAATGATAAATATAAGATGATCAATATTTACCAAATAAAATTAGTTAAAATGTCAAAATTTTAATTACTAATTAAGTAAGAGATCAAAGTCTGTGAATATCAAAATAATAGAAGGCAGATAAAGAGTAAAATATTGTGCAAATCAATCACAGGTGGGTAACAAAATGAGTATAAATAATGGAAATTAATCTAGCATCTCCCGCTACATACAGGCCATATTGGCATCTTGGACAGTTAATCGCAATACGCACAGACGTTTCTTCTTTAGGGACAGTTGTTAAACCAGAAAGTTCTAGAAGGAAAATGTAACCACATGTTGGAATCCCGTTGAAGATTTGGAATGACATCTCGACGTGTGTTCTGTGTTAATAACGCAAGGATAAGCATTTATCTGCGTGCGGTAATCCGGAATTACGCTTTAGTAGCAAGCGTATGCTGAGGTTTGTAATTTCATAGCAACCCTTTCTAAACACGTCAGTGATGACGTAACAACCTCCTTCCCAGCGAGATGAAGCCTGTGAGGTGACTCGGTATGTTATAATCTGGGATTACGTAATAATAACAAGTGATCAAACGTGATCAGCGACCACATGGGATTTCAAAAAGTTCAATTCAATGTTTCTCTGTGCTTCCACGCCGCTCAGGGGCGCGCACCATAGGGAAGGAAGGCGAATCTACCTCCTCGAGTCCAATACCAAGTGATCTAAAGCATGCGGTCAGCGGCTCATGTGTTTACAACCGTCCTATTCTACCTACTATGGTCAATTCTCCAGTCAGTTATACTCTTTAACTGAGCTTGTCTCTTCACGCCGGAAGAAGATTCATAATTATTGAATTTTTGGCATCATCTCGTGCCATAGGTAAGTCAGTTAATGTGAATAATCTGCTTTTTGAGAACTTGTGTGATCAGAAGTTAGATGACGTAAAACAGAGCTGAACTTGTGAGCAACAGGTCCACAGTCTAAACGTTACAAATTAGCATAACAAGAATATATTACGCAAAATGTTTATAATTTTTAATTGGGTTATAGAAGAAATTACTCTATCTGAGACTTATTGATGTCATTCCCTCTTAAACTATGTACAATTACAGCATACGTAATGACTGTCCCAATCATAGCAAAAACGAAGTTCTTTTTCAATGGCGCGAATTTCCACAGCGTCAAATGAACATCAGAGTTTGTCACCATGAGGAATCGTAAGTGTGTAAACAAAGAATTCTCTTTATTTTCGGGAATCAGCTCAGCAGTATCAGCTATTTTCTTGTTAGCATCCGATATTTTAGAGGCCGCGAAACACATAATTAGGAATATTATGACGTTGAAAAACATAATTGAATGAATAGCTAGCCTGATATTCTGAGCGGCTTTGAAGCTGCCAGCGTCCATGATGTGTTGTAGTGACAAATTGATAGCAGATTCGTTGTAGAGTGTTGCAATGAAAGCTAAAAGCGAAAGTTCGTTGTCTGCTTTAACTATTTGGAATTTAAGATAGAGATAATTTTGAAGAAGATCATTAAATTTAGGTTCGTTACACGGATTCATGGATTCAATAAAATAATCAATTCCTGTTTTTAAATGCCAGCAAATGCAAATAAAAAATATTTGGAAGGTAGCTACAGGCATGCATAAGAAATACACCATAGAAATTTCGTTGAGGGCATAGATTATTATATTTGTAGTTGCATTCTCAAACTGAAATCCAAACAAAATGTGACCTAATGAGTAGCTTTCCGGATATTGAAGCATAGAAGACAATAGCAGTGCACATATTATGCAGGTGAATGCAACATTAATAACTCCTATTGCGATAATTTGATATCTGAAGCAGTGTGTCTTTGCTACAGATCTGACTTTGCATAAATCAATAGAAAGTTTTCCAATGCGATACATTCTCTGGCTTAGAATTATGCGAAAAATTAATGCAGTAGTTGCAATTAAAACTTTTCCAAAAACACTACCAGTATTAAATTTATCCACCATTATCATAAATGATGTACCAGTAGCCGTATGTAAAAGAACTATCATGTATGATAAAATATTCGTTAAATTATGAACAACTTTAACCACCATCCGGTTGTTTTTTCTTTCGAAAAACGTGTTAATTATGCTTAATCGAAATAAGAGGAATATCACTGAATAACATCGTCGCATTTCGTGATTCTCCATTTATGTAGAGAAAACTTATGCAGACCTGCAAGCTTTATCTTCTGATATTTCTAATAATCCAAGCTTTATCTTCCTAGTTCGTAATCAAAGACTTATTAAGTATTTCCTTTCTCCTTTCGGCATGCCTTCGTGGTGTAACTAGAAGCACGTACGACGAGTATCTGGTATTCCAATCTCGGCAACGGCGTTGTGGATTTTCTCAAGTTTCCTGACTTCCAAAAAAAATTCTAGTGGCTCTACAAGACAAATTTCTAAAGAGACACAAATATCTATTTTTCAAAAAATATATATATATATATTTTTGCCCTTAAAAAAGGGTAAAATGTACTGACTGTAGTTATATAATCATTGAAAGTGTATCAGTTTTCATAAAATGTTATATGCACGATATATGTAACACTGATGAAGCACTGTCTCAATGAAAACATGTTCGACTCGGCTACAAAAAAAGGGGGAAACTGCCAAATATTCAATGCTGTGTTTTTCCTGATGTGGGAATCGGTTTTAAATGATTTTTTTCTTTTAAAAAAGGCAGTTCTAAGACTCTCACATAAAATAAGTTTCTGGGAAAACGATCGATTTGTAATTTTATTAACAAGACAATGTACTAAACGTTTTCTAAACTGTAACCAGTTACACAAAACGTGAAAATATCTGAAGCAATATCTGAAAACATCTGATCAAATTAAAAGATATTTCAATTTAGGTATTTATTTTTCGATATTAGTCTGCTTTGTCTTTTGTATGTTTTTTTTTGTTTATAAACCCATAAAGGTGAATTAAATCAATCATTGATACAAACAGTGCAGCATTACGCAGATTAAAAGTGATCTTTATTACTGAAAGTGTTTTAAGCGAAATAAGATAAATAGAAACTGAATGGAAAACACATTTCACTAATACTCTGTTTACAGAGTTCTTACGCCTTTTTAAAGCACAGCTAATTTCATATATCCCGTCGTGATGTCAATCAAAGTTTACATTTCGGAAAGATTTTTGATAAAAACTGAATTTTTTTCTCTTGTATTCAGATTGTAGCATCACTAAAGTAAGATCTAATCTTCATATTCGTATGGAAAAGCATACACTAGTGTGCAAACATTAAGGACGAAGTAGAAAAATTAGCATATCAGCTGAACGAAGAGGCAGAGCGGACAGAAAGACCAATCAGGAGATTAAGTAAGGTGATGTACGGTAGCACATACGCAGGTATGCAGGTAGACGTAATGGGGGAGTGTCTGAGTAGTATAAAGCATGTTGTCGGTGTAAGATCAGTATTTCTGGCAAAGAGATTGCACGCCGTATAGCAGTTAAAATCACACCGAGTTGCTGCCTCAGCGAGAAATGGCGAATGATCAATCTGTTAGACGACATCTGGATGCTTTTACCCGAGGTCGAATCATTGGGAAGTTGGAAGAAGGCCGCAGTGTGACAAGTGTGGCTGCAGAGTTCGGAATTGCTCACAGCATCGTTTCACGACTTTGGAGACAATTTCAAACTACAGGAACAGCTATCCGGGGGTTTAGTAGTGGTCGTCCACGAGGAACCACACCCGCAGATGACCGGTATATTGCCTTACAGGCCAGAAGAAACAGGCGGCAGACAGCGGGAGAAATCGCTAGACACACGACACAGGCGACTGGACGACCGATATCGCGTTTTACCGTGGCCAGAAGACTGCACGGTGGTGGTCTGTTTGCACGACGCCCTGTACGGTGTGTACCTCTAACGCCTGCCCATCGGAGAAGGCGTTCTCTGTGGTGCCGGGAACACCGGAATTGGAGAGACAATGAATGGGGACGAGTACTCTTTACAGATGAGAGCAGATTTAGTCTGAGTTGCGATTCTAGACACATACACATCTGGACAGAGCGGGGAACACGCAATAACCCCTTCAACATCATCAAAAGGGACTGTTTTGGAGGTCGCGGAGTTCTCGTTCGAGCAGACATAATGCTTGGTAGCCGGACCGACCTTCATATCTCCCAAGGAGGTTCGTCACCTGGGACTGCTATTGTAACGAGGTTCTTCTTCCTTACATGCGTCTTTTCACAAGGGCTATGGGTCCTCAGTTCCTCTTCATGGACGACAACGCTCCACCTCATCGCACAGTTACTGTCGAAGAGCTGTTGGAGAGTGAAGATATTGAACACATGGATTGGTCGGCAAGGTCTCTGGATCTAAATCCCGTCAAGCATGTACGGAACTTACTAGGGAGACCCGTGGCAGCACGTAACTTATCGCCAGTAACGATTCCGAAACTGCGATTGGTGCTACAAGAGGAACGAGCAGCAGTGTCTCAACAGCTCATTAACAACCACATATCCAGCATGCACAAATGATGTGAAACCTGCCTAGCAGTCAGGGGAGATCATATCCCCTATTAAAGACCGGATGTTTCTTGCTGGACACCCATCACAGGGATGTTTCGGCCTTCAGTCGCATTGCGCTCCATGCTACTTTTTCAATAAAGCTTCTTTTTATCCCTCTGATTTCTCTTTTAGTAAGTGTTGCTTACATTACTCATGTCCTTACGTATTGGGGATCTTACGGTATTAAATGTGTTGATTTGGAAAGCTTTTGTACAAAGTTATATTGAAAAAACCGTCTCGTCCTTAATTTTTGCACACTAGTGTAGTTATTAAATGTTACCAAATGCTTCTAATTGCTATCCCGTTGTCTATTACGCATAAGGTGGCCTTTTTCGAAAGGAAAAATAGTACAGTACATATACAGCTTTCCCAATTAATTATTTTTTGAGAGTAATGAAAGCAATGTTCCATTATTCCTAGAGTTGCGTAAATTGCGTATTATTGTTGCGTAAAGGATTTTCCAGTTCTTGTTGTGCTTTCTCAAACTAAATGCTATGTTTATGTATTATCAGCTCGATTTGTTGCTATTGCAAAAAGCGAGCTCCTTTCGTTTGCGTAGCGATAAGACTGAATAGCTCATTAGTCTGTAATAAAATGCATAATGCAGTAAACTCTCTCGTGACAAAGACCTCTCTAAGTGGATTACTGTTAGAACAAGGTTTGGTTTGATTTAGTTTTGCCATGGCAAATGATAATAAGGATATTTCCCCAAGGGAAGGGATGCCTTCGTGGAGGATTTCTCAGACGAAATATTTCGTACAGACGTTACACATGGGGAAAACCACGAAAACGGCCATGCAGCCAGCCCGTTCGCCTGGAATCTATAGCAGGTCGGAACTACCAATGTTCAGCGATTTCACCGCTCGGCTGCTGGTGGGCTATTGTTAGAATAAAATAATGTCTCTTTTGCCTAATGAAACTGGAAAGCGGAAATCGAACGTTAACCAAGTTAAATATTGGCGAGAGAGGATTCTACCAAAGCCCTTTTACTTGATCCAGATTATCATTTATTCAGTTTTTTTCTTTTCACCCATGTTACTTTTCTATCTTGGGATATACTCCTGCAACTATTGCCTGACTAACGAATAAGTCTATGTAAGTACTTTTTTCAATACCTGAACTTTAAATGTCTGGGAAGATTATTAATTTAATTTTTGTTTTACTATTATATAAACCTCTCTTATTTCAAAGTAAAGATAAGTAAAGATTTCATACCTTTTAAGTCATGATTTCACAGCTGTTTTGATTTATGATTCTTTAATGGAATTGTGTTAAATTGGGGATATGTACTCAAAACGCCTGTGTTAATGTTCAGCAAATCAATTATCCCTGAAACTGACCTGTATTTTTAAAAACGTGAACAAATATTTCTATTGGACACCATTTTTTTAAAAACCTCTGCCTCTGCAGAAAACCAAAAACCTGGAAACCAAACCTGGAATATTTTCGCAGTCCATTGCAACAGATGTGTTTTTAGTAATCAAGTTTTGGGTGTAAATATTGATTAAATGTTATCAGTCAGATATACTTTAAATTACATTAGAAACAGAAATTTTAACCAGTCCCTCGCTATGGCTGCAGGCTTGAAGTAAATTAAACTTAAAGCTTCTAAAGTTAAAATTAAATTGGAATCAAAGCAAGGGAATTCCTCAACAATATTAATAATTGCAACCGTTGATAAGAGGTTTAGCACTGGATTAGGTTTAGCACATATCAAAATTAAAATAAGAATTCATCAGCAGAACAAACTCGAAAAATAAAAATGCGAAAGGGAAAAAATATAACAAAATTATAAGAATATAAAAATTATTCTCCTTTTACTGAAACTCGAATTCAGAACTCATGAGGGAAAAATGAATTCAAGTTTCATAAAAGCCAGTTAATATGTTTCGAATACGTGGTTCGTTCTTCTGGTACATCTGAGATCAAAAACCTGTTTTCTCTTTAATTTGTAATTGCTTTTGAATATAATCTTTAATTTGTAATCATCTTTTGTAGATTAAAATTCTACTTTAATCATCATCTCCACTCTGCCGTGGGTAAGTAAGACTTTTTCTTGCGAAGACTGTATCTTCTTGCATTTCTCCGTAAATTTGAATGAATTTATAGACACGTACATTCAGATTTTCATCCACCTGGGAATTAAATTTCTGCTGTATCCAAAAACCCTTTCTTGGGGAAAGTCTGCTCACATGCAGCAGATTTTTCATATAGAATAGTTTTAAATTCACGTAATTTCGAGGAGGCCAAGGGGATCCAGCTTGCAATGGGCATAAATTGGTGTTACTTTTTTGAGAAGTTTACAAGAGTAAGTCAAGTGAATTTGGCTGCACTTGAGACATCTTCAGTAACTGTTGCAGAACATCTGTCCATGCTCATATCCTTGGGAGCCAAAACACATCATAGTGCTCAAGTTATTTTTATATCTTCTAATATTCACTCTTAAACTGAGAATTATTGACTTCTTCTTGCGTATGTTTCTTCCTGTATCTTTCCTTCTCAAAGAGACAAAAAATGCAGAAAATTTCATCTCCATACCTTTACATTTTTTAATGAACTGTGAGACTTTAATAACATGAAAACCTTCTTCACAAAGTTCAGCTTTGACTTCTTCCGCAGTCGTGTCTTCTGTTCATCTTTTAATCGCAACGTTTAATGGCGTACTTTCTATTGATCTAAATTTACTAAAATGTGTTTCATTTTTCATGAGAACAGTTCAATGCGAGATCTCGATTTGTTTCAGGTCAAAAATAATACTATCTTGTCTCTAGTCGGTGTTGCGGTAAAACTGTTTACAATGTGTTTTGTAAATAGTTCTCTTTCCTCTTCCCATTTTACCTCCGGCCTGGGATAGATAATCGGGATCAAGTAAGCCTTCTTCACAAAGTTCAGCTTTGACTTCTTCCGCAGTCGTGTCTTCAGTTCATCTTTTAATCGCAACGTTTAATAGCGTACTTTCTTTTGATCTAAGTTTACTAAACTTTATTTCATTTTTCATGAAAACAGTTATGAGGACTTAGTGTTCTGTGCATACTCTTTGCAAACATGGTGAATTACTTACAAGGTTCTTATCCTCAAAATCTAAGTCCTGAACTGGAACAGGGAGCGGAAGGTACGCTATGTTCTGATGTAACTGCTGGGCTGGAGAATAACTGCACGTGAAGGGATTTGAAATCCTCTTTTATTCACTCACTATTAAATACAAACCTCCCAATTCGGGAGAGATACAGAACGTAACAGACCAAACTTTGGTCGAACTTAACAATCAAATAAATTTAAATAAATTAAAATAGAACTTAAATTAAACTTTGCTTCGCAGAGCAATTCGCGGAAGTTGGCCTCTATCTAAAAGGGTGCGTAGCAAGATATACTAAATACTACCGCACTTTAATTTATTTTACAATGCAATCACGTAGTAAGCACTATGGCTTATAAATTTAAACTGCTAGCTGGTCAGGCGAACGTTGAGCAGCGTGACCGTGATCTGAGGCAAAGCTCTCACACACCGAGAGGTTTCTACCTCTGCTTAAATAGTGCATGGCTCAACTTCAAAAATTAGCATAAGCTAAAAACGCGCGCTTCATCTGACAGGAAGTTGAAGCAGAGAGGAGATAGAAAAGATTTAAATTAAAATAAACTTGGTTAGTTTAACTAAAACCTTACACAGTTCAATGCGAGATGTCGATTTGTGGCAGGTCAAAAATAATACTAGCTTTATCTCTAGTCGGTGTTCTGGTAAAACTATTCACAAAGTGTTTTCTAAGTAGTTTTCTTTCCTCTTCCCATTTTACCTCCTGCC
Organism: Stegodyphus mimosarum; assembly: GCA_000611955.2. Lineage (NCBI taxonomy): Eukaryota > Metazoa > Arthropoda > Arachnida > Araneae > Eresidae > Stegodyphus > Stegodyphus mimosarum. The sequence continues at coordinate 325,324 of KK113789.1, forward strand.
TGGAAGATAATTGGTATCAGGCTTTCTTTTCCTTGTTTGGTCCTGTGTCTGCAGCAACGACCATACTTTCGTCAGTCGGATTTTGTACATCCCGGCATTCCATTTTTGATTAGCCGCCCATAGAGGCAATAACACCAACAGCATCAAAGTACTTATTCGTTGACGTCTCCCCTTTTTTAATCAAAGATCGAACTGAATTTTACTTAGTGGCCCAGTCGTTATATGTTTTCGTCTATGATTGTAGGATTTCGAATCATATTTACAGCAGGTGAAAGCAGCAACGTATTTCTTAAGCCTTTTATTTTTCTTCCAAATCCTTCCTTTTATTTTTCTTCCAAATGTTAGCTAAAATACAGGAACTGCAAACGTTTTCTGCATGTAAACACATTTGTCCACATATACAGCACACACTTGTAAAATTCGTCTATGAAAACTTTTAATTCTATATTTTCGCTCAATATAACCTGAGATATGTGCGAGAAAGCCTATCGTCTATCAAAGATCTATCATTTCTACTAGTGGTATTTTTGAAATTACGCAATGAAATGCGAATATTGTTAAGGAGAATACAATAACACAGAAAAGTAAGCTTAAGAACAAAACCTGATTTCTGAATTCGGATAAAACTGGAATAGTGTACTTGTTAATCTTTTGGTGATAAGGGGTAAGTAAAAGACCTTATTTATAGGGGGGATTATGTGTTCTTCTAGTTGCTACCATACATTTTGTTTTACACTCGTTAATGGTAAATCCAAGGTCTCTGGCTGCAGACTCTAGAGAAATAAAAGTCCCCAAAACCGCAACTTCTGCCAATAATGTCAATGTCATCAGCGTACGTTAGTATCTGTATAGATCTCTGAAATATGGTGCCTCTGGTTACAATTCCAGCAGCTCGAATATCCTTTTCAAGGGCGATATTGAAAAGCATGCATGCAACTGGCGCCCTGATTCAGCTGGGTGGTAATTTGAGTTAATACTTGGCTTCGCGGGCTATGTACAATACGGCTCAGCCGTCTCACACCACGCTCGTCCGAGGCTAGTAGAGAAAAATGAGAGTTCTGGATCGGGAGCACAGGGAGCGGGAGTTGAGGGAGCTCCCAAGAAGGAATGGTCAGCCGCGGGAGGGAGGCTTATCTGAAAATAGAGATAGGAGAGCCTTATCTGTCAGTGGATATGAGGAAAGTTGTTGATACATCAGAATGAAGAGAACTTGTTTATAGTTATTTTCTTTAGAATATGCCTGGTACGTATACATTCTTTATGAAATAAAAGGAATTCATAAAACTATTTTCTTAAAGCAAAATTTTTAACTGTGAGTTAAAGAGGAATTTGAACCAATGATTTCTTTTGTATAGATTCAGAAATTAAAACTTTGTTTAAAATAATATTTTTGATAATAACCCTTTCAGAGTATAATAATTTTTAAGAATATAAAGTAATTATTTTTGGGCATTATGTGTAATTCATGAATTAAAGTCATAATATTATTCTGATAATTGATTTCATACTTTTCAACTTTAATAATATTTTTTCCTTTAAAATTTTTGCCCTTAGTTTTAAACGATTTATTTTGCGAACATCAGTTTTATTCATCTTTCATTATTCTAAAGGCTTATATTTTTCGTTATTTATTGCCCATCACTTCCTAAATTTGCTAGTCCTCTTTTGATATTTATGCTATTCCATATTTTTAATATTCATCTTTGGCTTCTAAATTTATATTATGTTTAAGCCCTTATATTCCCTATTATTTCTTTTAGTTCTTATTTCTTTTCTCTTGGAATCTAATTTTATTTGTATCCGTATTTCACACCAAACTTTATGTGATCTTCTTGAATAAAATACTAGAATTTGATTATTTTTCCGAACTGGAGGCAGAAGTTTGATTTTTACTACTTTCCCAAACGATTCCACAACATTTTTGCCTCTTATCTCACTTAAACTTTAATTCCTTAAGTCAGCTGATACATTAATCACTATTAATACACATTTACAATACTAGTACAAATTGCCCAAATTGGAACTGAGCTGTTACACTGCTTTGAGTGAGATATTACATCGTCTCTTCCTTCCTTACTTCTAATTCAATGTACATAAACTAATGTATTTTCCTGAAGGTAGAAATTCGTTATAAGGAATTTCCATTTTCACACAATCCATCTATGTAGTTAGAAAGTTATAAAATTACATGAATTAAACTCTTTTATTGTCACTATATCAGGACTGAGTATTCTGTGCATAGTTTTAGAAAACATGGTGAAGTACTTACAAGGGTTCTTCCTCTCAAGTCCTGAACTGGAACAGGGAGCGGAAAATACGCTATGTTCTGGTGTAGATACTGTATTGGCGAATAACTGCACTTGAAAGGGATTTGAAATCCTCTTTTATTAAATCACTATTATTTACACACTTCCCAACTCGAGAGAGATACAGAAAGTAAAAGACCACACTTGGGCCTAAACAATCAAATAATTTTAATACTAAACCTAAAATAGAAATCTAATTAAACTTTGCTCACAGAGCAATTCGCGGAGTTTGGCCTCTAACTAAAAGGGTGCGTAGCAAGATATACTAATACTAACGCACTTCAATTTATTTCAATATGCAATCACGTAGTAAGCACTATGGCTTATAAATTTAGCTGCTAGCTGGTCAGACGAACGTCGAGCAGAATGACCGTGAATAAAAGCTCTCTCACACTGAGAGGTTTCTACCTCAGGTTTAAATATAACTTGGCTCTACTTAAAATTAGCAAAGCTGAAAACGCGCGCTTCTTTTGACGGGAAGTTGAAACAGAGAAGAGATAGAAAGATTTAAATTAAAATAAAACTTGGTTAGTTTAACTAAAACCTTACAACTATACTATTATTCTAAGTTTCTTTTCCTTTCTTCTACAGTATTGAAAAGTTGAAATCTTATAAAATGCTGAGTGTACCCCGCTTTTAAGACATACAATCACAAAAATTTATATGATTTGACATTTAAGTTAGAATTCATACAAATGAGATTGCCACTTATTATTTTATACTATTACTAGCCACTGCGCGGCCAGCCTTCGTCTGGCCTTTAAGTGTACCGGAAAAATGCCTAAAGAGAACACCAAACATTAAATTTGAAAACTGCACAGAATTTTACTCTGCAGAACAATTTTATCGAAAAAGAAACAAAGAACAACGTTAAAAAAATTCAGTTAAAAATGCATTAGATATAAAAATCATACAATGAAATAAGCAATATCCCTTAATACAAATATTAATCATCCTAATAAATAAATAAACCAACTTCCTGCTGCCTTCTCTAGACAAACGTCCAGTATCCAAGAGAAACATTAAATTTAAAAACAACACAGAATTATCGCCCTCATTTTTCCGTGCTGATATCAGCAACAATGGCTGTGTGCCATTGTTGTTCATATAATGAGAGAAAATTATCAATTTGATACTATTTCATCTTGTCTAGATGCATCTTGTGTACCAGATTTCATAGGCCTGGGTCTATTAGCTTACGCGCAGTACGAACGAAAGACACCTACACACACAGAAAGACTCGCCCTTTTAAATATAGATCTATAAATTAATTAAACAATT
>KK113789.1:333965-384618 GCA_000611955.2 Stegodyphus mimosarum
AAAAAAAAACTTAGATTAATAGTATAGTGATAATAAAAGAGGTTAATTCGTGTAATTTTTATAACTTTCTAACTACATAGATGGATTGTGCGAAAATGGAAATTCCTTATAACGAATTTCTTCAGGAAAACACATTAGTTTATGTACATTGACTTAGAAGTAAGGAAGTAAGAGACGATGTAATATCTCACTCAAAGCAGTGTAACAGTTCAGTTCCAATTTGGACAATCTGTACTAGTATTGTAAATGTGTATTAATAGTGATTAATGTATCAGTTGACTTAAGGGATTAAAGTTTAAGAGGCAAAACTGTTGTGGAATCGTTTGCGAAAGTAGTAAAAATCAAACTTCTGCCTCCAGTTCGGAAAAATAATCAAATTCTAGTATTTTATTCAAGAAGATCACATAAAGTTTGGTGTGAAATACGGATACAAATAAAATTAGATTCCAAGAGAAAAGAAATAAGAACTAAAAGAAATAATAGGGAATATAAGGGTTTAAACATAATATAAATTTAGAAGCGAAATATGAATATTAAAAATATGGAATAGCATAAATATCAAAAGAGGACTGGAAAATTTAGGAAGGGATGGGCAATAAATAACGAAAAATATAAGTCTTTAGAATAATGAAAGATGAATAAAACTGATGTTCGCAAAATAAATTCTTTAAAACTAAGGTGAAAATTTTAAAGGAAAAAATATTATTTGAAAAGTATGAAATCAATTATAAGAATAATATTATGACTTTAATTCATGAATTATATATATTGCCCAAAAAAAATTACTTTATACTCTTAAAAATCATTATACTCTGAAGGGGTTATTATCAAAAATATTATTGTTTTAAACAAAGTTTTAGTTTCTGAATCTATACGAAAGAAATCATTGGTTTAAATTTATCTTTAACTCACAATTAAAAATTAAGAAAATAGTTTTATGAATTCCTTTTATTTCGTAAAGAATGTTTAAATACCATGCATATTCTAAAGAAAATAACTAGAAATAAGTTCTCTTCATTCTGATGTATCAACACCTTTCCCACATCCACCTCCCGATAAGGCTCCCTGTCCCCATTTTCAGATAAGCCTCCCTCCCACAGCTAGCCATTCCTTCTCGGGAGCTCCCTCAACTCCCGCTCCCTGTGCTCCCGATCCAGAACTCTCATAATCCTCTACTGAGGCTGATTTTTCTTTGTAGTTCGCATTTGTTTGGTATTTTTTCCACCATCTGTGTATTCTCGTATAATTTTGACACAGTCCACTTTGAAAATCCTAGCCCCCTAATGATTTCAGAAATTAAATGGCGCAGGCTCGAACTCCTACTATCTGTCCGCGATCGAAAGTGTCTCAATCAGAAGTTTTACTCATACTGGAAATTGAAACAATTGATTACAACCATAGTACTAACTATGTGAGCAGTTACCACAACGCCTCGACGTGAGGATAAATGCGGCGCAGCGTTACAAATTTTCCATAGCTATATGTTTCTCTAATTGAGCTGCAATTCAGTGTAAATAATCCATTAATTAATCTTAATCTTAATACATTAATTTATCTTAATCCATTAATTTCAAAATGTAGGGTGAAAACGTTATACTCTAATGAATTTACGAAGTCCAAATAAAGGCTGTTAAATATTTTAGGTCGAATATTTTCCATTCGTGTCTTTTCTAAGGTAAAAGATTTCACTTGCCTTCTTAATCGTAATTGTAGTATGAAAAAGAAGAGAAATTTGGAAAGTTAATTTAGATTGAAATTCAAAAGAACAGCAGATCAGAAAGCATCGAAGACGATATTGAGGATTTCATTAATGATGGATTATGAACTTATTAATATTTACCAAGTAAAATTAGTTGATTCTCAAAATTTTAATTATTAAACAATTGAAACATCAAAGTATGTGAATACCAAAGTAATAGGAAGAAGGTGAAAAGCAAAATATTGTGCAAATCAAGCACAGGTGGGTAACAACATGAGAAGAAATAATTAAAAATAATCCAGATTTTCTCTCTACAGGCCATTTTATCAATTATTATCCGCATTTAATCACAATATGCATGGACTGGCGTCTCCTAGCAGCAGTTGTTGAGCTACAATTTCTTGAAAAAGCATGTACACCATATGATGCAATTTCGTTGAGGATTCGGCATGATCAGCAACTGGTCCTCTGCCTCAGTAAAGCAGTATAAGCATGTTTACGTGTATTGTAGTCCCAGATGGCATGATGAAAGCAGCCGTATGCTAACTTTGGTAATGATGTAGCAATCCTTTGTAAGTATGTCAGTGATAATGTAGGAACCTCTTTCCGAGCAGGATGAAACGTGCGGGAGGAATGACTCCGCATGTTGCAATCTGCGATGACCTCACAATAACAATTGATCAAAAGCACCTTTTTGTGGTCTGTGAGCATCCCAACAGGCCTTACCACTTGAACGCCTGAGCTCCTCATGTCGTACAACCAGCCTGTTGTACCTACCACTCCCACTTCTCCTGTAAGTTATGCCTTTTAGTGAGCTTGTGTCTTCACGCAGGCAGAATATTGAGAATCACTGAAATTTCGGCAGCATCTGGCGGCACAGGTAACTCTGCTGATGTGTATAATCTTCCTTTCTGGATACTTCAGAAGGGAAGTCATATAACATAAAGAAGAGGATCAGAAGTCATACAACGTAAAGGAGAGGTGAGTGTCAGAACAACAGGGCCAAAATCTAAATGTTACTATATAACGTAAGGAGCATATATTACGCAAAATGTTTATATTTTTTAAATGAGTTCTAGGAGAAATTACCCTATCTAAGCCTTGTTCATATCATTCCCTCTTAAACTATGCACAATTGCAGCATACGTAAGGACTGTTCCAATCATAACGAAAACTAAGTTCCTTTTCAATGGTACGAATTTCCACAAGGTCAGATGAACATCTGAGTTTATCACCATGAGGAATCGTAAATGTGTAAACAGCGAATTCCCTTCCTTTTCGGGTATCAGTTGAGCAGCATCAGTTATTTTCTTGTTAACATCCGATATTTTAGAGGCCACGAAGCACATAAGTAGCAATGCTATGATGTTGAAAAACATGTCCATGATGTGTTGTAATGATAAATTGATAGCAGATGCGTTATAGAGTGCTGCAATGAAAGCTAAAAGGGAAAGTTCATTGTCTGCTTTAGCTATTTGGTATTTAAGATAGAGATAATTCTTAAGAAGATCTTTAAATTTAGGTTCGTTACTCGGATTCATAGACTCAAAAAAATAATCAAGTGCTGTTTTTAAATGCCAGCAAATGCAAATAAAAAATATTTGGAAGGTAGCTACAGGCATGAATAAGAAAAAGGCCATAGAATTTTCAATGAGAGCATTTATTATTATATTTGTAGTTGCATTCTCAAACTGCAATCCAAACAACATATAGCCTAACGCGTAGCCTTCCGGATGCTGAAGCATGTTGGACAGTATCAGCCCATATGTCATGCAAGCAAATGCAACATTAATAATTCCCATTGCGATAATTTGATATCTGAAGTGTGTTTTTGCTGCAGATCTGAGTTTGCACAAATCAATAGAAAGTTTTCCCATGCGATACATTCGTTGGCTTAGAGTTATACGAAAAATTAATGCTGTAGTTATTAATAAAAAATTTCCAAAAACACTACCAGTATTAAAATTATCCACCATTATCATAAATGATATAACAGTAGCCGTATGTAAAAGAATTATCACGCATGATAAAATATTCGTTAAATAATGAACAACTTTAGCCGCCATCCGGTTGTTTTTTCTTTTGAAAAACGTGTTAATTATGCTTAATCGAAATAAGAGGAATATCACTGAATAACATCGTAGCATTTCATGAGTCTTCATTATTCGTAGAGAAAGGGGATGCAGAACTTCAAGCTCTATCTTCTAATAATTCTAATTCTAGTAATTCAAGCTTAATATTCTTAGTTCGTAATCAAAGACTTATATGGTATTTCCTCCCTCCTTTCCGAAGGCTTTCGTGGTGTAACTAGAAGTACGCATGACGAGTATACCATATTGGAATCCTGGCAAAGGTGTTGCGGATTTCGCAAGTTTCCTGACTTCCAAAAACGTTCTTAAACGTTTTTGCGCATGATATATCTAATACATATGAAGCAGTGTCCCAATGAAAACATGTTCGAGTCTACTGCAAAAAAAAAAGAAACTGCCCAATATTCAATGCTGTCTTTTTCTCGATGTCGTTTTAAATGATTTTTTCTTTTTAAAAAGGAGAGTTCAGAGACTGTGACGTAAAATAATTTTTGCGGAAACGATCGATTAGTAATTTCATTAATGAGACATTGTTCAGCAAAACGTTTGCCAATCAATAACCAATTACACAAAATTTGAAAATACTATCTAAAGAACGTATCGTGAATGAAGTACTCGCCATTAAGTAATTTATATGGAATTTCTATTTAGATGTTTATCTTTCGATCTGAGCTTACTTCGTCTTTCGTGTAGCTTTCTGTCTGTAAATGCACAGTAATGGATTAAACTAAACCAATCGCTGTCACAAACAATAGAGCGTAACGCAAATTAAAAGTGCTCTTTATTACTGAAAGCGCGATGAGTGAAATATGATAAGTAGAAACTGAATAAAAAACTCATTTGACAAAGATCTTTTAACAAAGTTCTTACATCTTTTTAAAGCATAGCTAATTTCATAATCCCATCATGATGTGAAATCAGAGTTTACATTTCGAAAAAGAAATACTTATTTTTGACAAAACTGAATTTCTTTCTCTTGTATTCAGATTGCAGAATCACTAACAATAAGACCTACTCTTTATATTCATATGGGAAAGCAAAGTTATTAAATGCTAGAAAACGCTTCTAATTGTTATCGCATTGTCTATTACGCATATGGTGACATTTCTGGAAACTGAAAATAGTAAAGTACATATACAGCTTTCCCTTTCAATTTCAATTCAAGGTAATGAGTAAACTTCAATGAATAATGATTCCTTTATTATTGGAATATTTTTCTATTCTTGCTTATTTATTTTCCAGTTTCCTTTGTGCTCTCTCAAACTAAATGCTATGCTCTGTTCAGCTGGATGTGATACTATTGCAAAAGAGAGCTTATTTTTTTGGCTTCTTTAATTTTTTTAGGGCAAATAATCTCTACTTTTATTTTGCCTATGGGACAGACATATTAATTTCAAAATGTGAGAAGGAAAACATTCCGTTCGATTTGACACAGTCGAAATGGATTCATTTAGATTTTTTTGGTCGAAAAGATTTCACTTTTATTTTTTAGGGATCAAAAACTCCACTTCTATTTCGTCTATGATAAAGTCCACGTTAATTCCAAAATTTTAGGAGAAAACGTTATAGTCTGATTTTAGAAAAGTGGAATAAAGTCTATTAAATTTTGTAAGTCGAAAGTTTTTGACTGTCTGTCCTTGGTTAATAAATTTCCCTTACGCTCTTAGTAGTACTTCTATTCTAAAAAAGGAGAGAAATTAAGGAAATTAATTTAGCTTGACATTCAAAAGAACAGCAGACAAGAAGGTACCGAAAATACCTGTTGAGAATTTCATTAACGATATATTGTGAAATTGATTATATTTACCAAATAAAATTAGCTTTCCCAAAATTTTAATTAATAAACAATTGAATGTTCAGTGTTTGTGAATATCAAAGTAATAGGAAGAAGATAAAAAAAGCAAAATATTCTGCAAACCAATCACAGTGGGTAACACAATGAGCACAAATAATGGAAATTAATCCGGCATTTCTCCTGATGTTGGCATCTTCTAAAATGAATCACAACATGAACAGACTGTTGACCCGTAGTGGCAGTTGGCGAACTAGGAAACATGTAATCATTCATTGGGATTCTTTTGAGGATTCGGCATGATCCGCAACAGGTGTTCTGCGTCTGTAAAGAAGGATAAAGCATGTTTTCACATGTTGTAATCCGAGATGGCTTAACATCAGCAGGCACATGCTGACGTTCGTAATGACATAGCAATACTTTCTAAGCATGTCATTGATTGCGTAGGAACCTCGTTCTGAGCAAAATGAAACATCTGGGGTGGCTCCATGTTTAATCCGCTATGGCATCACAATAACAAAGGAACTAAAGAACATGGTTGTGGTCTGTGAGCTTCTCGGTGGGCCTCAGTCTGAGCACCTCAGCGCCCCATTCCATAAAACCGACGTTCTCTACCTACCACTGCCAATTAGATTTCTTTACTGAGCTTGTCGCTTCACGCAGGTACAATATTCAGAATTATTGAATTTTCCGCGTCATCTCGGGGGGTGTCTCAGCTAATGTCCATAATCTTCTTTTCTGAGAAGCAGGGACGACCTTGAGAACAACAAATCCACAATCTATGTGTTAGAATATAGCATAAGAAGAATATATTACCCAAAATATTTGCAATTTTTAAATTGGTTATAAATGACATTACCGTATCTAAGGCTTGTTGATATCATTCCCTCTTAAACTATGTACAAATACAGCATAAGTAATAACTGTTCCAATCATAACAAAAACTAAGTTCCTTTTGAGTGGTGCGAATTTCCACAAGGTCATATGAACATCTGAGTTTGTTACCATGAGGAATCGTAAATGTGTAAACAGCGAATTTTCTTTACTTTCGGGAATCCTCTGAGCAGTATCAGCTATTTTCCTGTTAGCATCCCATATTTTAGACGCCACGAAGCACATAAGTAGCAATGTTATTATGTTGAAAAACATAACTGAATGAACAGCCACAGTGATTGGGATATTCTGAGAGGCATTGAAGCTGTCAGCGTCCATGATGAGTTGTAACGACAAATTGATTGCAGATGCATTGTAGACCGCTGCAATGAATGCTAGAAGGGAAAGTTCGTCGTCAGCTTTAGCTATTTTGTCTTTAAGAGTGAAATAATTCTTAAGAAGATCGTTGAATTTAGGTTCGTTGCAAGGATTCATGGATTCTATAAAATAATCAATTGCTCCTTTTAAATGCCAGCAAATGCACATAAAGTATATTTGGAAGGTACCGACAGGCATGAATAAGAAATAGACTAAACAAAATTGATTGAGAGCATAGATTACTCTATTTGTAGCTGCATTTTCAAATTGCAATCCAAACAATATGTGCCTTACTAAGTTGTGTTTGGGATGCTGAAGCAGAGAGGACAGTGCCAGGGCAAATGTTATGCAACAGAATGCAACGTTGATAATTCCCATTGCCATAATTTGGTATCTGAAGTACTTTTTTTGTAGAGATCTGATTTCGCACATATCAGTGGAAAGTGTTCCAATGCGATATGTTCGCTGGCTTAGAATTATACGAAAAATTAATGCTGTAGTATTCATTAAAATACTTCCGAAAACATTACCAGTATTGAATTTTTCAATCATTATCATAACTGATAAGAAAACGATGATATGTAAAAGAGTTACCATATATGATAGAATGTTCGTTAAAAGCTGAACATATCTGCCTGAGATGCAGTTGTTTTGGCTTTTAAAGAAATCGTTAATTATGCTTAATCGAAATAAAAAGAATGACACTGAATAGCAGCGCCACATTTCATGATTCTTCATCTTCGTAGAGAAGAAGGACGCAAATCTTCAATTTATTTCTTCTGGCACCTAAACACAGACGAACTAAGAGACACAAATTTCTAACCTTCAAAATATGAAGTCATATCTTTGTCTTTAAAATGCTTAAAATACACTGGCTCTAATCAGATACTCAAGACGCTGAAGAAATTCTGACAACATCTTTGCTGAATCTCATATTTAACACTGATGATTTTTTTCCGATGAAAAGATGTTCGTGTCTATCACAATAAAAGGAGAAAATACCAGCCGTATAAAGCTTCGTTTTTTATCTCGTATGGGTATCGGTTGGTAATTGATTTTATCTTCTTGAAGCAGAGAAGTTCTAAAAATGTGTTATAAAATAATTTTCTTGGGAAGTATCGATTAAATAGTATATTAACGAGATTTTTCCTTCAAATAATGTTTGTCAAATAATAGTCAATTGCTATAAACGCTAAAATGTCTGAAAAGCGTATCGTGAAAGAAGAATTCATCATCAAGTTAAAAGCAATATCTTTTTACATATTTACCTTTCAAAATCACTTTATTTAGTCTTTTGTAAAGCTTTCTTCTTATAAATCGATAATGATGAATTAAAACTAAATCTATTCTCACCGCAAGCACTGCAGCATTATGCAGATTGAAAAAGTTTATTATCGCTAAAAGTGTTTCTAATGAAATAAGAAGCTTATAGCGGAATAGAAAAGTTATTTACCAAATATTCTCTTTAATCCTACAAAATGTTTTAATCTCGAAAATTTTTCACTCCTGTCCTTTCGAAGTTAAAAACTTTCACTTTTGCTTTTAATAGTAATTGTAATGTGAAAAAGGAGATAAATTAAAAAAACAAATTCAGTTTGAGATTCAAAAGAACAGAAGACTAGAAGTCATCGAAAACATATGTTGAGGATTTCCCTAATGATAGATTATGAAATTATAAATATTTGTAAGGTTTTAGTTAAACTAACAAAGTTTTATTTTAAGTTTACTTTTTCTATCCCTTCTCATTTCAACTTCCCGTTAGAATAAGCGCTCGTTTCAGCTTTATGCTAATTTGAAGTGGGGCCAAGTTCTACTTAAGCAAGAGGTAGAAACCTTTCAGTGTGAGAGAGCTTTTAGTCTCAGACCACTGTTACTCTATTCGACGTTCGCCTGACTAGCTAGTATTTAAATTCTAAGCCATAGCGCTTTTACGTGATTGCTTATTGAAGTAATTCCAAGTGCGTCAGTATTAGTTAAATCTTGCTACGCACCATTCAGTTTAGAGGCCAACCTCGCGTTCATAGCTCTGTGAGCAACGACGATTTAATTTCTATTTAGCTTTAGTTTAAATTTGATTGTTCATTTTAGACCCAAGTGCGGTCTCTATTTTCCGTATCCCTCCCGAGTTGGGAAGTGGTTGTAAATAATTGTGATTTAATAAAAGAGGATTTTAAATCCCTTTAAAGTGCAGTTCTTCTACCACTTAATCACAACGAAAGACTGATCAGCTGTTAGTAATTTATATGAATAATTTTAGAGGGGATGCTCTGGTCAGAAGGTCTGGTATTCTGTTGGTTATGTATAAGGCTGTCGTTCTTCCCACGGTATTACATGGAATTGGTGCCTGGGACTCCAGAGCGGGGGAGCTGGTGAGGCTCCCGATGAAGTTGGACTCGATACAGAGAGCTTGGGGGTTGGCCATTACCCGTTGTTTCAGAACAGTTTCCACGGAGGTGGCTTGTGTGTTGGCCGGACTGCCGCCCCTCTCAATTTACTATGATTTCTATTTTAAGAAATTTTTGTTGCGTTCAGGCAACACTGATTTATTATGCTTTGAGTCAGATATTGTCACTAAATATGTTTTTGAAAAATTCAATATTCATCTTGTGCATCCCGTCGAAAGAACGAGCTATACTTTTGACAAATGTATACCCAAAGTCAATTTATATGATATTTATACTGATGGATCTGGGCTTGGGGGATGTACTGGAGCGGCGTTTGTTGTATATTTTTATGGTACCGAAATAGATTATGGTGTTTAAAAATTGAACCAATACAATTCTGTGTATCAGGTCGAGTGTGTGGCTGTTTTGAAAGCTTTATGCTGGATTAAATGTAATTTAAATACTCATGTTACTGTTAACCTATATACTGATTGTTTGTCCCTGCTCCAGTCTCTCTCTTGCCCTGATAATAATAACTGTCTGATTATGGATATTAAGCTCTTGTTACAAACAATTAACGTTAAACTTGTGTTTCACTCGGTTAAGGCTCATGTGGGATTTATTGGTAATGAGAGGGCCGACAGTCTCTCCAAATAGCATGCACCGTTGCTGATATACCTACGGTTGAAATTTCCGGTTCTAGACGTTGCTTTTTTTCATATAAGATAAAAGAAAGGAAAGTGAGAAAGAGATTGGGAGAGAGGGGTTAAATTGATACTGATTTGTAGTGGCAATCATGCTGGATGTGATTATGCTGTTTGTGGTGTGAATGAAACACCCCTTTTTGATCATAAGATCACTTCGTGATCAGGCGGGTTGGGGTGTTTTCAGCAAACGTACCACTTAATCACAATAGTCTACCACAGAACATAGCTGCATTCAGCTCCCTGTTCCAGATCAGGATTTAAGGAGTTCACGAAGATGTTTGCCAAGAATATTCACCTAACACTCAGTCCTGACATATTTACCAAATAAAATAAGTTGATTCTCAAAATTTTAATTATTAAACAATTGAAACATCGAAGTATGTTAATACCAAAGTAACAGAAAGAAGGTAAAAAGCAAAATATTGTGCAAATCAATCACAGGTGGATAACAACATGAGAAGAAGTAATGAAAAATAATCCAGATTTTCTCTCTAAGAAGCCATTTTAAGCTAAGGGCCATTTTGTCATCTTCGGCAATTAATCACAACATGCACCGACTGGTGTCTTCTAGCCGAAGTTGCTGAGCTAGAGAGTTCTCTAAGAAGCATGTACACCATACAACGCAATTTCGTTGAGGATTTGGCAGGATCAGCAACAGGCGTTCTGCGTGATTAAAGCAGTATAAGCATGTTTCCGCGTGTTGTAGTCCCAGATGACATGTTGAAAGCATGCGTATGCTAACATTCGTAATGGTGTAGCAATCCTTTGTAAGCATGTCAGTGAAAATGTAGGAACCTCTTTTCGAGCAGGAGGAAACGTGCGGAGTGAGTGACTCCGGATGCTGCAATCCGTGATGACGTCCCAATAACAATTGATCTAAAGCACTTGATTGTGGTCTGTGAGCATCCCAGCAGGCCTTACCACCTGAACTCCTCATGTCGTACAACCGGCCTGTTGTACCTACCACAGCCAATTCCCCTGTCAGTTATGCCTTTTAATGAGGTTGTATCTTAACGCAGGCAGAATATTGACAATCACTGAAATTTCGGCAGCATCTGGTGGCACAAGTAACTCTGCTCATGTGTATCATCTTCCTTTCTGAATACTTATATAATCAAAAGTCATATAACGTAAAGGAGAGGTGAAGGCAGAACAACAGGACACAATCTAAATGTTACAATATAACGTGAGAAGAATGTATTAAGCAAAACCATTATATTTTTTAAATGGGTTATAGGAGAAATAATCCTAGCTAAGCTTTGTTCGTATCATTCCCTCTTAAACTATGTACAATTGCAGCATATGTAAGGACTGTTCCAAGCATAAGGAAAATTAAGTTCCTTTTCAATGGTACGAATTTCCACAAGGTCAGATGAACATCTGAGTTTATCACCATGAGGAATTGTAAATGTGTAAACAGCGAATTCCTTTCCTTTTCGGGTATCAGTTATTTTCTTGTTAGCATCCAATATTTTAGAGGCCCCGAAGCACATAAGCAGCAATGCTATGATGTTGAAAAGCATAAGTGAATGAATAGTGACAGTGAGTGAGATATCCTGAGCGACTTCGAAGCTTTGATAAATTGATAGCAGATGCGTTATAGAGTGCTGCAATGAAAGCTAAAAGGGAAAGTTGGTTGTCGCTTTAGCTATTTGGTATTTAAGAGAGAGATACTTCCTAAGAAGATCGTTAAATTTAGGTTCGTTACTCTGATTCATGGATACAATAAAATAATCAAGTGCTGTTTTTAAATGCCAGCAAATGCAAATAAAAAATATTTGGAAGGTAGCTACAGGCATGAATAAGAAAAAGGCCATAGAATTTTCAATGAGAGCATTTATTATTATATTTGTAGTTGCATTCTCAAACTGCAATCCAAACAACATATAGCCTAACGCGTAGCCTTCCGGATGCTGAAGCATGTTGGACAGTATCAGCCCATATGTCATGCAAGCAAATGCAACATTAATAATTCCCATTGCGATAATTTGATATCTGAAGTGTGTTTTTGCTGCAGATCTGAGTTTGCACAAATCAATAGAAAGTTTTCCCATGCGATACATTCGTTGGCTTAGAGTTATACGAAAAATTAATGCTGTAGTTATTAATAAAAAATTTCCAAAAACACTACCAGTATTAAAATTATCCACCATTATCATAAATGATATAACAGTAGCCGTATGTAAAAGAATTATCACGCATGATAAAATATTCGTTAAATAATGAACAACTTTAGCCGTTTTTTCTTTTGAAAAACGTGTTAATTATGCTTAATCGAAATAAGAGGAATATCACTGAATAACATCGTCGCATTTCATGAGTCTTCATTATTCGTAGAGAAAGGGGATGCAGAACTTCAAGCTCTATCTTCTAATAATTCTAATTCTACTAATTCAAGCTTTATATTCTTAGTTCGTAATCAAAGACTTATATGGTATTTCCTCCCTCCTTTGCGAAGGCTTTCGTGGTGTAACTAGAAGTACGCATGACGAGTATACCATATTGGAATCGTGGCAAAGGTGTTGCGGATTTCGCAAGTTTCCTGACTTCCAAAAATGTTCTTATGGTTCTAGAAGCTGAATTTCTAAAGAGACACAAATTTCTATCTTTCAAAAAATGAAGCCATATCTTTGCCCTTAAAAAAGGCTTAATTATACTGACTGTAGTTCGGACTGTAGTTAGTAGGAGTAATGATTCCTTTATTAGTGGAATATTTTTCTATTCTTGCTTATGTATTTTCCAGTTTCTTTTGTGCTTTCTCAAACTAAATGCTATGCTCTGTTCAGCTGGATGTGATACTATTGCAAAAGCGAGCTTATTTGTTTGGCTTCTTTAATTTCTTAGGGCAGTGAGAAGGAAAAATTTCCGTTCGATTTGATACAGTCTAAATGGATTCATTTAGATTTTTTTGGTCGAAAAGGTTTCACTTTTATTTTTTAGGGATCAAAATCTCCACTTCTATTTCGTCTATGATAAATTCCACGTTAATTCCAAAATTTTAGGAGAAAACGTTATAGTCTGAATTTAGAAAATTGGAATAAAGTCTAATAAATTTTGTAAGTCGAAAGTTTTTGGCTGTCTGTCCTTGGTTAATAAATTTCCCTTACGCTCTTAGAACTACTTCTATTATTAAAAAGGAGAGAAACTAATGAAACTAATTTAACTTGAAATTCAAAAGAACAGCAGACAAGAAGGCACCGAAAATACCTGTTGAGAATTTCATTAACGATATATTGTGAAATTGATTATATTTATCAAATAAAATTAGTTAAGTTCCCAAAATTTTAATTAATAAACAACTGATTGTTCAGTGTGTGTGAATATTAAAGTAATAGGAAGAAGATAAAAAAGCAAAATATTCTGCAAACCAATCACAGATCGGTAACACAATGAGCACAAATAATGGAAATTAATCTAGCATTTCTCCTGATGTTGACATCTTCTGCAATGAATCACAACATGAACAGACTGTTCACCCGTAGTGGCAGTTGTTGAGCTAGAAAACATTTAACCATTTATTGGGATTCCGTTGAGGATTGGGAATGATCCGCAACAGGGGTTCTGCGTCTGTAAAGCAGGATAAAGCATGTTTTCACATGTTGTAATGCGAGATGGCGTAACATCAGCAGGCGCATGCTGACGTTCGTAATGGCATAGCAATACTTACTAAGCATGTCACTGATTACGTAGGAACCTCATTCTGAGCAGAATGAAACATCTGACGTGACTCAGCATGTTTAATCCACCATGGCATCGCAATAAGAAAGGAACTAAAGAACATGGTTGTGATCTGTGAGCTTCGCGGTGGGCCTCTGTCTGAACACCTCAGCGCCCCATTCCATACAACCGACGTAATCTACCTACCATTGCCAGTTCCTCAGTCAGTTATATTCTTTAGAGAGCTTGTCGCTTCGCGCGGCTACAATATTCAGAATTATTGAATTATCGGCGTCATTTGGGGCACGGGTGGCTCAGCTAATGTCCATAATCTTCTTTTCTGAGAACTCGTGTCATTAGAAGTCAGGTGACGTAAAACAGAGATGAACTTGAGAACAACAAATCCGCAATCTATATGTTACAATATAGCATAAGAAGAATATATTACGCAAAATTTTTCAATTTTTAAGTGGGTTATAAAACATATCACCGTGTCTAAAGCTTTTTGATATCATTCCCTCTTAAACTATGTACAAATACAGCATAAGTAATAACTGTTCCAATCATAACAAAAACTAAGTTCCTTGTGAGTGGCGCGAATTTCCACAAGGTCATATAAACATCTGAATTTGTTACCATGAGGAATCGTAAATGTGTGAACAGCGAATTTTCTTTACTTTCGGGAATCCTCTGAGCAGTATCAGCTATTTTCTTGTTAGCATCCGATATTTGAGAGGCCACGAAGCACATAAGGAGCAATGTTATTATGTTGAAAAACATAATTGAATGAACAGCTACAGTGATTGGAATATTCTGAGAGACTTTGAAGCTGTCAGCGTCCATGATCAGTTGTAACGATAAATTGATAGCAGATGCATTGTAGACCGCTGCAGTGAATGCTAGAAGGGAAAGTTCGTCGTCAGCTTTAGCTATTTTGTCTTTAAGAGAAAAATAATTCTTAAGAAGATCGTTGAATTTAGGTTCGTTGCAAGGATTCATGTATTCTGTAAAATAATCAATTGCTCCTTTTAAATGCCAGCAAATGCACATGAAGTATATTTGGAATGTACCGACAGGCATGAATAAGAAGTAGACTAAACAAAAGTGATTGAGAGCATAGATTACTATATTTGTAGCTGCATTTTCAAATTGCAATCCAAACAAAATGTGTCTTACTAAGTTGCGTTTGGGATGCTGAAGCAGAGAAGACAGTACCAGGGCAAATGTTATGCAAGAGAATGCAACGTTGATAATTCCCATTGCCATAATTTGGTACCTGAAGTATTTTGTTTGGAGAGATCTGATTTCGCACATATCAGTGGAAAGTGTTCCAATGCGATATGTTCGCTGGCTTAGAATTATACGAAAAATTAATGCTGTAGCAATCATGAAAATACTTCCGAAAACATTACCAGTATTGAATTTTTGAATCATTATCATAACTGATAAGAAAGCGATTATATGTAAAAGAGTTACCATATATGATAGAATATTCGTCAAAAGATGAACATATCTGCCTGAGGTGCAGTTGTTTTGGCTTTTAAAGAAATCGTTAATTATACTTAATCGAAATAAAAAGAATGACACTGAATAGCAGCGCCACATTTCATGATTCTTCATCTTCGTAGAGAAGAAAGACGCAAATCTTCAATTTATTTCTTCTAGCACCTAAACAAACACTAACTAAGAGACACAAATTTCTAACCTTCAAAATATGAAGTCATATCTTTGTCTTTAAAATGCTTAAAATACACTGGCTCTAATCAGATACTCAAGACGTTGAAGAAATTCTAACAACATCTTTGCTGAATCTCATATTTAACACTGATGATTTTTTTCCGATGAAAAGATGTTCGCGTCTATCACAATAAAAGGAGAAAATACCGGCCCTATAAAGCTTCGTTTTTTTATCTCGTATGTGTATCGGTTGCTAATTGATTTTATCTGCTTCAAGCAGAGAAGTTCTAAAAATGTCTTATAAAATAATTTTCTTGGAAAGTATCGATTAAATTCTATATTAACGAGATTTTTCCTTCAACTAAATGTTTGTCAAATAATAGTCAGTTACTATAAACGCTAAAATGTCTGAAAAGTATATCGTGAAAAAAGAATTCATCATCGAGTTAAAAGCAATATCTATTTACATATTTATCTTTCAAAATCACTTTATTTAGTCTTTGTAAAGCTTTCTCCTTATAAATCGATAATGATGAATTAAAACTAAATCTATTCTCACCTCAAACATTGCAGCATTATGCAGATTGAAAAAGTTTATTATCGTTAAAAGTTTTTCTAATTAAATAAGCAGCCTAAAAGCGGAATAGAAAAGTTGTTCACCAAATATTGCTTTTAAAGTTTTTACGTCTTTTTGATGCATAGCTAATTTCATATATCCCATTATGATATGCAATTAAACTTTACATTTTGAAAATGAAATATAAATTTTTGACAAATCTAAACTTTTTTGCCGCGTATTCTCATTGTAACGTCGCTAAATGTAGGACCTAATCTTTACATTCATATGGGAAAACAAATTTATTAGAGAATATTTAAAGAAGTGCATCAGATTGTTATACTTAAGATGTCCTTTTCGGAAAGGGAAAATAATTAAGCAGATACATTGTTTTTCTCTGAAGTTTATTTCCATGAGTAATTTAAGAGCAGTAAAACCCAGCTTAAATCCATCAAACTAGAGCGTTATATGAAATGACGTTAAACGAGGTCATTTCATCATGTAAATAATGGGGCTAGAGGAAAACGGGTATAAAATCAAAAAATTGTTCAAGTATTTTATTATTTAAATTCATTAAATATGTTTTTATAACAATAAAAATAAAAACTTATTTCTTAAAAATATTGAAACATAATAAATGAATATATAGAAATAAATATTACTTTAAGTCACCATTTATATTTAAGATCATTTAGACTTTTTTGTATTTCCGATTTTTTTAAGGGGCATTGTCCCTGAAGGACTATTGTTTTCCTTTTGCAATTTTGCGTTGAATCACTATAAATGGGTGTATCACTTTTCAAATTGTTGCCACAAAAATTTATCGCCCTGTATTATATTTAAAGAAATTAAATGACGAAGAATCTGCATAAATGTATGCATATTTCTCCAAATGTGATAAAACTACGTTACCTAGAGCCGTTCAGTTTTGAAAAACGTTTGGTTCCACCGGAATATGCGCATCTGGTAGCCCAAATTTGGAATTTGTTTTATTATCTATTTCATATTTTATAAGACTTTAAGGAATTTTTGATGAACAAACTCAACGATTTATAAGCGAGCAATGGCAACACTCTAGAGGAAAAACAAAACCATTTTATCTCCAGCGCGCGGAACTGTGTACCGGAAATTCTAAAGATATGCTCATTTTAAATTATTTTGCGATATTGCTGTTGAACTGAATTTTATAGTTTAAGTGCAAACAATGTGATATTTAATAAATAAAAGTAACACACAAAACGTTTAAAAAACGCCCCTTTGGACGTAATTTAAAACCTGAAAACTTTCTCTTTTTTTTTTTTTTTTTTTTTTTTTTTTTTTTGCCCATTTCTTTTGCGCTCCGTAAGACGTTGTCGATAAGGACACAAGCATCCACGACACCCTGTCTTACCTTTGAACTCCTGTCGAAATCTGCGTCATTTTCAATAAACAAATCCACAGTTTGTGTCATGGAAGCTAAACTGGATTTTTAGAAACGCCGTTGAAAGTTCTTTTCGCTCTTCTTCAGAATCGCTATTTTTAGTTCAAAAGGACTTTATTCCTAAGAGACTACTGCTTTCGTTTTGCGATTTTGCGTGGAGTCGCTCTGAATGTCCGTCTCAGTTTTCAGACTGGGGCCACCAAATAGTATCGCCCTGTATTATATTTGAAAAATTAAATAATGAGGCATTGTGATAAAACGACACAATAAATAAATAATTAATTAATTAATCTGCATAAATGTATATTTCTGGCATTGTGATAAAACGACGGTACCTAGAGCCATCCAAGTTTGAATGACGTAATCCTACTACGAATATGAGCATCTGGAAGCCCAAATTTGAAATTTAGAATTCGTTTTATTATAGATTTCATATTTTGTAAAACTTTAACGAATTTTTGATTAACAAACTCAAGGATTTCGAAGCGAGGAATAGCAACGTTGTACAGAAAAAATATTTTTATCTCCAGCGCGTGAGTCTGTGTATCGGAAATTGCTCAATTTCAAATTATTTTGCGATATTCCTCTTGAACTAAATTTTAAGTGAGAAGAACATGATATTTAGTTAATAAAGGCAACATATAAAATGTTAAAAAATCGCCCCTTTGGACCTAATTTAAAATTTGAAACCTTCCAGATTTTCTTTTTTAATATTTTTGTGTTCTCCTTGATACACTAATTCCTTGAGCTCATCATTAGAAAGACTTTCTGCTATCTAACCAATTCTTGCAAAATTTCTTCAAGATCTTCAACATTTATCTCATGTAAACCAGTTTGTTTCGCTAATTTCACTATTTCGTTCATATCGACAATAGAATCTCTAGTGTCATCGTCCTTGTTTAAATCTGGCCAAATGTTTTCCCACACTCCTTTCAATATTTTTCAGTTACCTAATTTCAAGAACGATTTATGTTTTCTTCAGCATCTATGATATTGCAGTTCCTCCAAAAATCTCGTATCGATTGTTTATCATCTCCGTCTGTTTTTTCAAACATTTTCCTAAATGTTCGCCGTAGATTACAGCATGATCCATTGGATTAATGCAGGTGTGTTATGGCGCAAGAAAACCACTTCGACTGGAATACATGTCATTAAGTCAGACAAATTCGTTGGATGGCTTGGAGCATTAACATTAAAAGTAGTGCTTTTGGTTCAAGCTTCTTAATTTCGCAATAGAGTTTAACAGACGGGTAAAAACTCTCAGTGAACCAATTCTGGAAAATTTTCATAGTTATCCATGGTTATGGACTCACAAATTACAGGTAAATTTTATTCCTTTCATCGCTCTTGGATTCTTGGAGGGATAAACAAGAAGTGGTTTTCATTTGAGGTCTCCGTTGGCTTTAACACCAAGGAGTGCTAAGCGAGCTTTTCCAGCTTTAAATCCTCATGCACATTTTTCTTCACGGCTAAGAAATATATGTTTTGGCATTCTTTTCCAAAAGAAGTCAGTTTCATCGACATTAAAAACTAATTCTGGAGGACAGTCTCCTTGTTCAATTATTGTTCTGAAAGTCGCTGGGAATTCAGCCGCCGCTTTTATATCTGCACTTTCTGCTTCTCCTGTAATCTGTATGTTATGAAGATTATTTCGATATTTAAATATATTAAACCATCCTCAACTTGCAACGAAAGTTTCAGTTGTGTCACCCGTTTCAATCTGAATGTGATAAAAATTCTTCTCGCTTTCTGTATTATAATACGTAGGTCAGTCAGAAAGTTAGTTGCACTCCTTCGTAAAAATTTTCTGTCAAAGGCTATTTTGATGAAACTTTGTGGCAACACTTCAGACATGCACCTGTATCGCGTGACGTAGCGGCTGCCACGAGGCAAGTTTAGTTTTTCTGATAATCAGTCTCAAACATGTCTCGACGACTGCAAATAGCGTCCAAATGGGAAATGCGTGCAGTGATTTGTATTTTGTGGGCAAAAAGCTGAAACTGCACCGAAATTTATGGGCAGTTGCATGAAGTGTATGGTAGAAATGCAATGTCACGCCAAGCTATCGCGAAATGGTGCAACATGTTTGAGAATGGACGTACAGATATTGACGACGCTGAGCGAGAGGGAAGACCAGCAACTGCAACAAACTCGGAAATCGCTGCTCGCGTGAATGAATGCATACTTGCAAACAGACGCATCGCAATAAACAAAATCTCAAATAAACTAGATATTTCTCATGGAAGTGTGCACAAAATTATCACCGATCACCATGAATTTCGTAAAGTTTGTGCTCGATGGGTGCCACGTCTATTGACGGAGGAACATAAAGCAAAGCGTTTTGAAAGTGCATTTGCATTTCTGCAACGTTACCAAACGGAAGGAAATGACTTTTTGGACAAAATTGTGACTGGAAATGAAACTTGGATTCACCACTTTTCACCTGAAACGAAACGCAGCTCTCTCGAATGGAAACATTGCAGTTCCCCGACACGAAAAAAGTGTCGAACTGTTCCATCTGCAGGAAAGGTGATGATGACTCTGTTTTTCGATAGAGAAGGCGTGATGCATACAGAGTTCATGCCGAAGGGTGCCACAATTAATGCATCTTCTTATTGTGAAACACTAAAACGATTGCGGAAATCACTTAAAAATCGACGGCCAGGTAAACTGTCGAAAGGCATTGTGCTCCTGCATGACAATGCAAGACCGCATGCAGCAAAACAAACGTGCGAACTTCTGAAAAAGTTTAGGTGGGAAGTGTGGAATCACTCTCCTTATAGCCCAGACCTTTCACCTCCTGACTTCCATGTGTTTGGTCCCCTGAAACAAGAAAACAAACTGCAAAGAGACGGTACCATTCGGATGCCGAAGTGAAAGCTACAGCCCAACAATGGTTATCGGATATTGGACACGATTTCTTTGCAGAAGGCATCGAAAAACTTGTACCACGCCTAGACAAATGCTTAAATAATGGAGGCAATTACGCTGAAAAGTAGATTTTGAATGCAACTTTAAGATACAAATAAAGTTATTGTAAAATTTCTAACCTGTTTTGTTTTCTTAAGCAGTGCAACTAACTTTTTGACTGACCCTCGAAGCTTGGCTTAATGGCATATTGCGTTCAATTTCGCTGTCAATCCAAATAGAAAGCCGATTTTCCATCGCCTCTATCGTATTATTTTTAGAACAGGTTATTCTATTTACAGAGGTTTTTGCATTTGCTGTTGCTGATGGCACTATTTTTCTCTATTCTTTAGAATTGTCCTTATTATTGAAGTTGACAAGCTCATGCAACATCAATTTGACGTTGACTTCACCACTATCTAATCTTCCAAGCACTTGCATTTTAGTTTCTAACGGAATGCTTTTTCTTGTCGCTTTATTTTCATGTTTCTTATTATCACGCATATTAAAAACTAAAACTTATAATATTTATCACTATATCAGTCATTATACAGGGTGTTTATAAAGTCCCGGACCCATTTTGATTTTTAATAACTCATAAAATAATGAAGATATAAACATTTTCCTTTTCAGGTTTGAATATCTTTACTTTTGTAAATATCGTCTGCGCGTGTGGTTAATTTCAGATAATTTCATTTTCCATTCTAAATATCTGTACTTTTCTAAATATCGTCTACTTATTAACTGCATTTTTCTCTCTTTTGTTTTTGGCAACTGTTACAATGTTATGTTTACTTTTGATGTGTTTGTTCTAGTACTTTTGTATGTGATGTTTTATTCGACCGGATATTAAGGAGAATGCATACACCACAAGAGAAAGCACAGATTTTATGTTGTTCATAGAAACGAGGAGGTCCAATTCTTTGGCCACCTAGATCACCTGATATAACGCCGCTGGACGTTTTCCTTTGGGGATTTGTAAAGGACAACGTTTACAGGAGCAGAGTGTCGAACATGGATGACCTAAAAGCCAGAATTACAACCGCAATAACCTCTGTGGATGCCGACATGCTTGCCGGTACCTGGCGTGAAATTGAATATCGACTTGATATTATTCTCCATGCGATCAAGGGGGCACACGTGGAAGTTCATTGATAAGGGTCATGAAACTTTTTGAGTCTATCTAACCTTTTATGTTATTAATTTTAATCTATCTTTATTATTTTATGAATTATTAAGCATCAAAATGGGTCCGGGACTTTATAAACACCCTGTATTACATAAATGTATGCTTACAGTAACAACAACAAATGTCTGAAATGATAAAAATATGTTTGTGTAACCCAACAGCGTAATGCAGATAAATTACTTTCGATTTCGTAGAAGTCCAATGCTGCGCGCAGTTTCCAGAGAATTCCACTATTCGAATAAAAACACGTTAAACCGAAACAGCACTAAACGCAACAGCTTTAAGCGTGGTTTTACTGTAATATAAAATTATTCTTGAGTAAGGACTTTCCAGCTTTATTTACAATTTAAATATGTGAGCTCACATATTTAAAATGTAAAAAGATTACATTCAACGAGCTTATTTCTCTTGCTTAGCGATAAGATTGAGTAACTCATTAGTCTGTAAAAAAGCACATATTACAGTGAAACCTGCCAAGACAAACACTTTTAAGTCGATCATCACTAAAAGTATAAATTTCCACTCTGTATTTGAAAAACATAAACAAACATTAGTATTGAACACCATTTTTCTAAAACCATTACAGAAAGGCCAAAATCATATGGAACCGTGGATGCTTTTCTTACGGAAGGTTCACAGTACATTGCAGTGGATATGTTTTTAGTAATCATGTTCTTAGTGTAATAATTGATAAAAAATTATCAGTTGGGTATATTGTTAAATTATATTAAACATGTCTATGATTCCCAAATAAAACGGAGAGCTGAAGCTTTTGATGCAAGACCGTAGAAAAAAGCACAATGTCCTCGCCTGGGCTCAAACATGTGCCTATAGAGTTCCCGCCGAGTGTGCTACCGTTTTACCACGAAAGCGTGCCGAAAGGAGAGAAGAAATACCTTACATACTCTCCCTTTTAAAAGACGACTAGGGATTAGGTGGACCCAATCACATGGTGGTGATCAATCTTCTTCCACCACCTTTTAGTTCGGGCGCCACTGTAGAGTCATTAGATTATTTTGATGCTGAAGACGTGAAAAATGAGCAATGCCCTCGTCGAGGCTCCAACCTGTACATCTCGAAATACGTGCCGAGTGTGCTACTGTTACACCACGAAGGCATACAGAAAGTAGGGAGAAAATACTTTATATACTCCCCCTTTCAAAAGGCGGGTGAGGATAAGGAGACCCAACTGCTAAATCCTGTTAGTGAAAAATCATCATCCACAATCTTTTAGTTTGGGCACCACAGTAGAAACATTAGGTTATTTTTAAAAAGGAAACACGAAAAATGAGCAATGCCCTAGCCGGGACTCCAACCTAGACCTCCGAACAGGAACCTCTCGGATACGCGCCGATTGTGCGACCGTTACATCACGAAGGCATGCAGAAAGGACGAAAAAAATACCTTGCAAATACCGGTTGCTGAGAGAGATTTCCATGGGTTAATTGCTTAGCAGAATTATGTAAGGTATTTTCTCCCTCATTTCTGCTAGTCTTCGTGGTGCAACGGTAGCACACTCGGCGCGTATTTCGAGAGGTCCAGGTTCGAGTCCCGGTGAGGGTATAACTCATCTATGACGTCTCCAGCATCAGAACAAACCTAATGATTCTAAAGTATTGTAATATTTATTCGATACTGATGTAGTATGAGATCTATCGCTTTTAGTCAGTTACTTATTTCTTAGGTGACGTAACTATAGTTTACTATAGTTAAAGAAAAATAGTAAAAAGTAGTTAAAGGAAAATAATAGCATTATTTAATTTTAAAAACCATTATTTTTTAAATTTCGTTAAATTTCAATTTCACTAGCCTTATAATTCAACAACGATAGATTCATGAAATAAAAATTACTAGCTTTTTTATTCAATCGTGTGATAAAATGGCAGGAAAAAGATATGATTAAAACAACTGTAGAGACATTAGGTTAAGTTCGAAGCGGGAGAGATGAAAAATAAGTAATGCCCTCACCGGGACTCGAACCACCAGTGGTGGTGGAGAATCATCGTCTACCATCTTTTTTTACTTCAGGCGCCAGTGTAGAGTGATTAGGTTATTTTTAAAGCAGGAGAGGAGAAAAATGCCCTCGCCGGAACTCGAACCAAGGATCTCTCAGTTACGCGCCGAGCGTGCTGACTACTACACCACGAAGGCATGCCAAGAAGGCGGGAGAAATACCTAATACGACAACCAATTTTATTTGCGGAATCTAAAAAGTAAATAGATAACTAAAAGTGGTAAATCGCATACAGCATACCTTTACCATTTACTCATGTAATTTATTATTACTTAGTTAGTAATTAATAATCGCTTATTTAGCAGCGATATGACTGTTAAATTCTTTGAATCTCACCATTGCCATGACGTCTGGGAAAAATATTGCTGATTCGTTATTATTATTATTATTATGCTGTGATTCTAGAAGTGAGCCACAGAACTAAAATAACGAAGTGCTTTTACTGCCATCTTTAGGTTTAGACAACGGAGCCGCTTAAACTAAATGCGATGTAGCTTTGTGAACATCGTTTCATGATTATCAAGTTGTCTCTTGTCCTTTTCGTTACCTCCTCTTAAGGCCGTATTAACCTCGTGTACTTTGCCATATCTTCCACAGAAGTTTATTGGTGATGATAAACGAACCTCTTCTACCAACTCTTCAACAACCGCGTATAGATTTCTCTCTATTGCAACTTTTAACGTATCACTATCAAAAAATTGTCAGAACGACTGTCATTCTTAAGTTAAGGTTGCCTTGGCCAAATTTACAGAACCATCGTCGGCGATTGCGAATTTAAAACACCTTTACTATATTAGGTCAGCTGAAGGCGCACTCTGGATATGAGGGGGCGGACGCCCTTGCAAAAGAAACTGCTACTGAGGTAGATACAGAAAGAATAGATTACCCGGGATCTAGATGGAAAGCAATAAGGAAAACGGATCTAAATAAGGAATGGAATAGAGATATTCAGACCGTAGAAAGGATTACTTAGAAAACATTGAAGTCCAGAAAAAAAATGAAAACCATAACCTAAAAAGACCTTTCTGTTCACGTTAGATTCCCCGCTTACCTAAACAGATTTAGAATTCAAGAAAACGCAAACTGTTTACTATGCGAGAAGATGGGAAACCGCAGGCACTATGTGGAAGAATGTAAATTAACAAAAGACCTTAGGAATAGCAAGATGGACTTTAAAGACCTGTTTTATACCGGAAATGAAGCAAAAAAGATAGCAAAAGAGATCATGGAAAGAATGAATAAAAACCTGCTTGTAGTTGGAATAGACCAATAACAAAGAACACTCAATATGGTTGCTGCTGGAGACTTCTTTTATTCATGTTGTGTTGTCCTATATTTTTTTCCTTCGTGGCCGGTCTAAAAAAGCCATAAGGTGAGCTTGGGCTTGCCAGGAGGGTGGACCGCGCCATACCTACTTGCCTACCTACCATACTAGGCTACCAGTGGCCGAGTGAATGCTGTGTGCTGGTAGTTCGACTGGCTTGGGTTCACACTCTTGGGCTGGCTGCATGGTTGGATTTCATGGTTTTCCTCATTTGCAACGTAAATACTAGCCTGTTACCTTCAGAATGGGCGGCACGAAGGCCTCCCTCCTCTTAGGCAGATAACCTTAGGAGTTTTGCAGTATTCAGATAACTTAACCTAAGTTTTAGCATACTCTTCTTTCATATTTTTTAAAGCATTTACTCAAATTCATTCCACTATTTTGGGGAAATGCTTTGCACATGAAATTAATCTGCTCTTATGAACAAAAGGTAGCACTTGACTCTTAGCTGACACCCGCCAGTATAATGATTTTGATTTCCTGTGAACGCTGTGGCAAGTCGAGATGTTGTTACGAAACTGTTCCAGAAAAATGTAATTTCTTTTTAATTTTTTTTTCTAAGGGGCTACCAGCGGCCGAGCGATAAAGCCTCTGAACACTGGTAGTGCGGTCCGAGGTTCCAATCCCCTGAACAGGATGGCTGCATGGGCGTTTTGTGGTTTTTTTCCGACACGCGTAGCGTGTATACAAGCCAGCTCCTCCTAGAAAGTCCTCCACAAAGACATCCTTACTCTCCAGACAGCCCTCGATGGCTAACGGAGGATGGGGACGGCTTCTTCTTTTTTCTTTGTAGTCCAAAGGGGCTTTGTCCCTGAAGGACTATTGTTTTCGTTTTGCGATTTTGCGTCGTAAACATTAACTGTCGGTTCACTTTTCAAACTGCTGCCACTAAATATTGCAGCCCTGTATTATATTTAAAGAAATTAAATAATGGAGAATGTGCATAAATGTATGTATGTTTTTCGCGTTGTGATAAAACGATGGTACTTAGAGACATCGAATTTTGAATGACGTCATCCTGCTGCGAACATGGGCATCTGGAAGCCCAAATTTGAAATTTGTTTTATTGTCGATTTCATATTTTGTATTAACGAATTTTTGATTAACAAACTCAAGAATTTCAAAGCGAGCAACGGCAACGTTGTATAGAAAAAAACATTTTTATCTCCAGCGCGTGAGACTGTGTATAGGAAATCCTAAAGATAAGCTCATTTTAAAATTATTTTGCGATATTGTTCTTGAACTGAATTTTATGGTTTAAGTGCGAAGAACATGATATTTAAAAGGTAGCACACAAAATGTTAAAAAAAAAAAAACGCCCCTTTGGACGTAACTTAAAATCTGAAAACTTTCAGATATTTCCCCCCCACCAATGCTAGCTTGAAATTAGTTAGAACAAGCGTATTTCTGCAATTCCTCATTTCATTTAATAACCCTTTTATTACGGAAAGCGCTCTCGACAATATTTGTTCCTCTGGCTTTAATATTTGTCGTATTTGGCCCATATATTTACTAGATGTGCTGAGAAACGATGCAGTAACTATCCATTATTTGCAAACACGTAGTAGTTTGCCAAAAATTGCGAATGTTCCAAATTGTTGAGTGGTGAGATGATATATGACGAAACGTATGCACAGAAATGCAGCATTAAGAACTGCGGACAAAATGGGAGACTTAAAGGAAAAAGTTGTCTTAGTCTCTAGGGAAAAGACCTTATTTAGCAGAGCTGATATGAAGGCATATGAAGGTGGCCGGGAGGTAAAATTTCTGAACGTTGGTTCGGTAGTTCGACTTAGGTTCGTATCCAGGAGAATGGGCATAGAAGTTTCCATAGTTTTCTGCCAGTTTTCCTTGTCTCCCGTGGGGGCATCTCTTCCTTTAGGCAGATATTTCTCGCTTGCTTTGCCATAATCAAATAAACCAAACTAAAGCAATCATGTGAAGGCGCAGACGAGCCGCAGAGAATAATAATCAGATACGATTTTGAATGCTGGTGTGTAGAGACATTACGTATTCTTTGAAAGCATGAGAGTTGAAAAATAAGCAATGCCCTCGCCGGGACTCGATCCACGGACCTCTCGAAATACGCGCCGAGCGTGCTGACCACGACACCACGAAGGCATGCTAAGAAGACGGAAGAACTACCTTATAGATGTAAAACAGGACTCGCTGGAAATTTAAAAAAAACTACCTGTTTAGTTCATCTACTGACTTCAAAAATATATCTCACCACCAAAAGGTGTCAATGGATTGATTGTTGGTAGTTTATCGGCGGGAGACGCTAATAGACAAGTACCGAGAAACTTGATTACGAATGAAGCGCATCTCATTTGCCTAGCCTAAATTAAACTGGATTTAAAACGAAATACTTAATTTTAACGAATGGAAATGTGTAAGATTGTAACTTATTAGTCTGCACTGTATCCAGATTTTCCAGAGAGTCCGTTATATACTAGAAGGGTTTTTCCATATAAAAGTAGCCCGAGCATTCGGCTTTTGCTACATTTGAAATTTGCATAATCGAGGGCTTATGTTTACCAGTTTTGACGAATAAACACGGTGATCACTTGAATCAAGAAGTACCAGAATATTTTTGCTTAAATGAAATTTGCAAAGTATTACTTGACGATTAGATTACGCGTATCGTTTCTGGTGTTAATTTCTTACTTGAATAAATTCAGTGTTTTGAAACACATGAAACCTTCACCAAAAATAGTAAACAAAAAACTTATAAAGTATTTTCTCCCTCCTTTCTGCATGCATTCGTGGTGTAATGGCTCGGCGCATATTCGAGAAGTCCAGATTCGAGTCCTGGCGAAGACAATCCCCAGTCGTCCTTTAAATGGACAACACATAAGGTGCAATTTTCTCCCTCCTTCCAGCATGCCTTCGTCATGTAACGGTTAGCACACTCGATGAGCCTGTTCGTCATGTAGGCCTTAGCGACTCTTACGATTGCAATACGATGGACACTTTTTTTGTGCTTATTGCACTTGCTCCTGTTTCATTTCACTTTGGCTTATTTTGTTCATAAACATTACATTTAATATCAGTTATTTGCAATAATTTCTTTGGCTTTAATTCAGTAATTTAAACTAGATATATTCCTTAAGTTGTTAAAGTATTTATGAACGGAACGCAAGGTAAATAATCGATTGCTTTTATTCCTCAAAAGTACAATCAATAAACATTCAGCTCAAGTACAATCAATAAACAACATCATGTAATGTTTCCTGTTTTGTAATCCTTCTTGAACGAAAATTTGGGGAGTTTACAATCGATATTTACACTCTAAACAATGAAGCAGCGTACAACGTAACGTAACGTAAACAAACGACGTAAACAATTCGGGGTTTTAAAACCCCGAATTGTTTACGTCCCGGTAACAGAATATCAACCATATACCATATTTATCTTCTGGTCCCCTTTTAAAATTACGCCAAAGTCGTAATTGCGCCGAATTCTCTTCTGAGCATGCGCAGTGTGCGTAGGTCGTTTAACATTGTTCAACTGAACGTGCAGTTTACCATTACGCTCGTCGAACTTATCTTTCCCGGATATTTTTTCCTGAGGTCATATGAAAGATCAGATTTAAGATATACCGTGGATAGTGAAGACGATCTTTTGGCATGCATCTGCCTAGTTTTCGCTGCCCTGCGAGAGATGACCAAAATATTTCAAAACATCCACGAATCCATGAGGTGCAGAAGTCAGGCTTATGTTGCAGATGAGTGCAAAACTCTCAGTGACGTGTCTTAATATCGTAACTGCTGCATTCTAAGGAATAAAATAAAGTTCTTCACTTATGCGTTGCTCTTTTATTTCTCGTATTTTCTGCATGCTTGCATATGACGATGGATTCCCATCTGCATTGTTTCCCGACCTTTCATTGCTATTTGATCCTAATTCGTCTTCGAATGACTTGCCCCTCCCAGATGCACATGCGGTAGCGAATCACCACGTGTATGGAAATATAATACGCGATGCGCATAATATTTAAATACATCTCCCTAAGGGTTTTCATAGATGTATTTTACATATATTTTGAAAAAACAATAAACTGCAAACACACCACGTTTGTGTGTGATGAACGTGACTTTTTGTGGTTTCTTTGGTAAAAAAGTGCTTGCATTAGCCAACAAACATTTTTAATCCCAAGTTTACTGAAATTTTATTGATGTCAACAGGCATTAAATTCAATGCCTTTTTTCTGTGTGAAAATTATTATTATGATTGAAAGAATGATGTATTATTTCCATCTTGAATCCCAGCGAAATGAATAAAATATTTACAAATTCAGTAGTAAAATATTTACAAATTCAGTAATAAAATATTCACAAATTCAGTAATAAAATATTTACAAATTCAGTAATAAAATATTTACAAACTCAGTAACCTAGCAAAAATGATTACATTTAAGGATCTTTTAAAAGAAAACTTAAGCGTTAATACAGAAGATACTTTAAAACTCAATAATGATATTAGAAAAAGAAAAGAGAGTCAGGATTATTTTGCAAGAAATATTGCATATTGAATATTTTACAATGCCTCTTAATGGTTACACTGAGATGCTGAAATTTGCAATAAAAAGATTATTTGATGAAAACGCGTAGGTAAGCACCAGTGGTCTATTTTATCGGTAGGATAAATTTCATTAGCTTTGGAGGGGGAAGGCATTATTTTTTTTATTTAAATCTCATTTATACAATTTGACTTTCAGAGCATCAAGAGTTAGAGTTTCTTTAATGAAACCTAAAATAAAAATGAAAAATGCAGATACACAAGATCGAAAGTAATGTAAAATCAGCTTTCAAAAAATTGGCGCAGTGCAAAATAAAATTTCTAGGAAATTTGATTTCAGAAATCGAAAGTCATTTTCATCCAAATTTAATGTTAATTAAATATCAGTTGAAGTAGATGTTGAAACACCTGATTCCTGCTTCATGAGTTCAATCTTCATTGAATATTTGTCGATTGTTTATACCGTAATACATACATAGAATTATGAGCAGAACCAAGATTCAACAAATGACTACATTGTGCAGGATGCGTGTCTAGAACTGGAGCGAATTTACACAGAATGTAAGGTTTTGCTTAATCCCTGAGTTTTGTTCCGCAGGCACTAATCAGATTGCATGATTATGGATGGCCTGAGGAGAGGAAGGAATGTGATATTCTACTCCATCTCCATGATTACTAACAGTGACATCCTAGACATTTGAAATTATGGTAGAGAGAAAGGACAATTTAGAGAATTCGAAAATAGTTTGCGGATTCTGATTTTGATGCGGAGGCCGTGCACGATCGAGATACCACATAGTTGCAAATGTGCAGCATTCCCCACACATTTTTGAAGAAAATCTGAGAGTGATGAAAATGTGTGCCAAAACGTTCTCACGACCATAGTCAAACCCTGGCTTGAAGTTGTTCTGGGAAGAACATCAAGCAGGACAACTTTGTGTTACAGCAGGACTCTGCATTAGCATACACATAGATAAGTGGCGCAATGATAATATTTTTGACCACTCTGTTCCAATTTCATCTGTTTGTTGAAATTGTTTATAACAATAAATGTTAGCTGAAGGAAAGAGTCTGCTAGGCATTTGAAAATGTATCTACTGAGGTTTAACAATTTGCCTAGATTATCTGGTGGCTATAATAGGTACTGAAGATAGCTTCAATGAATAAGCTCCATTTATAAAGCATATGTCTAAAATTGCTCTTGTGCCTAGAATTTTCTAAAAGGTTTAAAATGAAAAATTTTAGAGGTGTTTCTTAATGTACTTTCCACTCCAATTCTACTCGCGCACTTTGTATATAAAGATGAGGCTTTTGTTAATATAAAAGTGATATCGGTAGCAGATCTCGATGAAGAATTTGTACGTCGAACAGTCAAAAAGTAGCCTTAGTAATTTTTTTAAAATTATTAATGTCTGTTATGCACGAATAGGAGTAAAAATATTTCCTCTTTTATTAACCCATTCCCGACAATATTTTCAAACAACTGTGCCAGATTTAGCATTTATGTGGAAAATTCTTGTCTTATTGACTATATAACTCCTTGACCGTCAGCTTTCTTTACCACGCTGTCTATACTGAATTTCTTTCAACAAGTGTTTGCTTCAGAATTCTGCTGATAAATTTGCAGAAACGATGCACAAGCGCCGCTGATACTGAATTTTCCTCTCCGAGTGAAATGGCTGATGGTTTTCCATTTACATTATTCAAAGAAGAATAAGTCTCTAGGTCTTTGCGCATGATTCAGAGTGAGTGTTCGTTTCGAATGGTGTTTGATAATGTCATATCAACAGATCTCCTCTACAGATATTTAAAGCTGGAGAGCTTATATCTGTATTAAAAGTGTAACACATCTGAATTGCAATTTCTGTCCTCCTATTAAGATTACTTTTTGACAGCCTCCCTCTCGTATTTGTAAAACTGGTAATCACTTATTTAAAATCGCACTACTGCTCCTTTCGTGAACTTATTTCCAGCAAATATAAAAAAAAAATTCTCCTTCTAATGAATGAATGGATTTATAAGTCCTTGTAATGATGTCCACTTCTTACGTCATGCAGTTGCATGCATTTTTGTACTGGAGGTGGAGATTATTTCTCTTACTTTTCTGGAAAGCTGCAATGTGAACCTTATGCTGCGTGAAGAGTTCTGATTAAAAAAGATGTCATCTCTCTTGGAATGAATGTTAAGTTTGTATGGAAGCCATACATTTGTTATAATCTTGTGGTGTCCAGATTGCAATCCAGAAATTTATCATCGTCATCACTATCGAAGCAAGGTTTGTACCAGAACTTAAACTGTAGCAGAGGAATCTCATTCACTTCTCTGTAGAATGGCAGCTCCTTTTTCAACCTGCTCAGCCATCTTAAGACGTTGGGATAAGGCCTCAGATCATAATTGTATACCTGCGAAAATAAAAGTTAACGATTATAACTTGCAATCCCATTTTCAGGTTCAGTTTTAATATCTAAAAGGCGTCATATTAATTGCTTTTTTATATCGTAAAATACGCGAATCTTTCAGCAAAATCCACATCCAGTTTACTAGGTATGAAACGATTCAAAAGTAATAGAAAAATAAAAATTCAATAAGCGAGATGCAGTTTTCATTGAAATGAATAAAAGATGTTACATGAGGAAAATATGGGATTATTATTATTATTATTATTAATGCGGTCTAGTTACATTACGAAAATGTTTATGAATAAATGTTATTAATACATATAGTTCATAAATGCTGCTAGCCAAGAAAGAAAACTGCAAAGTGTTGTTGTTGTTGTGTAACTGATATAAATTGTTGACACAACAATTAGCTTCATTGAAATTATTTCCTTTGTACCAAACATTGCTAAAGTAATGTTTGTACTTATTCGTTACCTTTCAATCTGAAGACAATTTTAATTTCGTTTACAACTATGTAACACCCACTTGTCAATCTTCTGAAATGACAACTTAAGTATATGTAGAAATCACACAGGAGAAGGGTAAAAAAACCCTTTATTAACTCTTTAAAATTCACAATGCATCGACTTGAAGCTAACACACTACGCATCACTCGGGCGGTAACCCAAATAACAAGAACTAAACTAAAAATTCCAAGATAGTAACAAGTACTACAGGGCTCAGATAATTCTGTGTCCTAAAACTGCGTCAAATATCTAATGGCAGCACGCTGTTACACCACGTTATCCAGCAATAAATGCAAAACAGAAGCTCACGCTGCAACAATACAGTGCTCGCCCAAACGCTCTAACTTTCCGTTCTAGAACTCAGTATTTAAACCTTTTCTCCTCAAGGTAGAACTTGCATTACTTCACGCGCGCTACCAAATTTTAAATATTCTGGCATTGACAATTAGGGGAAGTGATGCCTTATAGGAAAGTAAGCATAAAATTAAACTTAACTCGTTAGTTAAAACAAATTA
Organism: Stegodyphus mimosarum; assembly: GCA_000611955.2. Classification (NCBI taxonomy): domain Eukaryota; kingdom Metazoa; phylum Arthropoda; class Arachnida; order Araneae; family Eresidae; genus Stegodyphus; species Stegodyphus mimosarum. The sequence goes on from KK113789.1 coordinate 366,574, forward strand.
AATCCATACAACTTAAAATACAAGTTTATGAAATAACAAGTTTATGAATGAACAGAGGTTACGGATGTAAAGCGCAGCACGCCTTGGTGGGCAGAATATACGAAGATAATAGGGACAGAAATTAGTTAACTCTGTGTGAAATCAGATATTTCTAGCTGTCGAAAACTCATTCATCTAGTCATATAGTGTTATCTAGATGTCGCTAAAATTCAGTTTTGGGTCAAAGGTTTAGTTGGTTTTAAAGGTTCTTACAAACATTAAAATCTTTAAGATAAAATAAGAATTTTTACTAAAATTATTCATTACAATTAAGAACGTCTGTGTTCCAAATACCTAAAATTTAGAATTTTGATATATGAACGCCGGAACTTTAAAGCTGCGGTTATCTTGTTAATCTGATAAAGATCTGATAAAACCCCCACACTGCCACCTTCTTTGGAAATTTAGTTGCTGATTGCATACATGATGGACTTAATTTTCCAGATGAAATCAAATGCCTCTTATGGTTAAACATCCATTTTCGTAAACAATGTTAATCCTTGTCTCATCCTTGAATGTAACATTACTTCAGTTTAGTGTTCATATTCTTTTCGCCACTTGTATCTTACTGTGCTTTACTCAGCAGTGATTTCTGTTGAACTCAACATGAACTTAACTGAGCCCTGTGTTAGATAATCACAACTTCCGGCCAGCTAGCAAACTCTTCTTAAAATTACAGAAAATGTTATATAATATTGTTAATACACATACGAACAAGTAGACGTTCAGCCGCCTTCCTACCACCTACCAACTAGAAACTTGGATTTAAGGTAATACATAACAGTAGCCAACCATTCTTATTATTACAGAAGTCTTCAGAGTCAAATACGTCATAGCAGGCGTGGTCTTCTACGATAGTGCGAAAGCATTTGATTGAGCCTGATATTGCTTAATTTATGAATTCTTAAACTTGATATTGGAGATAATCTAATTTGTATTATTGCATTTTGTCTCTAAATGTGCAAAAACAACTTATCAAATGGTTGTAAAAATTAAAAATTTATTTTCAACTATTTTTTTGAAAATAACTCTGCATTTGTATTACCCAGTAATAGAAGAAGTAGACGATTTTCAACTCAGAAGGCACAAAACGCGTGAAAAATCTTAAAATTCTCTTAAGCTCAGTTTCAAACGCTAACCTGATTTAGCATTGCCATTCATAACATTGTCGTTAAGGAAACTATTTCTATCTTCTGTATCTGGTTATGATTGTGTTTTACCTATCTATCTATTGTCTACCTATCTATCTATTGTCTACCTATCTATCTATTATCTACCTATCTATCTATTGTCCATCTATTGTGCCCCAATCCCTCGATAACAAATAATGTTAACATTATTCAATTTAGCAATAAAATCGCAGATGATTTCCTGTATCTTGTTATACTGATGGCAATAAACTTGAAGGTAAAATTGGTTTCACATTTGTTGTCTTCAGAAATGGTCTTGAATTGGAGCACTTTCAGTTTAGAATTCCAGATGAATGCACGGTTTTTACAGCTGAACTTTTGTATTTAGATTTCACTATCAAATTAATCACTGAAGAAAATAGTGCTGTTTCAGACTATCGTTTCATCTTTAGAGACCCTAAAATATATTACTTCTCCTAATAACATAATCATCGAGATTCAAAGACAACTTTAAAACCTAAAAGACAAAAACATTTCGGTTGCTTTTACATTTGTCGTGGACATACGAGTGTTTTAGGGAATGAACGCCCCGATTTGTTTGCAAAGATTGCCACCAAACTTGAAATTGACATTTTTGTCAATATCCCGAAATCCTTTTGTATAGAAGGTCATGAATGAAAGTATTGTGGAATCATGAATACATTAGTTCAAATAAAGGCAACTTAAATAGGAGATTTTTCTCTTCTATCAATATGAGGTTGTCATGTCATCATGTGTTTACAAGTTATAAAATGACCCAATTCCTTACTGGCTGTGAAAACTTTAAAAGTTATCTGAGCAGATTTAAGCTGGATCCAGAGGCATTTTGTGATTGCAGGGTCGGTGACGAGGAAAATGCTGAGTATGTGCTTCTTCTGTGTTCTAAATTTCATTGTGAATGAAAGATTCTAAAGCTCGCACTTAAAAATATTAACATTAACTGGCCTCCTCGTTTCCATCAGTTTATTTCCCAGAGAAGTGCTTTGAGTATTTCTATAAATTCATTGTAATCCATCGTAAGAATTTTTTTTATTTTTCCTTTATTGCTTAATTTTTTATGTTGTGTTTCATATTTGCTTCTGTAAGCCTCATATGATACTTTATAGAACATGAGGAATTGTTCATGTTTTTAATAAAAAAAGTATATTAGCATGGAACATGAAACAATTTTTAATTCAGCGCCGAAGACTAGCCCGGCTTGCCCTCATGACGCAACACCGGACATAATTAAAAGCTAACCCCACTTTGCGTTTTATTGTCTTTATGGTGACTGTTAATGCAAAGTAAACCTTATTCTGGAATTGTGCCCTTTTATTTAAATACCTACATTTTATTTCATTTCGCCGTCAACGGACAGCTGATTCAGTGGATGAAGTCATATCCAAGCTATGTAGGTAAACTGCACAACCTGGGGCTATGTCCTTTCAGAAATGCCTGAAGGTACATAAAAGTTATGACCTTTACATTGTTTACAGTAAGGAAATTAACACACATTCAGTTGCTTGCTGAAATTCTATTACTCTGGTCAAGCACACATGGTGTTTAAATATTTACAGTGACTTATTTTTGCACTTACTTCAGCCAAAGAGATACTAGCCACAATAGACAGATCTGCCAGAGTGAGCTCTTTCCCCGCTACATAAGTATTCATCTCCAATGTATGCTCCAGCATAAACAACGAACTTTTATAACTAGATTCTTTTGTCACATCCGGCGTCTCTCCCCGGAATATGAGAGGATACTGAAAAGGGATAAACAGAAAATGTAAAGGATTTCGTCTCCTGATGGCAAAAGAGAAATGTTTTGAATAACCAAAAATCTTGCAATGCAAAAGTATCAACAGCTATAGTTATTGATTTATAGGTCTATTGTAATAACCACATGATATGCAGATACTTAATAGTGTGAAAAAGAGACGAGACCTAATGTCTTGATACTCCACTTCAGTCAAAACGCACTGTAATACTTTCTGAGGTCTAGGCAACTGGTTATTTCAGATAAGATTTGTTATTAAAAAGATCTGCCTTTAGAAATAAGAACGAAGAAATATGAAAGGAAGTAGTGATATTGCACTATTTTTCACACATGGACGCTACTGAAAGCTGTCCTGTAACTGAGCTTACATAATATTTGATTATATAAAACAATTTTTCGATAATGTTAATTTTAGGGTCGCCCTTTTATAATATATCCAGGGTTTGCTCGGAAAGTAGTAGGACTGATTTTTTTAAAATTTATTCACAATTTTGTCACATCGACTTACTAGTTTTGGAAATATGCCCCTTCTGCATCAAGACAGCGTTTTCAGCGACTCTGCCAATCACTGAATTATCCCTGGAACGCTCTTCAGCTCCCTCGTTACGGCCTCTTGAATGGCCTGTATCAAGCCTTGGTGCCGTCCTTTCAGGACCATTTTCAGTCGGGGGAAGAGAAAGTAGTCTAAAGGAGCGACATCTGCCTGTAGGGTGGCCCGGGGAAGCTCTGTGATGCCACTTTTAGTCAGGAACTCAATGACAAAGAAGGAGGTGTGGCTTGGGGCATTGTCGTGATGAAGCCTCCATGATCCGGCAATTGCTGGACGGACGTGGGCAACTCGCTTTCTGAGTCGCTTTCAAGTACTTCCACGTAGAATGCAGCAATCACGGTCTGACCAGGCGGTACAAACTTTTTGTGAAACACTCTTTTGCAGTCAAAAAAGAGTATCAACATCAATTTTATCTTCAACTTGCTCTCTTTCCTCCCGAAACAATTTGTGCCTCTCAAAAAAGCTTGATCGACCCATGGCATCACTCCCATAAGCATGATCATGCCATGGATCTCACTCGCAGTTTTACCCAGTTTGACGCAAAATTTCACCGCGTAACGCTGCTCTAACAAACGATTTATTGTGGAGATGACAAGGCATCTTGAAAGGGGCTTAACTTAAACTCGATCTGCACTTGAAGACGAGTGGCGATGGGTGCGCTGGTAGCTAAGATCTCCCATAACCCAACCAGTGCAGTAATATCTCCCTCTTTCACCACGTTTTGGCAGGAAAAAAAATCAGTCTTACTACTTCTCGGACAAAACCTGCAGAAATAAATTAAAATAGTTTAGCTACATTCTGATTATCCGTACCCTTGTTTTAACATTTTGTAGATTTGCCACGTTTTTGATGTAGTTTCCTCTGTACACTGGGCAATATCCTACCAGGCGTGTGTATACTACGCTAGGTATTTCAATGCACAAAAAAAGATTTACAACTTTATGTTAAACCACTATTTCTTTGAAGATTATCCGCCGGCTTCAAAAATGCAAATATAAGCAGTATAAATTTTTCAAAATTTTCTTTTTTTTATGAAATGCTTATTTGTAATTATCTTACGACGAGAACAGTGCTTATGAGCCATAAAATTAGCCAAATAAGCATTTTTCGCGGGTTCACTAAGTCGCCAATGAGTTCGCAAATATTCATGGGGCTTTAGTAATAAAAAAATGCCTATTTTTATATTGTAACACCCACTGCCCAGAGGGGGAAGTGATTAGTGACACTGATTGCCATACTGAAGGGTCCGTTTTCAAATCCTGGAGAAGGCATGGATGTAATTTGTCCTTCCCTTCATAGGAGGCAACAGTGGCCCATCTTTTAGATGCCTCCATAATAAAGAGACCGCTGCTTCCGACCTTAGTAGTGACCAATACCTATAAACGGCCTTTGATGAACTTTGTAAATGGCAATACAACAGAACTGGGAATTTTGGTTTGATTTTTTAACCGTATTTTTGTTTTAATCTGTATTGGGAGGGCTATGTTAACCACCAGGCCGATTATTATCGCCCAGGAGAGTTGCAGCACACTCGTACATTATCTTATATTACACTACCTATAAACGGCTACAGCCTGCCATTGGAATAAATTAATAATCATGTAACAACCATGTTATATATTATTTAATACAATATTAAACCACTTCATATGATTTCCCAAAATTATTAGTTTTTAGCAAAATAGTACGCGTATTTAAGTAGTTCATAAATTTCAACATTTTAGATGTTGATTTTAATGAAAGTTATTTGATATATATTTGTCCTAAAACGCCACAGTTTTACCTTCTTTACGAGCAAGTACGACTTTTTTAATTACATTTATATTGGAGAAGGGAGACCCGTGTGTTTACCTTTTGAAATAATTCAGATAGATGTTGTGAATAAACGGGAAAAAAATGTAGAAGTTTGCTAATTATTGAAAATCTTACACAAAGTTCAGTATTCTTAATGAGCCTTTCAAAGAAATGGCAACAAAGATCACCAAATTTTGTTTCACCAAATTTCATTGAGTGAATGTTCCGTAGTGAAGCATAATAATTCGAAGTAAAAATAAAGTGGATCTAATTTATTGCCTTGATTCCACAGTTGTTAATTTCTGTTTGATGTAAATTCTTTTAAAGTATAATATCTATAAGAAATGCAAAGGAAGCTTAACTATCCCACATAATTTTACCCTGCCAGTAATTTTGTACTCTATACTTGCATTTTACTATATAGAGGTGCACATTTTCTTTTTAGCGTCAGGTGAAGAAGCATCTATGTACAGCTTTCACCAAAGCTACATTTTTTTAAGTTCATCAATGTATTAGGGCGATCTTTTACTTTTCTTGGTAGCATTACGACCAACCCCTTTAAAGTTCTTGATAGGATGAAGTGAAAGGAGAAACTGGTTTCATCAGTATTTTGAAGATATCCTACGGCTGATACTCATCCCTTTCTTTGGATAAATCCTTTATCCAGTTATCAATAGATTCAACTGTAACAACTGTTTAAGCCATAACATAAGCCTAAGAAATATCCGTTTAAGCCATCACTTAAGTCTCTCTGGCGTAATATGAATCACTGCATCCGTTCAGCTTGTAAACAAGCATACCTGATATTCAATTGCAGTGCTGTTCCTTTTGCCTTCTCTATTAATATAAGCTTATTTATTAGAATATTTGATACATGGCACTGATAGAATGTCCTTCAAAGAATGTTTTTCCTATGGAGGAACAACATCCTTGAAGTTGAGTTTCCACAAGCCGCTGTTCCTTCTTTTCTTTTTCTTCGGTTGAAAATAATTATTTTAGTGCTGACATAGAAATACTCAGACTTTTCGAAACTTTTCATTTGTAAATTCTGTATTTTTATCAAATTATTTCAAAATTTTTGTTTTGTTTTTCATAGGGAGCGCTTTCCATTTTCTTGATGCTTTAGCAGCCAGTTCAGTTGGGCGAAGCTCGCAAAGAACAGCAGTCGAGTTTAAACGTATGAATCAAATGACACAGAAACGAAATGTTCTGTCGTCAGCAATCTTGTCACGTGTGCAAACCTAGGCAGCTGATTCTATTGTCTATTTTATCTTTCCAAACCTCTCTTCTCTTTGTCAATCAAATTTTCAATTCTTATATTGTATGATAGGTGTGATGGCCTACGTCTTCAAGTCTCTCCGTATTCTCTCACGCATCCTTTGAAATTATAACAAACACCGATGAATAAATCAGAGAACAATGCAATGCATAATCGAAATTTTGTGCCTTATAAATGGAATATTTTACTGTTAGCATGACTAGGAATGAATTGGGAGTAGGATGTATAAACGTAAAAGACAAGTGAAAAAAATATAAACAGTGCTTCAATGTCTCAATAATCATTTCGCTTTTTTGTCATTTGTGAACAACTGTAATATTGATTTTCAGTCCTGTAATTTTGTAGACAAGAAATATATCTGCATGTTTATAAATTTAATAACGAATTCTAAAAGATATAGTAACTACGCACTACTATGCAATTAGAACTAACTTCTACTTGAAGAAAACATTTAATTACCTTAAATCGAAATTTCATGCTTTCTGTGTTAATTTTAGCCATTTTCAAAATTGTGCTGAAATTTTTCTCTACAAATCTAACAATTCACAGTCAACGTGAAACATTATATGCAGCACTTTGAGTTGAGTAATTATGAAATAACATTCGCACCGATTAAGAGTCGATTCACATCGATTAACAGTTTTAACCATATGTTATAAGGGCAACCTTTTCTTTCTCAGCCTGATTTGCCTGTATATGGTACGGTCATCACATTTCCAAGTTTTAGTTTTTGAATATTCCGCATTATTTATTTTCGTTTACTTTTTTCTCTTTCTAGATGGCGTTACCTGACTTTAAGAACAAGTATGTAGAGTTTTTATTTTCTTTTTTCTATTGAATTCGCCCTGAAACATGTGCTTTCTTGTAGGTACAATGTGTTGCATTTACTAAACGTGTCACTGAGTAAAGTTTTATTACAAATTAATAACTCTCTATAATCTTATTACTAAGAGCATATAAAATACACTCACGTTTGTGAAAATTGCAACACCATGAAGGACTTACGCGAGTGAGCTGAAATTTTCAGGAAATGCAAAGTAGCGCATGATATGCAAATGATTAGAATTGCAAATCCGTAGCGCATGCGTATGCTGAGCAGCGCCCTCTGAACGGCTGATGGATCCGAATAAATAGACGGCTGTAGCGAGGCGTGTATGGTTATCGGTGGTTATCTGCTAGTGGTAAACGTTAACTCAATCTGTACTTATGCCTCGTCGACGAAAGAGAGCGAGATTTGAACAACTTACAGAATCTGAACGAGGGAGAATCATCGGCCTTCGTGAAGCTGGATTGTCGTATCGTGCCTCTCGTGTGCAGCGTAACAGCAGCACAGTGATGCGCGTTTGGAAGCAGTGGACGGACGAGTGTCGGACAACTCGGAAATCCGGGAGTGGACCCCGAAATGTGACGTCAGCTCGCGATGATAGACACCTGGTCCGCATGGCGCGGACGGACCGTACAGCTTCCTCTAGACAATTGGCAGCACTGTGGTCAATAGCTACAGGTGTTTCATTGTGTGCTTCATCAATTCGTAGACGTCTGCTGCAGTGTGGACTGCGCGCACGGACTCCTTTATACAGGATCCCCCTAACGCACGACCATCGCCGCCTGCGGCTACAATGGGCCAATCAGCATAGAGACTGGCGTGCTGATTGGCAGCATGTCGTGTTTTCTGACGAATCCCGCTTTAATTTGTGGTACCATGATGGCCGCATTCGTGTCAGACGCTATGCCGGTGAACGCCACCTTCCGGAGTGCATTATCGAACGCCACAGTGGACGAACACCCGGAGTTATGGTCTGGGGCGCCATAGCATATCATAGACGATCTCAATTGCTACGAATTGTGGGCAATCTGAACAGCAACCGGTATATCCGTGAAGTTCTACAGCCCGAAGCTGTTCCCTTCCTTCAAAGCTTGCCAGGCGCTGTATTTCAACAGGACAATGCCCGCCCTCATACTGCTCGGATTGTTAAATCCTTCTTTGCAGCGCAGCAGGTACAGCTTCTTCCTTGGCCTGCGTGTTCCCCGGATATGTCGCCAATTGAACATGTGTGGGATGTCATTGGTCGGCGTCTTGCTCGTGATCCTCGTCCTGTTGCGTCTGCAGACGAACTTTGGGTACGCGTACAAACGATATGGAATGCTCTTCCTCAGTCAGACATTCAAACTTTGTTTGACTCCATGCCACGTCGTGTAGCAGCACTTATTGCGGCGCGTGGTGGCCACACAAAATACTGATTCTGATCTCTTGTTCTTGTTTGTTTGCTTTGAACACTTAATCATTTATTTGTACCACTACCACTCAACTGTGTATTAAATTGCATTCAATTATGACGATTCCTTCTTGGTGTTGCAATTTTCACAAACGTGAGTGTAGCTTTAATGTTATATTATTGTAATTTGTATCATTTAATTTTCTTTCGTTCCTTGTTTTAAACTATACCAAACAATACCCTTTCTGAGCCGTTCTTTGTTTTAAAATAGATCATACTTAAACGAAATATTAAGTTAAGGCTAAAATTTCCAAATTTTAAAAACTATATAAAATATTTATTACTACCTGCGTATGTTGGAAAAGCGAACACAAGAGAGGCATTTTTTGTAAAATAAGCTTCCTACTCATGCTTATGTTTGTGCAGAAAGCCAAAATTATAGGTGTAATTGCAATTTTTACCTCTATATATATGCATTCTAAAATACGAAAAAGAAATAAAGAAAGAAAAGAACGACGCACCAAGAAGGAGTAAGGCAAATTGGACACAAATTGATATGCATACAGTTTTCGACGGGATTGCAAAATCTTAAAGTTTGGCGGGCAATGAATGAACAGCCCATCTTAAGTGCGAAGGTGAGTGAGTGAGCGCCACCAAGACCGCTGACCTAGCCTCAGTCTCACAGTCACAGCCTCACTCATCTTCCCGACAGAAACAAACCATCTAATCTCTGCTCCACCCTGTCCCGGAACGCAGTCGAATAGACGGCTAAGAGCCCCATTAAATCTATATGTAAACTTGGATGTTGTTGTTCGGGGAAAGAGAGAACTACTTAAAATTAAGCAAAGAAGCAATCAAAAGATTGTAAAGAATCGCTGTTAGAATCAAACAGAAACTTGTATTAGGTAAAGTAAGGAAAGGAGGACCTGCGTGAAAAATTAATTAAAAAAATATTTAAAACAAAAGGTCATAGCGCCCAAACGTAAATTAACACAGAAGATTACTTTCCATTGGCCTGACTCTTGTGTAAACTGACAGGGTATTATTGGCAGGGTATTAAAAAGGAGAAATCTCAACTGCAGGTCATAATCTCTTCGCGAATTTCCTTCCGTACCATGTAGACAGTAACTATGCCTCGGATGCAGGTGCGCGAATAATGGGCATAGATGTCAGGATTTGAAAGAGGACGTATAGTCGGGCTCAAAGGAAACGGTTAATCTAATCGGCGAATCGCTCGACATTTGGATAGAAGCGGTGCCACTATTCGACGATGTTGGCAGGAATGGGTGAACTATTGCTGAACACAGAGTCAAGAAGGAAGCGGTCGGCCTAGAGAGACGGCAGAGCTGAGGATCGGTCAATCATCAGAGAAGCACTCAGAGCCCCAGATTCATTATGTGCAACTTGTGCTTCAGTGATCGCAAGCGCCCTACCATTAATAGGCAGCTGAGAGAAAGATGGCTGAGCTCACGGCACCCCTTACGCCATCTACCATTGACCTCCGTACACCGACAAGCCCGTCTGCAGTGGTCTCGGGCACATTCGACCTGGAATGTCACTGACCGGAGTAGAATTGTCTTCAGTGATGAGTTCCGCTTCGAATTAAGCCCCAATGATCAGCGAAGACGTCTCTGGAGACGCCACGAGCAACAGGGCGATACCAACCTGAGTGTTGCCCGCCATGGGCTAACAACCAAGATTCATGGTCTGGGGGTGCCATTTCATTTAAAAAAGCAGGACTCCTTTTGACACAGAGGGACGTCGACAATATTCTACGCCCTGTTGTGTTGCCCTTCATATCACGTCATCCTGGCCTTACTTTTCAGCATGATAATCCCCAGCGATAGTTTCTAGTGTTAGTCTTCGTGCTTACTCAACACTACTTTGGCCAGCAATGTCGCCGGATCTCTCACTCAATGAGAACGTTTGGAGCATTACGGACAAGGTCCTCCAACCAGCTCTCGGGATTTTGTATCTAACGCGCCAATTGGACAGAATTTAAGATGATATCCTTCAGGAAGACATCCATCAACTCCATCAATCAATGCCAAGACAAATAACGGGCAGAGGTGGACAAACGCGTTATTGACTTGCTCACTTTGTGAAGCTCTTTCTCTTCAGTAAATCATCCAATTTTTCTGAAATTGTAATAATTTGATTTTCTGTACATGTACCTCACATCTACTGATTTTCGTCCCTTTCGGATAAATCCTTCTTGGTTCCCCCCCCCCTTTTTTTGTCTTAGAGTGTATGTACAAAAAAAAAGGTTTTTTGATATATGAATAATTTTTCTCATATATTTCGTCTTAAAATGCAATCTTCTTTCAAGTTCTATTATAAAATATAGACGATGTTTGGACAGATTTCTGAAATATCTAGAGCTGAGAAACGTTTATAGTGAAACGGTGTTCAATCTCGGCACGAGCCAGTTTGTAGTTATAAACAACATCTTGTTTGTGAGTATAAAGTAAGAGCTTGAAAGTGAGAACCTTGAAAACGGCGTCTGGTTAAATAAATCAAGGCTAAAATGACAGGAGAGGAAGTGATGCCATCGAATAATAATGAGATCCAAAGCCGAAAACGATTTTCTACATTTATTTTTCTTGTAAAAGCAACAAAGGACAGCTGAATAACATTATGCTAATAATTTTGCACTTTACCAAGCAATGCCAGAAAGTGTGAAGAAGAGGGAAGTGATCTTTGAAGGGTTTTACTTGCGTTGCCTTAATACTTGGAAAAATCTAAATTTTTTCTCTTTTTATTATATAAAAGTAATTTAAGTATCCATATACTTCTTTCACTCTGAAAATTTAGTTGTGATCAGACCGGTAGCAGTTCTCCCAACTCAAACTGGTAGCAACAGCCAGTTCTAGCTTCAGTGTATGTTTACCCTTCCCTTCAAATTTACAAGGACTGGACATTTGGAATATTACAAATCAAAATACATCAGAAATAGTTTCAGCTGTTATCCGTTAATGGCGTCAATAGCCAATGCGAATATTAGACATGAGTTCAAAATTTTGGATGAACTTAAAAACTAATTTATCTGGAATTTTGGACTCATCATGCCCTGAGGTGACATTTTGTGATTCACATACAGATCCCATTGTTGCATCTATATTTAGTTGTAGATTCATTGAGTTTATTTCGGTGCAGGAAATATGAAAAATTACCGATTCCCTTTCTGAGATTTTATCTCAAGACTTCCTGATTGCTAGCCGAATTAGCTTCCAACTATACCTGGAAGACAACAATATGGAAGGAGAAATTCTTTACAGTGGTACTTCAAACGTCAGATTTTAATGGAAGCTGAAAGCCATTTTTTGATAAGAATTTGTCGTATAAATAAAACTAGTACTTTACTACTGAACGGGAAATTTTTCCTTTTCAAATACACTTTGATATTGCTCACCATAAGCTAATGACTTCTTCTGGCTCAATAAAGCATTACTGGCTTCACAGCAGATATATTTGAATTTTAAATTCAGCATTTCTTGGATAATTTATAAGGTATTTCTCCCGCCTTCTTCACATGCCTTCGTGGTGTAGTGGTCAGCACGCTCGACGCGTAACAGAGAGATCTGTGGTTCGATTCCCAGCGAAGGCGTTGCTCATTTTTCATTCTTCTGCTTCCAAAAAAATCCTAATGTCTCTACAGTGGCGCCCGAACTAAAAGGTGGTGGATGATGATTCTCCACCACCAGGATTAGGCGATTGGGTCCCCTAATTCCCAGTCACCCTTTAAAAGGGAAAGTATATAAGGTATTTCTCCCGCTTTCTTCGCATGCCTTCGTGGTATAGTGGTCAGCACGCTCGACGCGTAACCGAGAGGCCTGTGGTTCGATTCCCGGCGAAGGCGTTGCTCATTTTTCATTCTTCTGCTTCCAAAAAAATCCAAATTAACTACTATGTGATATTGTCAACTAGATATTGTACTGCTTTGTTCATTTTGGGGACTTCTTGATGAATGAACACATTGCACCAAAGAATAACTGGTGAGCATAAAATATTCGATCTACCACTTACTTACGTAGTTATTTATTTCTTAGATTGAGCAACTAAAACGTTATTATTAAATTCGAACGTATGATAAAATGGCGGGGAAAAGAAATGGTTAAAAAAACAACCAATTTTAGACCCGCATCTGAAAAATAAATAATTAACTAAAAGCGATAGATAGAGTACTACATAATTAGCGAATAATTTTATGAATCTACTAATTACGAAAGGGAAGACTATCTGTAAGTTGGCGTTCTAATTGATATTTCAAAAGACGGTGTGTTTAGTTAACATGCGTAATTTACACGTTTTGCTAACGTGAAAATAATTGTGAATCCATGTTTAAAAGCACAAAATTTTTGTGTTTGGAATGGAATTCGAACACAAGAGGTTCATCTGACGATTAAACTGACTGTTCGAATCCAACGAGTTAAAACTTTGAATAATTTTAAGTTTTTATTAATTTCCCGTATATTATTTGTCGTTATGGTCAAAAGTCTGTCATGGATTTTTAAATTGCTTCAACATGGTATTGGGTTCAAATTTTGTACACGCTCTGTTTATAGATCATAATAAAAATGCGATGAAGCTATTTTTTCAAAATTAAAGCAAGATTTTATGAAAATTCAATTTTGAACGATTTCTCGCACAATCTTAACTTGATGAACAAATTAAAAATTCCTGAATTTTTCCATTTACATCCCTGTGTAGAGCGAGAAAAAAATCTTTTAAATGAAATTTGTACGAAATATTTTAATAGAATTTCAGATTTTTGACGAATTTTCGAAAATCCCTCAATGAAACAAACTCTTCTCCGACTTTGGAAGCAGGAATAATAAAAATACATTAGTTGAGCGATTTTCTGTATTTTTTTTTAAATATACTGAAGTCGTAAGCAAATTGGAAAATAGCTTTCCGTTCTTCTTTTACTTCAATCAGTTGGAATTTCGAACTTATTATGTCACTATATGTCGCACTGTTTTTCTTGCTTTCGTATTGATTTCTGTTATATTGATTTTATTTAATGGCTCCTCCATCACTAAGAAGAATTACTTTCAAAGAAATTAAGCTTACTATAGGTTAACTTTGTTTAACTAGTAAATTTAAAAATCTCAATATTTTACTGCCTGCACCAAAGGACAGAGTAAAAAAAAAATCTTTTAAACGAAATGTATATGAAATTTTAACCTAGTTTCTGAATCACTGGATTTTTCCCACCATTTGACGTAATGGAATTGTTAGAAGTGCAACATTGATTTTTCATTGTTGAAAAATTGTGTCTCACTTGTATAATTTCATTGATAACTTGTCATTAAGATTAAAACGTTGAAACTAAGGGAAAAAAAGAAAAAACTATTAAAATCTGTGCACGTCTGTTTGTTTATTTGTGGTATTATCTCCTCCGAAACGGCGGGGAGTTGAGTTTCGAAAAGGTATCCCCGGATTCCAAAAATTCGTGAGAAGCCATTTCGACCACTCTTACCTTCGTACGACTTTAATCAGCCGAGATATTAATGAAAGCTCTGAAAATGCTAATTTTCGCCCTCATTTTTCCGAGTAACAACAATATCGCACGCTGCAGTTAAAACTCTGATTTATTCAGAAAAGTGTTGCCATTGCTCGCTTTCAAATCGTAGACTTTTACTTTCGTGTACGAATAAAAAGGAAGTGTTGTAATCTCAAAAATTTCGGGTATCATATTTCAACGAAAATATCTATTTTGACCGCTATCGAATGCAATTTAACAATGTTTCTGAGTGTCATTCGTACGTAAGAACAGAATAAAGGACTTTTTCTCCCCCCCAAAAAATTATAAAACTGGTTTAAAATGGATTCTCAAGAAATTTTTTCGTGGCGTCTGTGAGTATGTATGTATGTATCTCGCATAACTCAAAAACGAGTACCCTCAGATCGTTGACATTTTATATATAGGACTGCTATAACACGTAGATCTGCACCTCCTATTTCGGTTGCAATCGGCCGCGCCAAAAGTATATAAATTTATGTATATACCCACTCTGTTACTCGGCTCAGTGAGCTCAGTGAGCTCAGTCTTTTTATTCTTACATGTTAATAAATTGCGCATTTTTTGCTTAAAAATGATTCAGTTGTGTTCTTCTTATCTTCCGTTTAAGGTTTTTATGTCTTTAGTAAATCTGCATGCAAAATTTGTAGAATTATCAACAGTTTTAAATAATTAATTATTTGTTTAAGTGCGCTAAGCCTAATCCTTTTTCTCATGGTGGACATATTTGTTTACATTTGAAACTTAGAAGAATATTGGATTTGTTGCCAATCTAGAGAAACTAAGCTTTGTAACAACAAGGATAACGCCTTCTTTTATTATTGCGAATTAAATCATGCTTAATCCATTCTGGAATTTATTCGAGGAAATAAGTATTTAAGATTTATGTATTTTTGTCTTGTCGCAAAGGGAGAACTGAATTAATTGAGTGAGAAATACTGAATTGTCTGTGAAAACCTCTTTTTTGTTGTTGTTGTTTGTTTGTTTGTTTAATTTCTTTGACACATCGTTTATATTTATTATAATATTTGAATAGAACATGTGGCAACGATTAGGTAATTCTCCAGATGATATATATAATTTTTGTGCATTCTGATGAGTTATAAAATGAATGAGACGTAACGCTATTAAGTGAAGCTAGTGCCAGAGTGTCGCCTGTGGTAAATAAATGTAGTGAATTTTAAAGAATGCATTTATTCTATTGTGGTTTATTGGCTATCGATGAAGTAGATTTAATTCAATCCAATAAGTTTAAATGAAATGCAAAATACGTATAATTTAATATTCCGTACAAGGAAGTCATGTGGTGTACACATCAGATTTTTTAATTAAAGATTTGTAAGTTTTACAAAATGTGAAATAAAAATATGACAAACAGTAAACATATTATAGTAGTATAAGGCATAGCCTAACGTTGAAGGATGCACGTGATTGCATGTGACGTCATTATACGTCGAAAAGTTTTCGTTAATGTCAGCATTTTAATTTAATAGCTGCTGTTCGCAGCCTTTTTTTTCACGCTAATATAACTGACAGGATATGTTACTGCCATGTTAGTTCTTCTGCTGATAAAGAAAATAGTTATATTACATTAAATTAAATCAGGACGTCAGACGTATTAACGTGAAGTGTCCAAAGTTTGTGTTTCCTGGTTAGCAACAAAAAAAATATAAACAAGTTGGTTGTTCATTGGAAAGAATGAACTGATTTCATTCAGGTTGAAATGCTTTTATGCCACGTTTTTTTCAGGTGTACGTAGACTGATAAATTTTGCTTTGATCTCAGTTAGCAACTTTATATACAGTACTTTAAATTATAGTACATAGAACTCATAAATATTGCTTTGGCCACAGCTCGCTCATCTGGAGGACTTGCTCGCTAGTGTTTTGGTAAAATAAGCTTCTATTTTAAATTCTTAAAACAATTAATGAACTTGTAAGGTCTAGTTGTCTATATGTTGCGTAAAATCTGGAGATTAGTGACTGCACAGAAGAAGGGTTAAAACTACCCTTTATTACAACACTCTTTAATTATTTACAATGCGTCAACTGGACGCTAACACACTAGGCCTCTGCTTAGGTGTTAACTGAAACAGTAAGAACTAAACTCACAATTTGAAGCTATTAACGATTAGTAGAATTACGCTACAGGGTTCAGACTATCCTTTTTCCTAACAGAGCATTGACGATTTAGTGGCAACAAGGTAATAGCTGTTACATCACGTTTAACCAGCAATAAATACTAAGCCGAAGCTCGCGCTACAATAAGCACAGAGTTTTTCCAGACTCTCTTACTTTCCCTTATAGAACTTCATACATAAACCTTTTCTCCCACTTGTAGAATTTGCATTAATTCACGCGCGCTACCAAATTTAAATATTCTGGTATTGACAATTAGGGGAATGAAGACTTATAGGAAAGGCACTTAAAATTAAATCAAACTGATTATTTAAAATAAATATAAATCCCTACAAACTAAAAATGAAAAAATAATTTGTCACAGAATTTAATGGCAACACTAATTCTCTTTGCAAAATTCTTCTACAATTTTATATCACGAAAAATAAAACGTTCTGATAATTAGATTATATATTTCGCTATATAACGAAATCTAGCAATAGAATCGCATTATCAAACGTACAAACCATTAACTTTACAAAGTTATCCAAAGCGTCCTACAGTTTTATCATTCGTAACATAAAACTGTAGCGAAAGAGAATTATTTAATCTCTTGTTCCCATTAAACTATATGATAAATTATATTTCTGCTTTTAATTTATTCATTAATTACTTTATGTGGTTTAAATAAAAGCTTCTTTTACAAAACCTTTCTTTCCTTAATATCTGTTTGGTCACGAGACTAGAAATTTAGACTTTACGAAGGCACGTTTGAGCTTTAATTACATGTTTTTGACCGGATGCGGACTTCATAAACGTTGCGAAAACATTCAAAATGAAAGCAGCATTAGTATCAGTTCAGTGCAGTAATAAAATGTCGAAATGCATAGTTAAACGTCAGTAATCGTTAATGCGAAAGAATCTTCAATTATATTTTCTTTAAGTCCCTCCCTAAAAGATATAAAAAGGAAGATGCTCATTTGGAATAGAACAGCCTGTTAACTGATATGGCGCTTTGATTTTCAGGAACTCCGCGTCATAAACTCCGAAATATTTATTTACCTTTCGCTTCTCCAACTGTAATTTTGAAATGTTTACCACCAGCCTAGTGGAGCATGTCTGCTTGTAATTTACAGTTATGACTTTTCTACGAACTTGACTTCTTGGAGGCGAGACTGCACGTGTATGTGATCAAGACTCCTAGGAGTGGGCGTTTAGTATTATTTTGCTTCGTTTGGGTTCTTTTGTAGACGAGGATCGGTACTTCGTAGTACAATGCTTCTGTAATTCAGTCTAGGATGTGCAGAAATTTAGAGGTTCTGTTTACGTTTCATACAGTCTTTTTTAGTAAGAATACATTTACATAAACATCCTTTTTATGAGCTCAAAAGTTACATTTTCTTTTCTTTCCACCAATTATGGACCAGCCGTCCACTGGGTTCACTTAACTTTTCGGCCAAAATCTCCATTTTCGGTACTATCTTATAACTTTTATGCTTTTGCAACATCCATTGGGTCTGTCCATATGATTCAAATCAAATATGTGTATCTGAATACGGAAACTTGATGGCCACTTCTTGGTGGAAGTCTAGCAGGGAAAGA
>KK113789.1:384652-400167 GCA_000611955.2 Stegodyphus mimosarum
AGCACATGCAGTACGTTCAGACAACTCCATTTTGCACATTACGTTATTTGTATGTACGAAAAGAAACTAAATGGTCGATACAAGACACACAACACAGAGGCACTGTTATAAAGATACAAAAGCCATTATAAAGACACAAACTGTAGTAGATTCACTATATTAGCTGAAACCATTATTCGACTTTCGTATTGCTTGCCAGTTATTTCGAGAAGCAGAAGGTTCTGGAAATATCTCGGCGGCCGGTTGAAAACTATATAAGGCCGGAGAAAGCGTCTGCTTTCAGTTAGTGTGTTGTTGCTGTTGCTACTGTTACTGTTTCGAGTAGTCTGTTCTATGTGAGATCGGAGATGCTTCCGGGTTCTTTTCTCTTTAAATGCGCTCTGCATTGCGTTGTCTTGATCCATGAATAAGGATTAAATATGCGGAATTTACACTTTGGGGCTACGGAATTCATAACCGCCAAGAATTCCGGATTTTTGAACTTCTACTATGCTTGTAAATGGCTGAAAATTATTACAAAACTCTCTTACTGTACGTAAAACTATTACTGACTAGAAATATAATGGGTGTAATACGTTTAAGCATTGAATATTTTTTTGTTGAATATTATACATAGAATACATCTATTGAACATTGCTATTTGTTTACAGCGCCTTTTTTTTTGGAGGGGGCAAGGTTTGTTGTTGTCATTAAACTCGATCTGCATACAAAATTAACTTCGCACCATTCGTGTGAAATATATGCTGTCCTCTGTGTCAGGGCGATATAAAAGTTTTTGCAAAGATGTCAAATAACGCCTACTGGAAGGAAAGAAAGTTGAGCTTACCGTGCTATTTATTACGCTAAGGTATCTACGCAACAAATACACTCGCAGATAAAACTCGCATGAATAAAAAAAACTAGTATTGATTTTAAAAGAAAAACAACTGCTTTGATAAAAGCCACATTGATAAATGCCAAAACTGGTTAAAGCCCGCACAGATATGTCATTTGGGTTTCCTCTAATGCCCTTTTATCCGATTACCTTATGCTGCCAATGACCAGAATACTGAGAATTCCTTGCTGAAACCAATTTTACCTAGCTACCTTGTCAGGACTGAGTGTTCTGTGCATATGTTTTGCAAACATTGTGAAGTAACTTACTAAAGTCCTGCTCTGGAACAGGGAGCTGAAAATGAGCTTTGTTCTGGTGTAGATACTGTGCTGGAGAATAACAGCACTTGAAAGGGATTTAAAATCCTCTTTTATTAAATCACTATTATTTACACACTTCCCAACTCGGGAGGGATACAGAAAGTAAAAGACCACACTTGGGCCTAACTTAACAAATCAAATAAATTTATGCTAATCCTAAATAGAAAATTAATTAAACTTTGCTCGCAGAGCAAATCGCGGAGTTGGCCTCTAACTAAATGGTGCGTAGCAAGAAATACTAATACTAGCGCACTTCAATTTATTTCAATATGCAATCACGTAGTAAGCACTATGGCTTATAATTTTAGCTGCTAGCTGGTTAGGCGAACGTCGAACAGAATGACCGCGATCCGAGACTAAAAGCTCTCACACACTACGAGGTTTCTACCTCTGGTTTAAACAGTACTTGGCTGTACTTCAAATTAGCATAAGCTGAAAACGCACGCTTCTTCTGACGGGAAGTTGAAACAGAGAAGAGATAGAAAGATTTAAATTAAAATAAAACTTTGTTAGTTTAACTAAAACCTTACAACCTAAGAATCTCTGAATAAGCGCTGACTTAATCTTATGAAGTTTAATTTTGTAGATGAAGAAATAGTATTAATTACCTTCCCTGGCAGTGTGCAAGACCGATTTATACGCACATAAAAGAGATTTTTTTTACTTACCAAATATTCCACTTGCGATCTGTAAAGAGTTCCTTGATCAAAATTCAACATCATGTCCACCAAAGCTCTTTTCTTAGGATCCTTTGGGTAGATAGGATTGCTAGGTGAATACTTGTTGACAAGATATGTCATAATAGCTCGACTAAAACAATACAAAAACATTAAGAACCATATACGGAAAACCACTCTCAAAATAATATAAAAAGA
The DNA here is from genome assembly GCA_000611955.2 of Stegodyphus mimosarum. Taxonomy (NCBI): domain Eukaryota; kingdom Metazoa; phylum Arthropoda; class Arachnida; order Araneae; family Eresidae; genus Stegodyphus; species Stegodyphus mimosarum. Next base: position 386,722 of record KK113789.1, read on the forward strand.
ATGAAAACATTCTGTATTCATCTGATATTATAAAGTCTATATTTTAATTTAGACAAAACCCATGGTGACTGTTTGCCTATATTTCATCTCAGTTTTAACCAAGAGTAATCTAGAAGACGAAATCTGAGGGTCAGATAATCGTCTCTTCCTTTGTCCTAAATATTTTTTTAAGAGAACTGTCTTATCAACAGATTTTAAGTACTCCAATTCCATAAAAACACTGAAGTTACGAACATCCCTGCGCTGTCTGAGATTCATACACGAGACTAACAGTGAGTGCGTTCCGCCTGAGCTAATCACCAACTCATCCAGAGTGATTCCGTAACATGAGAGTTCTTGTTGTATGATTTAATATGGTCCGGACTTCAAACATTGTCTGTCTTCAATTCATATCAGAACTGAAAACAAATTCTCGAAAAACATTGCCTAAGGGAACATTTCTAATGGTACCCAACCGCGATAGTCGTTAGTGACCGTGACTTTTGTACCAAAGGGCCCGTGTTTGAATCCCGGAGGAGGTATAGATGTTTGTACTGTGTGTGTGCAGCAGGGGGGCACTCTAACTATGCGACTAGCTGAAAGTTCTCTGGAGACGTTGGTGCAAGGGGAAGAGAGATGGGAGATCCTCGAATCCGTCCATCCCCCTCGGGTGCTCTTCTCCAAAATTGGGTGTGGAATTGAACAAAGTCGTACTGTCACCTGTATGGTGCTCAAGGCTGTTGCCAACCACAGGTTTAATCTTGCACTCCTTGCCACGATGAATTCCGTGGGCTTGTTCTGATGTTACTGTCAGACAAGTGAGATAATTCATAACGACAAAAACAGCGCATTTCTAGTAAACTTTCTTTGAGGAATTTCATTGATTTAAGTTACATGGCTCGTTTCCGTGATCCACCCTTCCTTGTGATTATAGATTTGCATGCAGAACAGCATTAATGGCAAGTTTTTGTAACTCGATCCTCTTTGAGCGACAGATTCCGCGAAACAGCATTTTCTGGGGAAAATTACCTGTTGAGGTTTGTGGTTGTCATCGTGATACAGGTTTTAGTACCGCTAACTTCGCCGAAACCTTTCTGAGGAAAACTAGCTCATATATGTGTTACATATAATGAAATTACATAAAGGGTGTCCCAAAATTAACGCAAGATTTGAATTCAATATAAAAGAGAGTTTTTAGTCTTTAGATATTTATTTTTTAAGTGAATCATACAGGATAGGGTTATTTATGGAATAACACATCGGGCAAATGGCCTCCACGGCTTAGTTGGCACATACGCAACCTTTCGTCAAAATTTTTCATGATCTTTCTGCATAATTGTAGCTGAATTTCGTTGATTCAGCATTTAATTTCCTCTTGTAATGCACGTGTGGTTGTGGGATTGTTGACATGAACCTTTGACTTCAAATAACCCCATAAGAAGAAATCTAATGGTGTTAAATCACATGATCTAGGGGGCCAATTCTGATCAGCAAAACGAGAGATTGCACGATCAGGAAATGTCTCATGCAGTAATTGATTTGTTTCATTGGGGGGCTGTATGGCATGTGGCACCGTCTTATTGAAACCACATATTGGCCACATCAATATCATCCAATTTCGGCAGAAAGAACTGTGTTATCATGTCGCGATATCGAGCACCATTAACAGTTGCTGCTTGACCATCCTCATTCTGAAAAATGTATGGTCCGATGCTGCCTCCTGCCCAAAATCCGCATCAAACAGTGACACGTTGCGGGTGCATTTGCTTTTCGCTAATCACACGTGGGTTCTCCGAACCCCAAACACGGCAATTTCGGCAATTAACAAAGTCATCGAGATCAAAATGTGCTTCATCGCTTGGGATTATTTGGCTCGAAAAACCAGCATCCACTTTTTGATGATTAATAATCCATTTCACGAACTCTCTTCGCTGTTTATAGTCATTAGGCTTCAGTTGTTGTGTTAATTGAATTTTGTAAGCATGAAAACACAGATCTTTTGTGAGTATACGCTGTCGAGAGCTTCTTGAAATTTGCAGTTCTTGTCCAATTGTTGTTCCTGGGTTTTCACCAACACTCTCACGCACTGCTTCAAAATTGACATTTGGACGGCTTGTTTTTGGACGACTGGTGTGTTTAGTGTCTCCAACTGATCCAGTCTCCACGAATTTTTCAATTCATCTTTTCACAGTTGACGAGGTTAAAACACTATTTCTACCATATTTTCTATAAAATTTTCGAATTGCGGCCGCCAAACTTTCATTACTTTTAAAATATTTTTCAATAATGAAGACACGTTGTTTTATCGTATAACGCCCCATTTTCAGTAACCCTAAACTCTCGGCTTTCAAACTGTTCTTTTTTCAGGGTTGCCAACAACTTAATGCAAAAATGGCTCCAAATTCAAATTTTGAGTTAATTTTGGGACACCCTTTATAAAGAAAACTACCAGATTTTGACGATTACGTTTTCGTTTTCCCGATATCCCTTTACATGGTGAAGAATGTAAGAATCCCACCTTACCAGGTGCCTTCAGGATGTAACTGGAAGCACATCTGGCTAGCACCGTGAGGTATATAAGTAAATTGTACACTGCTAGAACAAGAGCTCGAAATCAGCGAATGGAGAATCAAACAAGCATCACATTTAACGCAGGCCCCAGCGACGATGTCACACAGCTGGAAGCTCTGTTTACACTCTGCTGTTGTCTGAGTTGCTACTGAGATAGATATATACACCGAATCCATGCATAATATTTTTTTCTTTGTGATATATATTGCATTCAATGATGAATGAATGTAAGATTTCTTATTAAGTTTTAAAGAATTGCTGTAATTACATGATTTAGGTTAAGAAATAGTTTTGACTGACCGACTAACGAAAACTGAAAACACGCAGCGATAAGTGTACTGATTTGGCGGAAATGCAAGCAATCAAAAACTTTAAGGAATGAATTTGTAGTATTTAATAAGAGTTACGTGATTGGAATTTCCATGGCTGAAAGTGCCTGTACCAAAATGCTCGAAAAGTGTGAATAAAACTTGCGAATGTCATATAAAACGTTAAATATGTAAACCTGCAGTTCAAACTGCTATCATTTGATAATATACCTATAACGCCATTGAATTCTGCCAATCACTTCATAGTCTCGCCTAATGTTAGATCTAATTATATTTCAATTATAAGCTAACTATTATATTCATAAAAGAGATTAGCCACTGTTTTTTCTATTCCTTAAATTCAGTAATAAGACATAAAATAGCATTATTATCTGAATCTGTGAATAAGTAAAACCTAACACGAATCAAAATGAAAACGGAGATCTGAGTGACAAAAAGTACAAAATATAAGAAGCTTTATACTAACGAATGAATTTCATTAAATACAATATGCAATACAGTTAATAAGTATATTAAAGTGTATTAACTGTATTGCAAAATTGCAACTGTATTGTAAAATTTCAGTAGAAGAACTTTCATTGTAGGTTTCTGTATATTTTAATGCATTACATAACAGTCACATTTATTTAAAAAAAAAATTTAGCTTGTTTTTCATATGAGTAGAATCATTTTACTTCCTGCAAAGTGATCACGTAATTCTGATTAAGTAATCAATATTTATCACTTGATATTTTTATTCCCTTTCATGCATTATATAAAAGTGTACTCGCATATTACATTACAGCGCTTCTTAAGACCGATTACTGATTCTCACATTTATATTTCATATTATTATGAAATGTATAGCCATATCACAATACAGGAGAATATGTTATGCCTTAACAAGTCCTGAGAATTTTACACTGTTTAAGCAAAGTTTCAGCCTCGTGACGTCATCATGGTAGGCGGACAATCTACATTTATTTTGACTCTCAATGGCTAATTCGAGCAGTTGCTCTAGCAGTGTACAGTTTGCTTATATGCCATCCGGAGGTCCCAAGTTTGAAGCTCGGTGACAGCATGGCCCATTGTCTCACTTTCTTGCTCCAAAAATACCAAATGACTCTAAAAGTAGCTCCCGAATAGGCATGCAGTAGACGATAATTCGTCACTACCAATATTTGGCGACGGGGTCCCCTACTTCTCATTCTCCCCCTCACCTCCTGCCTTATTGTTGTAATTGGAAAGCGCATCAGGCCAACAGTCGGATGTTGGGAGCTTGAGCCTCGGCGAAGGTATTGCACATATACTGGTGTGCAAAAATTAAGGACGAAGTCGAAAAATTAGCATATCAGCTGAACGAAGAGGCAGAGCGGACAGAAAGACCAATCAGGAGATTAAGTAAGGTGATGTACGGTAGCACATGCCCAGATATGCAGGTAGACGTAATGGGGGAGTGTCTGAGTAGTATAAAGCATGTTGTCGGTGTAAGATCAGTATTTCTGGCAAAGAGATTGCACGCCGTATAGGAGTTAAAATCACACCGAGTTGCTGCCTCAGCGAGAAATGGCAAATAATCAATCTGTTAGACGACATCTGGATGCTTTCACCCGAGGTCGAATCATTGGGAAGTTAAAGGAAGGCCGCAGTGTGACAAGTGTGGCTGCAGAGTTCGGAATTGCTCACAGCATCGTTTCACGACTTTGGAGACAATTTCAAACTACAGGAACAGCTATCCGGGGGTTTAGTAGTGGTCGTCCACGAGGAACCACACCCGCAGATGACCGGTATATTGCCTTACAGGCCAGAAGAAACAGGCGGCAGACAGCGGGAGAAATCGCTAGACACACGACACAGGCAACTGGACGACCGATATCGCGTTTTACCGTGGCCAGAAGACTGCACGGTGGTGGTCTGTTTGCACGACGCCCTGTACGGTGTGTACCTCTAACGCCTGCCCATCGGAGAAGGCGTTCTCTGTGGTGCCGGGAACACCGGAATTGGAGAGACAATGAATGGGTATGAGTACTCTTTACAGATGAGAGCAGATTTAGTCTGAGTTGCGATTCTAGACACATACACATCTGGACAGAGCGGGGAACACGCAATAACCCCTTCAACATCATCAAAAGGGATTGTTTTGGAGGTCGCGGAGTTCTCGTTCGAGCAAACATAATGCTTGGTAGCCGGACCGACCTTCATATCTCCCAAGGAGGTTCGTCACCTGGAACTGCTACTGTAACGAGGTTCTTCCTTATATGCGTCTTTTCACAAGGGCTATGGGTCCTCAGTTCCTCTTCATGGACGACAACGCTCCACCTCATCGCACAGTTACTGTCGAAGAGCTGTTGGAGAGTGAAGATATTGAACACATGGATTGGTCGGCAAGGTCTCTGGATCTAAATCCCGTCAAGCGTGTACGGAACTTACTAGGGAGACTAGTGGAAGCACGTAACTTATCGCCGGTAACGATTCCGAAACTGCGATTGGTGCTACAAGAGGAACGAGCAGCAGTGTCTCAACAGCTCATTAACAACCACATATCCAGCATGCACAAATGATGTGAAACCTGCCTAGCAGTCAGGGGAGATCATATCCCCTATTAAAGACCGGATGTTTCTTGCTGGACACCCATCACAGGGATGTTTCGGCCTTCAGTCGCATTGCGCTCCATGCTACTTTTTCAACAAAGCTTCTTTTTATCCCTCTGATTTCTCTTTTAGTAAGTGTTGCTTACATTACTCATGTCCTTACGTATTGGGGATCTTACGGTATTAAATGTGTTGATTTGGAAAGCTTTTGTACAAAGTTATATTGAAAAAACCGTCTCGTCCTTAATTTTTGCACACCAGTGTAGTACAAGTTATTGGTCTGTCAAGTATTGGTAAATGTGTAGTGTATAGGTAGGAAGTACAGGCATACATTTATTTCATAAGATGTAATTAATTTTGTGTAATGTTTTAATAACTCAGTTATGTTTTAGTACTTATTCAAGAATGTGTCAGCATTTATTTAAGAATGTACTATGTATTTGTATTATATAATTGCTTCGCATAGTTGAGTCTATTTTTTTATTTGTATTATGTGTTAGTAAGTATGCATGTATTATGCACTGTGGTAAGAGCTTCGGCTTTCTAGGAAACACAGTGCTATTAGTATCTTTAAGGACTTTAAACTGCTGAGTTGGTAAATGTACACTCACGTTTGTGAAAATTGCAACACCATGAAGGACTTACGCGAGTGAGCTGAAATTTTCAGGAAATGCAAAGTAGCGCATGATATGCAAATGATTAGAATTGCAAATCCGTAGCGCATGCGTATGCTGAGCAGCGCCCTCTGAACGGCTGATGGATCCGAATAAATAGACGGCTGTAGCGAGGCGTGTATGGTTATCGGTGGTTATCTGCTAGTGGTAAACGTTAACTCAATGTGTACTTATGCCTCGTCGACGAAAGAGAGCGAGATTTGAACAACTTACAGAGTTTGAACGAGGGAGAATCATCGGCCTTCGTGAAGCTGGATTGTCGTATCGTGCAGTAGCCTCTCGTGTGCAGCGTAACAGCAGCACAGTGATGCGCGTTTGGAAGCAGTGGACGGACGAGTGTCGGACAACTCGGAAATCCGGGAGTGGACCCCGAAATGTGACGTCAGCTCGCGATGATAGACACCTGGTCCGCATGGCGCGGACGGACCGTACAGCTTCCTCTAGACAATTGGCAGCACTGTGGTCAATAGCTACAGGTGTTTCATTGTGTGCTTCATCAATTCGTAGACGTCTGCTGCAGTGTGGACTGCGCGCACGGACTCCTTTATACAGGATCCCCCTAACGCACGACCATCGCCGCCTGCGGCTACAATGGGCCAATCAGCATAGAGACTGGCGTGCTGATTGGCAGCATGTCGTGTTTTCTGACGAATCCCGCTTTAATTTGTGGTACCATGATGGCCGCATTCGTGTCAGACGCTATGCCGGTGAACGCCACCTTCCGGAGTGCATTATCGAACGCCACAGTGGACGAACACCCGGAGTTATGGTCTGGGGCGCCATAGCATATCATAGACGATCTCAATTGCTACGAATTGTGGGCAATCTGAACAGCAACCGGTATATCCGTGAAGTTCTACAGCCCGAAGCTGTTCCCTTCCTTCAAAGCTTGCCAGGCGCTGTATTTCAACAGGACAATGCCCGCCCTCATACTGCTCGGATTGTTAAATCCTTCTTTGCAGCGCAGCAGGTACAGCTTCTTCCTTGGCCTGCGTGTTCCCCGGATATGTCGCCAATTGAACATGTGTGGGATGTCATTGGTCGGCGTCTTGCTCGTGATCCTCGTCCTGTTGCGTCTGCAGACGAACTTTGGGTACGCGTACAAACGATATGGAATGCTCTTCCTCAGTCAGACATTCAAACTTTGTTTGACTCCATGCCACGTCGTGTAGCAGCACTTATTGCGGCGCGTGGTGGCCACACAAAATACTGATTCTGATCTCTTGTTCTTGTTTGTTTGCTTTGAACATTTAATCATTTATTTGTACCACTACCACTCAACTGTGTATTAAATTGCATTCAATTATGACGATTCCTTCTTGGTGTTGCAATTTTCACAAACGTGAGTGTATATAGGTATAAAGTACAAGTATTGGAAGCATACCTTAGTTTTATGGGATATAATTATTTTTGTGTAATGGTTTAATATCAGTTATAATTTTGTTCTTTTTCAAGAATGTATTAGCATTTATTCAAGAATGTGCTGTGTATTTGTATTATGTAATTGCTACACATATTTGAATATATTTTTTTAGTTGTATTATGTATTAGTAAGTATGCATTCTTCTTAAGAAACACAGTGCTATTAATATCTTTAAGGACCTTAAACTGCTGAGTTAGTAACCAATTCTGTATGGATTATGTAATACTCCGTGACGGAAGCCAACTCAACGGATTTCAGAGTTTCAGGTATCGCGGTGCCCATTACGTATGCTGTCAATAACACCCACCCACCGACGCCTCCATTTGGAGTGGTGTCGCGCACGACAGGATTGGACTTTAACGGAATGGAACCAGGTCGTCTTCAGCGACGAATCTAGATTCAATTTAACCAATGATGACAATCGCCTTTGTGTGTGGAGGACCCGTGGTGAGCGTCTCAATCCTGCCTTTGCAGCGACACACCGTCCCACAGTTGGTGTGATGGTATGGGGTGCCATTGCTCACGATACACGGTCACCCCTAATATTGATCCATGGTACAACAATGACACGCCAGCGGTACGTCCATGACATCCTTCAGCCACATGTGTTGCTACTCATGGCAGGGCTTCCAGAAGCCTGTTTTCAACAAGACATTACCTGGCCTGCTCGATCTCCAGATTTATCATCAATCGAGCATATCTGGGATCATTTAGACGGCAAGCTGGATAGCCTACGAGACTGGCCGAACTAGAGGCGCGTTTATAGCAACTGTGGAACAAGATGTCTCAGGACACCATACGGAACTTGTATGTCTCAATGCCGGCTCGTATCGCATCGTGCATTCGCGCTAGTGTTGGTCCAACAGAATACTAAAAATTTCGTTCATGTATACTTTTTTCTGCACTAAATGATTCTTGTTTCTTTGATTTTCTAATCACTTAAAATATCAGAGTAGTACTTACATATGTAAAATTTCGTTTCATTCTGACAGCTCTTTCTTGGTACGCAAATTTTTATGGCAATGAGTGTATTTATAGTAATTAATTAATAATTTATTATTTATATAATTAATAATATATATGAAATATATTATATTATTAATAATAATTTGACTTTTGAATCAGTAGCAAAGTTTCAATGTGAATTTTTTTTAATATATTCAATCAATATCCATCCCTACCCAAATATTTTAGAAGAATTTTTCGGTGCTTTTAATGGATGTAATATACAAAACTGAGCGAAGTTTGGGAGATTTTTCTTCAGATAGTTTATATGCCTTCTTGCTAAAGAACAAAACAATAAACATTGAATTTCTCACTTGTATTCTCAGGTGAAGTAACAGGTTACGCAAGTTTTGTGTCGCGTGCTCCAAATGCGAACGCAAATAAAAACTAACTTTATTTGGAAAGATAATTCAAAAAGGAAATCAAACAGCAAAAGACATGTTGCAGTAGAGAAAAATAACAAAAGACTATAGCGAAATAGTAAACACACTTTTACTCTACGTGCTGTTCGTTGTCAAGAACAAGGAAACTCTGATAGAAGTAATAAAACTGAAAAGGACGAAAATACTGTGTACAGACATTAGGATTTCTTAAAGTAGGAGACGTGAAAAATGTGCAATGCTCTCGACAGAACTCGGCACTGGACCTCTGGAATACATACCAAGTGTGCCACCATTACATCACGAAAGCATGCTGGAGGGAGGGCAAAATATTTTATACACTCCACCTTTCAAAGGGTGACAGGGGATTCGAGGAACCATTCACCAAATCCTGCTAGTGATGAATTATCGCCCACCATCCTTTTTATTTCATGGGGGGGGGCACTGTAGACTCATTAGGTTTGTTTGGCACGGGAGACGTGAAAAATGAGGAATGCCCTCGCCGGCACTCGAACATGGATTTCTCGAATACTCGCCTAGTGTCCTACTTGTTTCCAACATGCCTTCCTGACATAACGGAAGTAGGTGAAACGAAGGGAGAAAATATCTTATAACTGTCTAAACTTTACTTGAATTCTGGTTTATGCCAAATATTAGGCCAAAAAATTTTAAGATCCCGTTTTTATGCAATCTTACTGTAAACGCAAACGACGATGCCTAAAAATGGTCTCTCATAGAGCTTGGGCAAAGACTAGAATTTTATATGAGCGATTAAGATAGAAGGAAAAGCAAATCAAGAAAGACCATAGAAAAATAAAAAGGAAAGCCTCGTTTGCCTAAGCATCCTTAAAAAATGCTGATAATGATTAATGTTATAAGGAAAAAATGCACAGAGTATCCGGTAGTGCTCGCCAAGGCCCGATTAAGCTAGTCTGCGGACCCACGCGCAGTTTTTTTTTTCGGTTTAATGAGCCCCTAAAGCACATTTTTGTTCTTTTTGGGAGCAAAATCATCATAATAAGAATTTCGAAACAATATTAAGGGGCCTCTAAAAACCTGGAGCTCTAGGCTGGAATGTCAAGGCCAAGGCGATCCTGGTGTTAATTCTCTCTTCAGACTCATCTAATTTTTCTTAACTGCTCAAGATCTAGTAATGCTTATTTAAGCGTTTTTTGGTGACATGTAATACAATGGCGTAACCAAACATTTTGCCACTCGAACGACTTCTTGGTTCGCAGTCTGGGATGGTCCCTGAATTTGCCACCCCTCTTGAGATACAAGCAAAAACTAAAGAAGGCCAAAATGATATTTAGGGAACAAAATCGTCATTGGCACTGTAGAGGTCTATTTCATTGTTCCAGTTGCTGTTCTGAAGAAAAGTTAACTATTCAACTTGCAGTATCACTTACAGTAACAGTACAGCAAATAATTCTCAGCAGTATTTCAATACCTGAAAATTTGCTCTGTAGACTGCATTTTAGAAGAAACTGTAAAAACTCAAAGGCTCACCCCTCCATGTCTATTTCATTTTTTTCCTAGCAATAACTAAAATAAAACACAAAAATATGTCTCCTTTAATTCACATCATCAAGCTCCTAATTCAGTTTATTTTCGTATTTTTCATTCATAAATTTGGACGTAACAAAAGAGATGTAATAAGATCATGCAGCTATTGTTATCCTGCAATCATTTCTGGGATTACTCTAGCTCACCGTATAAAGTTCTAGTTAATTTACATGTCCTTGGCTACTAGAACGTTAGAGGCTATTAGCTGGTCTTCTTATAACTATAAGTCCAAAGAAGGGTTACAATACCCTTTTATTCACTCAAAGAAATAAATAGAAGTCCCCTCTCGGGCTTACATGAAAGCCTCCACTTGGGCTTTAACTTAAGGTAGAAAATAAGAAACTAAACTAATGCTAACTAGCTAAACTTTAGCCGAAGCTGTTCAAAGATAACTAACCGAGTTGGCCAGTAATTAAACCTCACCGGTGACTACTAACACGCATGTAAGACTACGGCCATACGTAGTAAGTTAAGCTTAAAGCAACGACGTGGCCCGAAGGCCGAACACGCTCTACTGAGAGCTTCTGAGTTCTTCTACGGAAGTGACTGAACTTCCCATTAAATACTGGTTCTACTTTATTTATATAAAACGTGATAATGAAGTCTCATTCTAACATTGAATTGTAGTTAAATAACTGTTAAATTAAAGTAATCCCTACAAGCATTTCCCAAACTGTGTTCCGCTAATAATCAGTAAATATTCTGCGGAGAATTAGGGAAGCTGAGGTTAGAGAACTATGAATTGTCTGCTTCTATGTATTTAACTCAGTTTCAAACAATTTTTACAAGAAATTTAAACAGAAAAAATAGAGTTGTTTAATCACGCGCAAAATAAATTTAGTATACGAAATGGTTTACAATGGTAACGGAATATATGCGGAATGCATTTCTGTTATTGTTTCTGTTTTGTGTTCAGAAATAAAGAAGCGTTTCATCATCACTTTAGTATTTTAAAAGTGCTAGTTTTCTCTGAACGTTTTACATTTTTTTTTATTTACCCATCTTTTTTAAACTGATAAGTAAATATAAAACTTTTAAAATTACTAACGAGAAATTTTAATATTTTTACCATTAAAAGCACTATTCTTTTTAAAAATTAATATTGTAATATTCCACTACGATAGAGATATACAATTCCTCACTAGAAAAGAATGAATTTGATTATTCTCCTATCTTATACAACCTCCTGAATGACGGAAATTTAAAAATAGACATCAAACTTCATAGCGAAATATTACAAAATTTCCATGGCTTGCAGCTAACCCTTGGTCAATATTTTCCACAGTGCCGGGAACTCGGTTCTTGGATTCGAAATTCATTCACGATGGCAGCAAAATCGAGAGCGAGTGCAGCTGATTTCGAAAAGTTCATTAATTTTTTAACTCATCCCGGCACAAAAACAGAAATATAAAAAAAGAATTAAAAGTATTTTGCAGAAGTTTGCAGAAAGAAATCCGAACCTCCAAAACGAGTTACATATATTTTACTTCCTTTTGCGACAACGTATTTACGCGAAGAAAATTTTTCAAACTACTCTGCAAGAAAATCCAAATACACTATCCGACATTGAAAACGCAGCGCCATGTAAAAGTAGCCCGAACATTATGAAAATTTCAGGGTGGCCCAATTATGCGAATGATGTGAAATGTTCAGCTCTTCAGCGCACGTTGAAGAAGATATAAGGAAAGGATCCTACACATTGTTCAATTCTCGTACCGTTATTTCTGCTTGAGAAATCGTCGTAGAAAATTTTTGCTTGTCTCAGAGGGCACGTGTAATAGCAGAGAATGCCAGCCCGTCGTCAGCGGAGGCAGTTCCAGCAGACAGACGATTTTACGAGCGGCATGGTGATCGGGCTGAGAAGAGCAGGTTAGTCCATATGGCAAATCTTAGCTGACACACATCTGGATGCGTCCACAGTGCACCTTCTGTGGCGACGATGGCTGGAGCAAGGAAATGTAGCAAGTTCGGGGGATGCCGGTGCAGCCAGAGTGTCGTCAGCACGCGTGGATCGACGCATTCACCGATAAGCGGCGATGCACCCACAAGCCATTTCTACCTCCATTCTGCAGCGTGTTCAAGACACCCTGGATATTCCCATATCGACCAGAACGATTTGCCGTAGATTGACGGCTGGTAGCCTGCACTCGTGGCATCCGTTAAGGGGACTGCCATTAACTCTACATCATAAACGCCGACGTCTGCAATGGTGCCGGATTTGAGGGCTGTAGATGATGGAATGTCACAGAGTCCTGTTCTCAGAGAGTCACGCTTCTGTTTCTGCAATGATAGTGGCCGCTTACGAGTGTGGCGTCGATGTGGAGACAGGTCCAATCCGGCAGCAAATGTGGAATGTCCCACCGCACGACAACGCGGCATCATAGTTTGGGGCGCAATTGCGTACAATTCCATGTCATTTCTCTTTTGCATTCGGGGCACTATGACGACCCAATGATATGTGGATAATGTGCTGCGCCCGGTGACACTGCTCTATCTTCAAGAAGTGCCCAGTGCCCTTTATATGCAGGATAACGCCCGACAACACACTGCTCGCATCAGCCAACGTGTTCTTGCAAGGTGTATAGATGCTTCCTTGGCCATCGTTCTCTCCTGATCTCTCACCACATGAATACATTTAGGACGTGATTTGACGCTATTTGCAGACACCGCCATTGCCACGTTCAAAAGACGAACTGTGGCAAATGGCTGACAGAGAATAGAAAGCCATTCCTCAGGACACCATCCGTAGTCTCACTGACTCTGTACTTAGTAGCGTTGCTACGTGTATCGCCATCCAAGGTGGTTCTGCAATTTACTGAGTTGACGCTGTTCTTGCTCTGTATTACGCATATCATTTCCAAATATAGATTGTTGCTGTCTCTCTCTATTTGTCGAGTTTCATCACTTTCTGGCAACATCTTCTAGATGTTCCATTTTCAATGTCGCGTC
>KK113789.1:400185-431389 GCA_000611955.2 Stegodyphus mimosarum
TGTACATAAACCGATTTGATACTGCTTCTGATATACGAATTCAAATTATCATCGCACTAAAACTGTCATACCATTATTTAATGCTAAACTGCTCCTAATCGAAACACAGAAAATATTTTGCAAAATAGATAATCTAATGCTTGTGTTGCTGTTTTGGGACTTATCTCACTTGTCTGACAGTAACATGAGAACAAGTCCACGAAATTCATCGTGGCAAGGAGTGCAAGTTTGAGCCTGTCGTTGGCAAGAGCCTTGAGCACCATACAGGTAACAGTGCGACTTTTCCCAGTTCCGTCTCCAGTTTTGATAAAGAGCACCCACCACCAACCTCTCGAGAGGACTTTCGGCTCGCCGCATATTTCGAATGCCCCCAAGCCGCACAGATACTATATATTTACAAATATCCTAAAAACATGCCTTCTCCGGAATGAGAACCCGGGCCCTTCGGTACTGCAGTCAACGTCGCTAACCACTGTCCCAGTTGGACGGCTTCAACGTTGTGCTTAACATTAAAAGAACTTGGCATTGGAAGACTGAAACGCACTGAAGTTATTGAACTAATTTTTTTAATTATTTGTTTCTTAATTAGTTTTATGTGCTGTTTTTGATAAAATTAAAAATTGATAATTTTTTATAGGTATGACATAATATTTGGAATAAATGTTCATTTTGTTTATCTAATACATCTGCATTATTATTGATTACAACTAAAAACCCAAGTTTATCCTAGTGTTATTTAAAAATGGTTAACCTAAAATGTGTTTTGCGATAAAAAAATATAAAAATGTCTGGGAAACGCTGTTCTGTCTAGTGTACAATAAGCTGCTCTAGCTAGAGTACAAAGTATTTGTACTCAATGTACAGTTCATCTTCTCAATTTTATTCCATATGGGAATCCCCAATCTCGTTACTCTTCACCTAGCTTAACGATCCACATAACAAACTTTAATAAAATAAACTTTCACGTGAAAATTGTCGCCTCTCAAATGTGTCGGCGGGGATAACCACCCGTTCCGCTCTCCTCCAGCCATGTCACTGGTTTAATGTTGAGATAACCTAATTTACTGACCGATACCTTCCGCTGGCGATCTCTAACTTAATCTAATCTTCTAATCTTTAATCTTTCCTTCCAAGTTTCTTTTATGCACCACTGATTAGATTACTACTTCCTGGATATCGAAAAGAAACCAGCATTCCATTTTTCTATTTTGTAAAAAAAAAAAATATTGAAAAATGACCTTGATAAGCGACATTGGAAACTAATATTAAAAACAGTAGCTTTCGGCAAAAATTGTCATGAATTGATAACAGAAAGAACACGCACTTCACCATAAATATATCACCGAGATGAGTTTTCATCGATTTTAAATTCTTATTTATACCAGGCGAAGCAAGTGCCTTTGCTGATTGGAAGAAAGAGACATGTTCTAGTAGTTATATTACGTAGAAAGAACATTTGTATTAATGATGGCGAAGTGCTGGCCCACCAGATATTTATTATTCTCCTCGTATTCCAATATTATTAAGTCAATTTATCTTCAGAATTTTTGGAGATACAGTTGACACCGCTTAATGCGATTATAGTTAATATTACCATCCGGATATTGTTAGAACCTAAAAGCGTCGAATCGTTAAAATGGCTGAACAGTAGTTCGACCTGGTTTCGATTCCAGGTAAACGGACTGGCTGCATAGGCGCTTTCGCGGTTTTCCCCCTGTGTAACGTGTGTACGAGCCAGTTTCTCTTAGAAAATCCTCCACGAAGATATACTTCCTCTTAGGCAGATAGCCCTGGAGTGTTTTATCATAATCAAATAAATCAAACCGTATATTGCTATCTGATTGCCAAATTCCCACCCTTTTGTACATGAAAACATGGAAAATACATCACTTACGCCGATCACATCACTTACGATATTATTATAGAATTCAGTGTATTATAGAATTAATACAGAATTGTGATGTATTTGCTATCGCGGAGACTGCTGCTTCTACAGACCTTCTGGAATATTTCAAAAGCAAAAATTTTAAACTTTACAATTTGCCAAGATCCCGCCAAGTTGCCTCCGGCATTATTGTAGAAATTAAAAATACTAATGTACCTGCACTAATATTTGGATCCACTAATATCTACAAAATCATTCACTCAATTCAAGTCAACTATTTAGAGGTAGTTGAGCTAAACGTATGGAAGAGGGATCGCTGAGAACTAAATTAGTTTCTGTTTATAATCCTCCTGGCAATGTACCCTGCGAGGAAGAAAAAAATGGGACAGTTCTATATCTCCCTTTTTACTGGGCCGATTGAGGAAATTCAAACTGCGTTTTCCATGAAAGAGCAACTTGTAAAATGTATTACATTTATGAGTAGCAGTGTTTAGCATAAGTAGTTTGGCACAAAATCGAACTTTGTTTTGAAATAACATGTCAAATGTTTTCCATATTTCGATTCTACGACTCAAATTATGGCTAAATATTAAATTTTGTAGTTTTGGGCGAAAAATTTATGAAGAAATTTAAAAATTTATCTCGGCACATTTTTCTCAGTTTGCGCCAAGAAAAATATCTTGGAGAACTACTTAATTTATAGCAAACTATTTTCCTTTCCTTTTTTCCGTTGTCCACGAGCGGAAAAAAAGGTCATCTTTCATACTTTCAAACAATTTTAACAAAGTGCGAAACCACATTTTCGATATTATGGCTTATAATAAATACGCCAAATTTTAAAACGCCCCATAATGTAAATTCGCATAAATTTCAGGAAATTTTGAATAGAAAACTCTAATTTTTGTAGGTATGCTTAGAAATACATCTACATTAAGATGATGGAAAACCTTTTACAATCAATTTTTAATTTTGTTTTCGAAAAATTTATAAAAATTATTTTAAAATACAAATTTTATAAATAATTCATAAAAAATGGGCAAATTTTATTTGGAATGATCCTAAATGTAGAAATGGGAAAGGAAGAATAAAAAAAGTTTAATAAAGAAGAGATATTATAAATATATACCAAATTCACTTAACATTGAGGAACTAAAATTTTGTGAGCTAATTTTTTAAAAACGACTCGTGCGATTTTCCAAAACTTGCCAGTTTAGCACAATTTGAGTCGTAGAATCGAAATATGGAAAAAATGGATATGTTATTTCAGAAAATGTTCGGTTTTGTGTCAAAATACCTATGTTAGACAATGCTATATATAAATGTAATATACATCCTAAGTTGGGCTTTTGAGACATGGAAAACGCAATTTGAATTTCGTCAATAGGTCCAGTAGAATGGATCAAGGATCAAGGAAGTTCTATTTACGGAGTACACTAGGCTAGGCTTTTAACTCCACATCATCAAAGATTAAAATTAATTACATCAAAAGAGGGGTTCATCAAATACGGGAAAAATTTCGAAAGCCAAAACATAAAAATTAAGCTTAAAGATAATGCCTTCCGCATGAGAAAAAAGGTAAAAACTCAAAGAAGGTCTTCTTATTAAATTTTGCGTCGAGAAAGGGCCAGAATCAATTTTGAATGGGGTAGCCAAAGCATCAAAATGATTTTTAAGAAGGGAGTGATCGCGAGGAGAATATGGGAGAATAGAATGGGAGATATAGAACTGTCTCCTCCCCTTTCCGCAACGTACCTAATATCTCTATCCTGAAGATACTCTTGATAGAAACACCATAAATGTTGGACATTTCAATTGCCACTCTTGCAGTTGGGTTACAAGCAATCAAACCCTCCTGGTAGGCCACTGGAAGACTTCTTTGAATCTTCTGCATTTGATCTTCACCAGTTCTATAGGGCACACTTTTCTCTCTTTTAAAGGACAAAAGGCAAACCCTTAATCTTGTTTTCTCGCACATTAATTTATCGAAAAAAATTACATTTGACCTTCTGCTGTCCGTTAGTGGACATGGACATAAAATCCTGTAGATAAATCGCAACCTTGATTCCCAGCGACCTTATACTGATAGAGATCCTTTTCTGAGATGGAATCTAAAAAAAGCTGATTGACCAAAATATGCTTATTTGACTGACAAACTTCTTGATGTGGATAAACTTGACTTTTCAAACCCGGATAAAAGTAGTGACTTTGTAGAGTCGTTAGGATTTTTGATGCTGAGAGACGTGAAAAATGAGGAATGCCCTGGCCGGGGTTCGAATCACGGACCTCTCGAACATACGCGCCGAATGTGCTGACCACTACACAACGAAGGCATGCGAAGAAAGACGGAGAAATTCTTTATCACAGAGGCTATTCCTGTTTATGCTCAGGCCTCAATTCCTAGAGGAAAAATAAGAAATTATAAACCTTTCTGGTCTGCTGAGTTATTTGAACTGAAAAAAAAACGTGATGATGCTCGTTTAAAGCTGAGTTTAACAGGTAATTTAATTTGTTGACTTCCGTGCTGCAGTTATGGCAGCTATCTCCTATACGCCTAGTGACTGCTTTCTTGTTGAAGAGATTAAGATAAATATGTGCAAAGCAATTGCCTCTGGCTAGGAGTTGTTTTACAATGGATCCCCAGACACTGTGGGGTGACTGGAAACGAAAAGGCCAATCTGTTGGTGAAAAATGGCTGTAAGCTATCCCAGCCACATTTTCCTCTACCCAACCATCAGTTTAGTTCTGAGGTAAAGAAGAAGTGGACCAACTCTTAAAACAAAAGCATAAAACTCCTTTCTACTGATAAAGTGTGGAACGCTCTTGTATTTTCGCCTATTCCTATGGACTTGCCCCGTGCAGTTTTTAAGGCAAATTTTCGATTCTCGACAGGACATGACTTTCTATATAAACACTTGCACCTCAGTGATGTAGTTGCTGATGACGTCTGTCCTCTTTGTCTGTCGGGTGAAACCATGGCCTTTCTTCATTTGACAACTTGCACTGCACTTCATTTTATGACTTTTAATTCTGATAATTTTACCAGAGGTTAAATTTTATTGGGCTGCCAGAAGCCTCTTGGCAGATATTGGCAGAAATCTCTTGGCAAACTGTGTATTCCGTTATTTTCATGATTTTATTAAATAAAAACTGTTTCTTCAAAGTGTCCAAATATTTATGAGAGCTTATTCTCAGAATATACTGAATAATTTTTATTAAAAACATTTCAAATAACTTTTTGGGAAGCAAGCAGGTTTTAAGAAAGTTCATCAATAATATATAAGGAAGAAAAACAAAATCATTTCACTAATATTCAGTAACTGACATTTGCGAATAAAACTAAAAAATACATGTTTCCGAAAACAAATGTAAGCCCTTGCATCTTTTTTTTTCCTTAATGATTTCCATTTGTTTTGAATTATAAACACCTGCGCAAAATACTGTTATAAAGTTTAAGCAAGCAGTTAAGGAACGGAATAACCTATTTTATATTAATCATTATGGGTAAAATAATACCGACTTATAAGCATTTTGAGTCGCAAACAGCCTTCAAGAACGAATTGAATTCATGAACCGACGTTTCATTGTGCGTGTTTTTAAACTGAATTCTAAGATACAATTACAACATATATTTTTAAACTAACCTTTTTATTTAACCTTCATCAGTGTATGGTTCTTGATCAATTTTAATTGGCTATCTCTGGCCGATGAAATTAAAATTCTTATTATTCTAAGAACTTCAATTTCTTTGTATAATAACAGATTTATGAATGTTGTGGAATGTTCATATAAATGAATGCAAGTATTCAAAATATTTTATTAAACATATGCTGCAAATACTGTCTTCCGTAAAGGCCTTCTTTGTAGTGAGTCTAAAGCTTTTAAAAATGCACAGAAATCGGTACATCTGCAAAACTGATAATAATAATTCTCCTCAAGTCTTTCAGCAAATGAACACCGTTATGCATTTTTCTAATGTTTACGAAATGAAGCACAACAGAGACGAAAAGAAATGAATCATATGTCCGAGCTGAATTTGTTCTCGTTTTTATTATGAACAATAATAAAAACATTGTTTACTTATCTTTGTCTTATTGGTAATATATATATATATATAACCAAATTTGTGGGGAAATCTGAAATGTGTAAAACATAAGCTGTACTTTAAAAACAAGAAGAAACCTTATTAATTATTTGAAATTATAACTGTCAACATCCTAGGAAAATGGCGTCGTTTTGTGTTTGTTAACAGAATACGTAATTCCTTAGCGCTATTTAAGTGACGAAATAAATATGTTTACATTTCTGAGCGTTAGAATATCTTAAACTTTTTATCTTTGTTTATTCTTGATATGAATTATGATTACGTTCAAATTATATTAAAATTTCAAATTACATTTAAATGCTTTGAAGAGCAATCAGAAAGCTGACGCCCTGACTGCTTCAGTCTAACACGCTGAATGATTTTTCATCTAAAACAAGAACTGATTTTCTATGGAAAGAATATTCAAGGTTATCAAGAAAACATAGAAGGTCACATCCTGTTCATCGACAGCTAACATTAAAGACCTTGTGATTCTTTGGATGACATTGAAAGGCTGCGGAAATACTTCGGCTGACATCAAAATTTTCAATCAGAAAGAAGATAAATAAAGGAAAGAATGATGAGGGAAATGAAAGAATTCTGTTTTTGAGCATCGTAAAACATATCAAAAGAGTTCGATTTTATAGTACTACAGAATTTGTCATTTTCACTCGAAACGTAATAATTTTACAGCAGGCGCCGCTTAATGCGATCGTGGTTATTGTTATCATTCGGATATTGTTACCCAACAGCTGAATTCCCCTAACTCAGTTTGTATGAGAAAACGTGGAAAATATGTCGTTTATTCTGATCAACATTTCGGTTAAAATGATCAAAGTGTTATAGAATTTGTTCTGTTTATTCTGTTTTAAATTGTGAAAAAGTTGCCAAATAGGGCAGAATAAATGTCACCAAGTAAAGAATCAAGTCGCCAGGCAGCTCGATTTTGATTTTAGTCAACCATTTAAAAAGAGTAATTTTAATTTTGTCGTAGATTTTGAATAATTTCATCGATTTTGAGGGCGATCAGATACAGATACTTCTTCTCCGAAAGCATATAAATTCCCTAAAAATATTAAGGTTAATTTTTTTGCTTAATTTTAAATTTTACATTGGCATATTCTCTTACAATCAGGGTGCTCTCCAAGTTTTAAAATTTAGGGGTACAGTATGGGTCAAATAATTACCAGAAGTGCTATGAATAGTTCATAAACGAACTTTTGCATTAAAAATATTTTGAACAGTTAATAAACAAACTTTTGAATTTCCCTAATTAAATTGTTGTGAAAGTGTCTAATTATATTGTGGAGATTCATTTAACTCATCTAACAGTTAATTTTATTTTAAAGCAACTTTCCTTTAATTCTCGTTTCCAACCCACGCTTTCTTGCCAGAATATTAATGAGTCAGCTCGCTTGTACTCAAAAGAGGTAGGAAGATGTAGGACTTAAGGGAAGGTTTTGGAAGGTGAATTTAGAGAGGATGTTATGCCTACGTGAAGGCCACGTTGTTATCTTTGATTTACTAGCGAGGAGATTTCTGTGGCGTTCAGCGCTTCTAGCCATTAGGCTTGTTTACGCCGACTTTCATGGGGCAGAGCCTGCCTGTACGTTAAGTAACCTGTAAAAAGCCGTTAGGCTAATTTAATTCTATTATATTTTATATTAGCAAAGGTGTTGGCTTCTGTAAGCACGAGTCGGTGGGATCTGAGAAATCTATAATGAGTTAATAAATAAGTCTTTACACCCTTCTCTGGACTTAAGGATATATCCTCACACAATCTTCTAGTATCTAGTTGATTTATGCTTGCTAATAATACGAGACTTTATAATATGTTTCTAGTTAATATATTAAATTAGTTGAATTCCAGTGCTATTTTGAACTTTTTTGCCTCATTGTTTAGTGTTATCATTCGGTGAATGCGAGGTTCTCAACCAGGATGGTTTCAAAAAGGTCAGTTTCAAAGAGGAATGAGGTTTATTTATCATTATTTTGTTAAACTGTTAAGTATTTAGTTTCAGTTGATAAATATAAAAATCTAATTTTATTCAAATTTGGGTATTTATTATCGTTTCTTATATCTTTTGTTGTTTAATTTGTAAAAATAGATTAAAGAGTAATAGAAATCTAAATAAATGTATATATATTTTTCGAATTTTGGAAAGGAGATGGAGGATGACTTTCTGATAACGGATGCAAGGGTCAAAATAGGTTGAGCACCACTGTGTTACTGTTATCAGAATAGCCGTGAGCAAGCGTGAATACATCAACGACACCTACCCCACCCCACTTAAACTTTCATTTATACCTTTGAGAAAGACGAAAGAATTAAGTAAGATTTGCTGTGCTGAAGTTCTAAAATGTTCCTTCTCTAGATTTAATTACTAATCTACTTCTCTAGATTTAATTAAGTAAGACTTGCTGTTCTGAAGTTCTAAAGCGTTCCTTTTCTATATTTAATTACTAATTTACTTCTCTAGATTTAATTAAGTAAGATTTGCTGTGCTGAAGTTCTAAAGTGTTCCTTCTCTAGATTTAATTTACTAATATATAATCCATTAAGTAAAATTTAGTAAGCTCTACAGTTCTACAATAACTTTAATGTTCCAAAAGTACTAGAACTATAGACATTCAGATGACTTATTATTCCGTTTAATCCCAAACTACGGAGATCACTAATTTCAAACGGAGGTTTATATGAAAACCTATTTATTAACATGTCAACCTGACGGTGACACAAGACTTAAAATACACAGAACACAAACTCTGCAACTTTCGGGTACGTCAAAACATACGTTGGAGCCATACTGATTGTGAAATACAAATTAACACGCACTTAACTAGCCCTTGGCTCGGCGGCCCACCAACGGCTGAGCTTAACACTTGTAGTTCAGTCTGCGGTTCGAATCCCTCGAATGGGCTGCCTGTGTGGGCGTTTTCATGATTTTCTTCATGCGTAACGTGTATGCGTGCAAGGTTGCCTTAGAAAAGTCTCTACGAAAGTATCCCTCCTTTTAGGTATAAGGCCCTACTGTGCTTTGCCGTAATCTGTCAAACTAGATCAAGCCATTGCCTCGTTCTTAAGTATTCGGAGAACAGAAGTGGCTGGTTGAAACTAAAGCCCATAAATTCAATTGAGGGAGCAGTGAAGTATGGCAGACTAACGATCAGTAAAATCTGCCAAAGAACTCAACACTTACCTATGTGTTAACTAATATGCTATCTTGTGGGAGTTAACAAAAGTAAAAGTGAACGTAAAGACAAATTAACTAAAACTATTTATAATATAATATTATTTATATTTATGATATAAAAAATGCGGTTTTCCCCTTTCTGTCCTAAAACTTGTAACAGCTTATAACAAACCTCTGTGAAGTAAGTCATTTGATATTAAAAAAAAATCTAATCTAAAAGCTTTTAGATTTTACATTACGCTCCCAAAGGGACGTTTTTCTAATGTTTTTTTGTGTTATCTTTACTTATTAAATATCATGTTCTTCGAACTTAAGTCATAAAATTCAATTCAACAGCAATATCAAAAAATAATTTTAAAATGAGCATATCTTTAGAATTTCCGATACACAATATCGCGCGCTGGAGATAATTTCTCCCACCCCGTTCAGTGTTGCCGTTGCTCGCTTTGAAATCGTCGGGTTTATTAATCAAAAGTTCGTTAAAGCTTTACAAAATATGAAATAGATAATAAAACAAATTCCAAATTAGGAAAAGTTTTACAAAATATGAAATCAATAACAATCAAATTCCAAATTTGGGCTTTCAGATGCCCATGTTCCGGTGGAAATGTACGTTTTTCAAAATCGGATGGCTCTAGGTACCGTTGTTTTATCACAATGCGAGAAACTATGCAGATTTTTTCTTATTTAAATTTCTTTAAATATAACACAGGACTGTAATATTTGGTGGCAGCAATTTGAAAAGTGAATCGACATTTATCGTGAACCAATTCAAAATGCCAAAACGAAATGAATAGCACTTCTGGGCTAACGCCCTTTGGGCTAATAATCCATGTTACATGATCCTTGCATAGTGCTAATGATACATGTACTTATATAAGGGTTTTGCCAACAATAATTTCGAATTTAAAAACCAAAACTTATTATTAACCGATGAAGACTAATCTGAAATGAAACTAAATCATTCTGAGCTGGGCTTTTCATCTTTGACACGTCGCATTCGCTATTTGCTTCTCTGCTCACTACTTTGCTCTTTCTGCTGCCCTTCTTAGCATAACATCTTAAAAATGGAGAATTCATTCAAGAATGGAAGCGCTTTTAAAAAATTAGTTTTATAAAAATTGCTATATTTAATTTTTATACGATTCCTAAACGTGTATTCAGGAAATTTTTCTGTTCAATAAGAAATATTTTTTTTTTAAATTTGACTTCCATACACAAAAATTGATAGATATATTTAATTTCAAAATTTTCGATTTTGAGTGTCATATTCTATTTGCATAGAGGGCTCGGCTGATAAATAATTAGAATAATTCGAAGTTAATTTTCCCCCTTGAATACCATTCAATAATATTCTTTTTTTATTTACTAATGATTAGCATTTAATTCATAATTTTGTTAAAATTTATAGGCCGAAAATACTTTTACACAAATAATACATAAATTTTGGAATGTTAAAAATACGTGATTAACATTCTTAAGAAGTTTTATTACCTTAGAGTTATAATCTCATGTTTACAAAGAATTCACTTTTTTATTTTTTAAATTGTATTTTATGCCAATTTTTGCTTCCTTGTACGAAAACTTTTGGGTGTCATATTTTAACAGAAACATCCATTTTGGCAGTTCCCGAATCCATACGGACGATTTTTTGGGTGACATCTATACATACGAACAGAATAAAAGACTCTTTTTTCCAAAACGGATTCAGAATGGATTTTTCCGTGACGTCTGTACGTACGTAGGTACGTATCTCCCATAACTCAGAAACTATTAGTCCTGGAACGTTGAAATTTTGTATTTAAGGCTGCAATAACATCTAGCTGTGCATCTAGCTGTTTTTTTATTGAAATCATAATATCAAACGTATATACATATATACACCTATATACTCCCTTATCCGGCCTTTATTTTCGCAATAGTTGGTGTAATCATGTACTCCCAGTTACAGAAATGTTTTAAATGACGAAAATTAGCAGGATATTTAATTTCCAAATTTGCAGTTTCTGAAGTAATTGTTAACTTGCCTTTTTTTTTATTATTTATTTAAAGAAAGAGAAATCCTCGTGCACCACAAAGTATCACACAAGGCTCACAAATCGTAAGTAAAGAAAAGGAAAATCTTCAGTAATAACATCAACTTTCAGTAATGCAATAAAATAAAACACAAAGAGAAAAAACACACAAACAAAAAAATATAAATATATAAACAAATCATTTGCAATGTTTAAAATAAAAGTCAACAAAATCTGCAAAAGCTCGGTAGGCCGAAGGTGAAGATACAGAATTATATCATTTCGGCGGCCAATGAATTCCAATTAATTTTAATCTGCATTTCAATAGATTTCTTGCATTATCAAGCAATGGGCAATCAAATAGCAGAGGGACAACACTTTGCTGAACGCCAAGTTTGCAATTATAGTTCGACCGTCTCAAACGCAACCCTGGCTGGCATTCTGCCAAAACAAATACACTCATCCAAAAGGGTCTTTATTACTTGCTGCGTCTTCGCTTCTCCGGAAAGAGATATGTTGGAAGGAAAGAAAGTCTCCATCCTTCCACCCTATTTTCAGAATAATTCGGTTCGAATGCCGCATGCGTGTCTGAGCTCATGGTTGCGGATAAGGCGGTCGAACTATACACAAATTGGAAAATGTCAGCTTAAACCATTCGAGATAAACGTTGAACTTACCATGTCCAGACAAAAATTCCGTAACCTTAAAATTGAGTAATAAGTTCTTACTTTTCAGTCTTTCAAAAACAGTTGGGAAGAATTTTTTGTAACAGCTCTCTTGTCAGAAGATATATAATCACAATTCCATTGTTCAATCATTTTAGCTTTGAATGTCTTTTTAAAGTACGATTATGGAATATTTACATCAACATTAATATCATTTTTAGTTGCATTCTTAGCAAGCCAACCAGCTCTCTCATTTCCATAATTATCCGAGTGACCACGGACAAATGTAAGAAACACTGAAATACCGTTTTTCTGCAGATCTCCGAGGGATTGTTGAATATTAACAATAATATCCTTATAGGATGAGGTATTTTTAAAGCATTCGAGGGAAGAGAGTGAATCCGTGCAGATTAAGTAGCTGGAAACATGTCCATCCTGGCTAAGTATCCACTTAATTGCAAAATTAATTAATGCAGAGAAGCTCCGAAATAAAAACAGTAGATTCATTTCTAATACGAAATTGGTGGTACTAAATTTCAACACCATCCTTAAAAATAACATAAGCAAAACCAACTTTATCATCAATCCTACTACCACCTGTACGGCACACAATTGAGAATGAATTTTCATCAATGTTCGTACTGTCTAGAATCTGTATTGGTTGTCTTAAAGAAGGATGAGGCAGAACAGACAATAAACGAACAAATTGAATGGCACGAAATACCGAAACGCTGAAAACGAACAATGGCAATAAATGAACAAATTGAAAACTGGAGAAATTTGCAAGACTATTCTTGTAATCTATACAAGTCAGAATAAACAAATCCAACGGAGGAAATCCGGCAAATTAACTTGCCTTGAAGGACTGCTTAATTAAATTACAATAATTCAAGGAAACAAACTAGTAAAATGAAGTGCAGCAAAAATACAAAACTGTTTCAAATGACGAAAGTATTCATGTTTCGCCAATGTCAAATCTAAAAAAAAAAAATTACTTTCCGGCAAATAATGGCATCTAACTTTTAATGCAGTTTCCCGGATCCTATACTTATATTTGGGAAAGTTTTATACTCTTTATGAAAAAAATAAAAATTCAAGAAATTTGACTCCCGTACGACAACAATTAACCGAGATGTTTAATTCAAATATTTTCACTTTTTGATGTCATACAGAAACTGCAATCTTGATTAACAGTAACGGATCGGTTTACTAAGTTAGAATAATACCAGGAAATAAGTTTAGATGAAGTGCAAGAAAATATATGTATAATTTAAATGGACTCTACAAGGAAGTCATGTGGTGTCTACATCAGAATTTTTAAGTTTTATTTTATGCAAATAATGTTACGAATCGGCTATGCGCCCGAACATGAATTCAGTAAAATACTGCGAATAAAATCTTTTTTTTTTTCCTTCAATTACTCTGATCAATACTTTTTTCGAGAGTCCGCATGGAAATGCTCGTAACATCATCTATGAAAAACACACACCTTTGTCTAAGCAATTACTTTATTTTTAATTACGGACAAAAGCAAACATTTTGCTCTACTGTTTGCGTACGGCCTCTGAATAAACTTTAAAATGAAATATCCCGGTCAATTTTTATGGTACTCGAATCTCACGTTTTTATTATTATTAGCCCAAAGAAGCGTTAGCTCAGAAGGCCTATTAATTTCGTTTTGCCATTTTGCGTTGATTCATTATAAAATAGCGTTTCACTTTTCGAATTGTTGCCACCAAATATTAGAGCCTTGCATTGTATGTAAAGAAATTAAACAATGAAGAATCTGCGTGAATGTATATATGTTTCTCGAATTGTGATAAAATGACGGTACCTAGAGAAATCCAATTTTGAATAACGTACGTCTCCAATCCAATATAGGCATCTAAAAGCCCAAATTTGGAATTTGGATTTTGTTTTATTACCTATTTGATATTTTGTAAAGCATTTATGAGTTTTTGATTAAGAAACTCGACGATTTCAAAGCGAATAATGGCAACACTGTACAGGGGGAAAAAAGCATTTTTTATCTCCAGTGCCCGAGACTAGGAAATTCTAAAGATATGCTCTTTTAAATATTCTGTGATGATGCTGTTGAATTGAATTTTATGGTTTAAGTGCAAAGAACATGATATTTAATAAATAAAGGCAACACACAAAACGTTAAAAAAGCGCCCCTTTGGGCGTAATATATAATTTGAAAGTTTTTAGATTTTTTTTAAGTTTTATTTTTATAATATTATGAGTGTAAAATATTCAAAATATAAATATAGGAACTGTGAGAACGTATAAAAATCAGATTTAATTCCCAAATTTGAAATTTTTAATGTAATTTTTAACTTGCCTTTGAAGTACTGGTTAATTAAGTTAAAATAATTCGAGTAAACAAGTTTAAACGTAGTGTAGCAAAAATACGGAAGCATTTTAAATGACGAAAATATCATGTTTTTGTCATTTAAAATTTTACTTTTTACATTTCATGTCATTTTACGAAACTAATTTTTTTTATTTTAGAAATTTGAAATTATCAATATTTGCATCATTTAAACCATTTCTGCAATTGGAAGTACATGTTTAATGCCAACGGTGTTGGAATTAGCGTTGGAACGTTCGTGGATACGTTAACATATACCTGATACACAGTCCAGTCACATTAATGTGACCATCTGTCAAAAGCCAGAATAACCACCTTTCGCACAGCGGACTGCTGCGAGACGTGCAGGAAGAGAGTCACATAGGTCCCTGAAGGTGTTCTCTGGGATGTTGAGCCATGCCGACTCTAACGCCGTGGCCAGCTGCGCTAGATTACGCGGTTGAGGATCCATGGCGCGAACAACTCGATCGAGATGGTCCCACAGATGTTCGATTGGGTTTACGTCAGGTGAGTTTGCTGGCCAGGGGAGGACGGTAAACTCATCCTGGTGCTCTTCGAACCACGTACGTACACTGGCAGCTGTATGGCACCTCGCATTTTCCTGCTGGAAGATGCCATCATCCTGAGGAAAAACAATGCGCATGTAGGGGTGAACATGGTCCGCAAGGACAGATGCGTACTTGTATTGATCCATTGTGCCTTCCACAATGATCAGTGAACCTAGAGAATGCCAGGAAAACATTCCCCAGACCATAATGCTCCCGCCTCCAGCTTGGACCGTTCCGGCAATGGTTGCAGGGTGGTTCCTTTCAGAGGTTTCACGCCTTATACGCCAACGTCCATCTGTCCGATGGAGCATAAAACGCGATTCATCCGAAAACGCAACCTGTCGCCACTCAGTGGACGTCCAGCTGCTGTACTGGCGTGCAAATTCTAGCCTTCGCCGTCGATGAACAGCAGTCAGCATAGGTGCACGAACCAGGCGTCTGCTTCGGAGGCCCAGACGCAGCAATGTTCGCTGAATAGTACTTTGGGAGACACTTTTGGTAGCCCCTTGGTTCATTTTGGTGGTCAGTTGCTCAACGGTAGCCCGTCTATCTGCCCGAACGCATCTCCGCAACCGTCGTTCTCCTCTGTCATCTATGGCCCGTGGTGCACCACATTTGCCACGTCGCTGATTTTGGACAGTCCCATTTTGCCAT
Source organism: Stegodyphus mimosarum (assembly GCA_000611955.2). Taxonomy (NCBI): domain Eukaryota; kingdom Metazoa; phylum Arthropoda; class Arachnida; order Araneae; family Eresidae; genus Stegodyphus; species Stegodyphus mimosarum. Next base: position 415,602 of record KK113789.1, read on the forward strand.
GCACGGTACACTTTTACCACGGCGGCACGCGAACAGTTCACAAACTCAGCCGTTTCGGAAATGCTTCCACCCTTGGCCCGAAAGCCAATGATCATGCCCTTTTGGAAGTCGGATAAATCGCTTCGTTTCTGCATTACGCCAACGATTGAAATGTTTTCCGAAGCCCTCACACACCCTTTATATACGCTCAACTGCACTGTGCTGCCACCTGCCTTCTGTGATTGGTTATTTAACTCTGACATGGAAAGTACGTGGTGGTCACATTAATGTGACTGGACTGTGTATATTAATATATATCACAAATGTGAAAGGATATAATAAAATGAACGTAAATTAAATTGTAAAATATCTATGGAATACTGTTACGAATTTTGTATGTATACTGATAACGTTAGTGAAATTATATATGTAATTGTATTTTTCTGTATAATGTAACGTGAAAAGCTAAGAGGAATAATGCTTTACCGGAATAATGTCGCCAAGCTTGCAAGGGTTTTGTCGCCAAATTTTGCCTAATTTTGTCGCCAATTTAAGGAGAAATCACTGGATCCAGAAAAGAATTGTAGAAAGTTTGGTGATGTTAGATATAGTAGTGACTGAGTTATTAGAAGACAAACTAAGACTTTCTTCTTTATAGATATAGATTAATCCTCTTTAATTAAAAAATACGAAAACATGAGTCTTTGCTTCATTTAAAATATTTTTGTGATTGGAAGTAATCTTCACGACCGAAGGTTGCGAAAATAAAGGGCGGGTAAAGACTTTTGGGGACACGGTAGGTATCGAATGCAGGTATAATTCTTTTAATACTTGCTATAACACTACAGATTATATTGTAGAAGTAATTCTTAATAATCTTCAGTGCATCCCAGTGTAAAACCGGGTTTTTCCAAACTTCCCTTTTCTTCTTCTTCAATTACCAGTTTTTAGTAACAACCGATCAAAACCTTAGAAGAAAATATTGTTAGATGTGTGTAAATATAAAAAGGAAAGTTGAATTATTATTTCCTTGTTGTCCGACACAAACCATTTCGATTCTTCGCACCAGTGCGAATCACTGTGATTTTCAAGGAATGTCACTGCACTTGCCTTTCTCCGTATTAGCTATGGTGAGTGAGTATTCTTAACCTAGCCCGACTGGTTCTGAGGACTAATTTGCGAACTGATTCCTTTCGATCTTTTGGCATAATTATGACACATTTGTAAAATTCAGTTGAAATCGTATTTATATGTAATTATAGGACAAAACTTTCGTGTATTAACATAGAACATGATGATGGCTTTGACTGGTGGTTATTTCTTTCAGTAACAGGTTGTCACGAAAATCCACAGATATTCTTCATATTTTGCATAATTATTGACTGAAATACAATAACGTAATATACAAACGCAGACAAAATTGCGTTCACTGCCCCCAAATGACAAGTTTACATTTTAATTACGTAATTGGTGATAGGAATAGGATAAGCTGCAGATAATACTCCAAAAAACATAGGAAATTGGGAAAGGGCGAAGATGATGCCAACGTGAAGTTAGTTAAATAGTGTCGCTTATTTACTATTGATAAATTACAAATTTTAGTTTGAATACTTGTAGAGTCATTAGGTTATTTCGAAGCAGGAGACATGAAAAATGAGCAACACCTTCACCGGAATCGAACCACGGACCTCTCGGTTGCGTGTCGAGCCTGCTGACCACTACACCACCAAGGCATGCGAAGAAGGCGGGAGAAATACCTTATATACTCCCCCTTTTAAAGGGCGACTGGGATTCAGGGGACCCAATCCCCAAATCCCGGGGGTGGAGATTCCTCATCCACCACCGTTTTTAGTTCGGGCGCCAATGTAGAGTCCTCAGTTTATTTCGGAAGCAGGAGTAATGAAAAATGAGCAACGTTTTCGCAGGGAATCGTATCACGGTCGGCTACGCTTCGAGCGTGCTGACCACTACACCATGAAGGCATGCGAAGAAGACGGGAGGAACACCTTGTATACTTTTCAAAACTTGTTTAAAAGAATATATTTTACCTTGGCTTTATGTAATTACATCATGAGCGTTATATAAGAGACGCAATTCAGAGATATTCGTTATAGGCTTGCTATTATTTTTTAAAATAGAAAAGGGAAATAATCAAATTAAAAATAACACTTAAAGAGTTATTGCAAATTTCAAAATACAGTTTTATCGTACATATGCCTTACTTTACGCCAACTGAGTTTTCGTGGTGAATAAGGGCTAGTTTCTCTCGGAAAGTCTTCCATGATGGTTTCCTCATTTTAAGAAGATAACTTCCTGCGCCTTCCACTATCGCAATAACTAACCTCATCTTACACACACACACACACACACACACACAGATATATATCCATGAATAAATGCGAAATAGGAAAAAGTTTAAAGCCTAATCCAATTGTGGGTTGATTGCAGCAACAAGTGGTGGTAATAGGGAAAATAAAATAAAATAAATTAAAATAAAAAATACGTTTACAATTCATCTCATATTGAATTCGAAATAAACCATGTGCAAATACCAAAAACTGAAGCACGGTGGCAAACCCCGAGAAATGGAGGAGGGCCAAACATGCCAAAAACAAAGATGAAAGTGATATTTAAGTCTTTTTCTGCATCGCCATCAGGGGGTTGGTGCAACGAAAGAATTAAATAAATAAAATAGCCCGTTTCTGATCTGACAAAGACACAAATTAAAATTTAAAATTAAAGAATAATCTCAGAAAAACAACCTAATTGATCTGTATTTTTATCAGGCCAACCACTACAGGACGGAGCAGAAAGTACAAAAAATGTAGCATCAGGAACATAGACAAATTCAAAAGAACTGCGAAATAATAGACAAATTTTTAAAAAAAGTTTTGGGTAGATCGAATCGAAAAATCAAAAAAAAATAATTATTCAGTGCTTGAAAAAAAAAGTATGCGAATTTTTAATTCAAAGTTGGAAAAAGCAAAACTAAATGCAGATTTTGAAAATATAAAGGCCAGATTTAAAGTTAAAAGTATAATTCAAATAAAGTTTAAAAATCTAATAAAAGTTTTCTTTTTGAGTGAGCCGATTTCAAAAACATGTAAAACAGTATGCAGAAGTAAAAGAATAATGAAAATTTGATCTAAAATATATAAAGCAAAACATAAAAGTAACAAATAGAGAAATCTGTACTATTAAAAATCTTTGCCCGTCTGTCTGTTTGTTTGTTTGTTTGATTGTAACATCAGCTCCTCCGGAACAGAGAGGAAATGAGCTTCGAGAGCTTATCCTCGGATTCCAAAAATTCGCAGGAAGCCATTTCGACCATTCTCACCTTTGTATGATTTTAATCACCCGAGATATTAATTAAAAACTCTGAAAATGCTAATTTGGCAAAAAATTTATTAATGAATTGGTTGCTTGTTTCGCACTCATCTGGCGGACTTGCCAGTAAGTTCTTAAAATCTGTAATGCAAGAAAAAAAAAGAAAGGTTTGAAAGGAAAAATATATATATACTCCTATATAGAAACAAGGATTAAAATATGCTAAGATAAACTACGAATTTAAAACTGATGAAACTGAAGGAAAATAGAACAAATTTTGTTGTAGAAATAAAAATGAATAATTTGAAAAAGAACATAGAATTACTCGGTTTATGAATCCACAAACCTCCAATTTGACTTGAAGTGAAGTATTAATTCGTTTCAGTTCAACGGATGGAAAAAATTGTCATTTTAATGTTAAAATAGAAGTTTTCTTACTATTTTCTAATTTTTTATCAGTTTAAGATTACTAGTTTACACTCAACTTTACCATTCCTTGAACTAAATACTACAACTTTTTCTATTCGTTGAACTTATAAGATATTTCTCCCTTTTTAGCATGCCTTCCTGGTGTAGTGGTCAGCCCACTGGGAGCGTATTCGAAAGGTCATGGTTCGAGTCCCGGCGAGGGCATTGCTCATTTTTCACATCTCCTGCTTTCAAAAAATATCTAATGTCTCTACAGTGGTGCCCGAACTAAAAAGGTGGTGTATGATGATTCTCCACCACCAGAATTTAGCGATTAGGTTCCCGAATTCTCATACGCTCTTTAAAAGCGGCTGTATATAAGGTATTTCTCCCGCCTTATTAGCATGCCTTCCTGGTGTAGTGGTCAGCCCACTGGGAGCGTATTCGAAAGGTCATGGTTCGAGTCCCGGCGAGGGCATTGCTCATTTTTCACATCTCCTGCTTTCAAAAAATATCTAATGTCTCTACAGTGGTGCCCGAACTAAAAAGGTGGTGTATGATGATTCTCCACCACCAGAATTTAGCGATTAGGTTCCCGAATTCTCATACGCTCTTTAAAAGCGGCTGTATATAAGGTATTTCTCCCGCCTTATTAGCATGCCTTCCTGGTGTAGTGGTCAGCCCACTGGGAGCGTATTCGAAAGGTCATGGTTCGAGTCCCGGCGAGGGCATTGCTCATTTTTCACATCTCCTGCTTTCAAAAAATATCTAATGTCTCTACAGTGGTGCCCGAACTAAAAAGGTGGTGTATGATGATTCTCCACCACCAGAATTTAGCGATTAGGTTCCCGAATTCTCATACGCTCTTTAAAAGCGGCTGTATATAAGGTATTTCTCCCGCCTTATTAGCATGCCTTCCTGGTGTAGTGGTCAGCCCACTGGGAGCGTATTCGAAAGGTCATGGTTCGAGTCCCGGCGAGGGCATTGCTCATTTTTCACATATCCTGCTTTCAAAATGAAGCAAATTAATACTTCACCTGAACTCAAATTGCCGATTTGCGGCTTCATAAATCGGGTAATTCGATGTTCTTTTTCAATTTATTCCTTTTTTCTTCTATAGTAAAAGTTTTTCGAATTTTATCAGTTTCAAATTCATAATTTATCTTAACACATTTTAGGATTTGATACTATACAAGAAAATATACACTTTTTTATATTAAATCTTTCGTTCTTTTTGTGTTATGGATCTTAAGAATTACTTCTCTGCTTATTACTTTTATATTTTTTGAATGAAGTTTTTATTTTTCTTTTGTTTTTGCTTATGTTGAATTACTTTTGTTTTATATGTTTCTCAACGTGAAAGTATTTATGAGATTTTTAAGCTTTTTCTCTCGCTTATGAATTAGGCTTTTATCTTTTAGCCTGACCTGAAAGTTTTCAAAATCTGCATTTAGTTTTGTTTCTTCCAATTTTGAATTTTAAACTTGCATATAGTTTTTTTTATTTTTTCAAGCGCTAGATTATCATTTTTGCAATTTTTGAACTTGATCTACTCAAAATATTTTTGATGCTATAATTTTTGCACTGCATACTTCAAGTCTATGGAGTAGCGGTTTGACTGACAAAAACACAGATTACTGTGATTGTTTTTCTGCTGTCTTTGTTGAAGATTATTTATAAATTGTGTCCTTGTCAGTTTAGAAATGGGCTATTTTGTTTATTTACTTCTTTCGTTGCACCAAACCTTTGAAGATGATGCAGCAAAAGATGTAAATATCATTTTTCATTTTTGGTTTGGCAAGTTTTGCCTCCTTCTTTCTTCAGCTTTGCCACTGCGTTTCAGTTTTTTGGTATTTGCATATGGTTTATTCTGATCCGAATATGAGATGGATTTATTTTAAACATATTTACTTAAACGTATATTATTATACATATATATATATAGAGAGAGAGAGGGTAATGGAATAATAATATATAGAATATAGAATAATACAAAAATTATTTTGATATTAAAAAGGAAATTGAAACGCAATAATAATAACTACAGCAGGACTAAAGCTAATGAACTAAAGCTTGGAACGGAAGATTATTGTCTTGAAATCGTTCGTAATCATGGGGATACCCGAATTCAATATTATTAAATCATACTCCAATATCGGAAATACAATACAATATTTCTGTAGGTCATTATATGTCTAATAATTTGATAATTCATTGTAATTCAGTGCAGGATATTATTCATGCCATAATCCGCTTCCCGACGTTGCAAAGGATTTCATAAATAACATTTAAACAATAATAAGAAATATTTCCTGAAAGGAGCATTTAGAAGATAATTGAAAAAAAGGAATCCAACATGTAAAAACGAAAATCAAGACTAGTTTTAAACTGGCAGAAAGTGTACATGCACAGGCCTTAAACAAGCTAAGAAGCTTTTTGTAACTCAAAAACAATAGTTCTAGAAAGCATAACGTATACTAAAAATATAAAAAACTTAATACACGTCCAGTTCTAAACTTTTAGCTAATTAAACTGAAAGTTCTAGTTTATTAACTTAGATCTTCTTGTAGTAAAGGCATTTGAAGTTCCTTTTTAAAATTAAAATAATTTTTATATTATTATTTATATATGTAATCGGAATTATAAAAGTTAATTTAATTTTTAACAACTACAAAAGAGAAAAATATTAATGAATTCTCAAAAATGAAATTAAGGAATCCATAGTTTTATATTCAGTCAAAGAAACCATAAAACGATCAACAAAATCTTAAACATTAGCCCAAAACAACAGACTACTGTTAGAAATAAAAAGGCTGGTATAAATAATAAGGAGGAAGATAAAAAATAAGCAGGAAGATTCCATATTGCTATGAAATACTTTTAAACTTAAAGGCTTACACTTTTTAGCCATTCAACATATTCTTCCAAATACAATCAGAATGTCTTAAAAAATCAAAAGGATAATTGCTGTGAATTTTTATAAATAATATTTAAATTTAATTGATTACATTGTTACTTGTGTGTATTGTAATACTGTGCATTATTTTAGTTAGTTATTTGTTTATTTATTGATTTTAGGGTTTATTTTGTTGTAACTGAATTTGTCGCCACATAAGCGCTAATTTCTACATAAATTTCTTCTATTTAAGTAGAACTGTAGATTAGTGGTCTCAAACTAGAGGTCGGAGGAACAAACTGAGCTTATGTGCAGAACTGCCGTTGAAGGGGAAAAGATAGATTAAATACGTTGGGATTTATCAATGAATACTCGTGACAGCGTGACTAGAGTAAGATTGGAGAATTTCCCCCATGTTGGTACAAATCAATAAATTTAGTTTGCCAGCCGGCAGCCGCTGGAGTTTCGGTATTCTGAAATTTCCAGTTGGGTAAGTAATTTATTCGTCAATTCAACATATTGGAATTACCAGAATAAATGGCAGTTTGAAATTTAATATTGTTGCGTTCTACGGGTTTGTGGATTTGGAGTGATTGATGGCAACCTTAATGAAGAATCGAATTTACACGTTTACAGTCGTCGAAAAACTACGATAAACACGCTGAAACAAGCAGCTACACAGCCTTTGGGCTATCAAGCTATAATGGTGAAGACAGCTTCACGGCAAAGTACTAAAGCACAGCTTCCGACTCGGTCGATCGTTCTCTGAACTCAAGACACTCTCAAGACTAGGGTTCGGTAAAACCATCGAAACTAGTCCTGTGAAAATTTGAAAACATAACGCTGATTTTGTTGTTTGACTGTTTGTTTGTATAAATTGATATGCAAGACACTCTATTGAACTCAGCATAGCCTGCCAAGGTACTCTCTCCACGTACAGGCAGGGTATATATAGCTTTTGACCTGCCTCCGGGAAAATTCTGGGAAAAATCGGTGAGAATTCGTTCTAAAATGTTCTAGCTGCGTCTACGGCATATCGCCCATTTTGTTACCAAATGAGTGATTTCGTGCCAAATCTGGCAACCCTGCCTTTCCTTGCCTCTTTCTGGCAACCCTAACCCCGCTTTGTGGCGAAGCTATCTTACCGCAGCTGGGCCTTTCGCAACAATATTTAGCTGTCAATTCGTCTGAATTACAAAGCATAACCAACAGAAATTGCTTGCAAGTAAGCCAACCTTTAAACTGAAGATCAAAAATAAATTTGATTTTTTTTATTTGTGTTGTTATTATTATTTCTCGTGCATGTTTTGATAAATATTTAAAAAAGCGAAATTTAAAATTCGAGTAAAATTCAGCTCTTTTTTTGTGTGTTTTTGTTTTTGTTAAATACGTTTTTAAATTTTGTTTAAAAAAATGCTCAGGCCCGTCTGCTGGTTTCAGATCGCTCATTCGCCGGCTTGAAATTTGAACACTGTCATTCAATTCTGAGTCCAACCAAATTTAAACTGTCTTAGTAGCTCGACTTTTAAGGAGCTTTCTGGTTAATTACAGCTTGCCTATCTCAAAAAAAAAACCAACCTTTGAATAAACCTCCATAGATTTTCGAAGCTGATCAGACACACTTTCCTCTTCTTCAAAATATTTTTCAATATTATTGAATACTATTTTCAATAACACACAAGTGAAAATATTTTTGCAAAGGTGGAAGAAGCAACACCTATTTTATACTTTCAGCGGACGAAAGCGGAAAGGAGCATAGCGCCATCTATCGAGAAAAATAGTAACGCAACACGAAAAGGCTAAGATATTAGGATTTTGAAAGTGTTGGGAAGAAGCGAATTGGATTTAATTTCATTAATTAAAAATGGTAAATGCTTATGAGTATGATATTTTTATAGTAAATCCAGTTCACCAACTGAAGAAGCTTTATGGATAATTTTATGCATGGCTATCGAAAATTTATGCATAGGTGTGCCTACCTATCGAAAATTCGATTCTTTCTCCTTGGAATGACGAAATTATGGCTATTTTACCATATGGAATGCTTCTTTTGACCACAAGACGAAAACTTTTACAGGACTTTATCAATGATAGACATAGGAGAAAATTCTCTGTCAATGGCAACAGATTTCAAATAACTGAATTCAAAAGATTCTGAAGAACGAACTTTGACAGCGCGATATGCACAAAAATAAAAAGAAGCCTTTTTTCCATCCCTTTAGCTCGTTGTTATAACTTAGCGCGTGTAGAATATACTAATAGTAATTATTCCACTTACCTTTCCCATAGATAAAAGCCGTCATCATCTATCGTAGGAACACAGGACCGTGGATTGATCTAAAAAGGAAAAAATTTTTATTAAATAATAACTACAACTCTTGTCTTAAAACGTTTCCAAACTAATTGAATATATCATATATCAACCGAAATAATTATTACCCATTTTCGTTGGTTATACTGGAGCATCTGGATACTAGAAGCAAAGAGGTCAGAACAGAAATTATTCAAACATCCTTGATTCGAAGAATCGCTTGTGCTAGTAATGTAAATACGCGAGATCTTCTCTAATTGGCTTTTACATGTCTTTAACATCTGCATATTTAGATGTACACTGCGCAAAAAAAAATGGGACAGTTCTATATCTCCCGTTTTACTGGGTCGACTGAAGAAATTCAAATTGCGTTTTTCATGTCTCCAAAGCGCGACTTAGGATATGTATTAGATTTATATATAGCATAGTTTTAATATAGGTATTTTGACACAAAATTGGATTTTTTCTGAAATGGCATGACCATTTTTTTTTGCATATTTTCATTCTACGACTCAAATTATGCCAAACTGTCTTATTTTGTAAAAATTGCACCAGTAGTTTTTAAAAATTATCTCTGAAAATTTTAGCTCCTCCATGTTAATTGAATTTGATATATATTTATTAATATCTCTTTTTTTATTAAACTTACTTTATTCCTTCCTCCAGAATTCGAAATTTAGGCTTAATCCAAATATGACCCGCAGATTTTTTATGATTTAATTTTAATATTTTTGTGTTAAAACCTAACCTTTTACCATCATGTTAAAGTAGATGTATTTCTAGGCATACCTGCAAAAAATAATTTTTTATTCAAAATTTCTTAAGATATACGTGAATTAACCTATTGGCGCGTTTTGAAATTTGGCATGTTTGTTATAAGCGATAATAATGCCAAATGTGGTTAACGCACTGTGTTAAAATTATTTGAAAATATGAACGATGACTTTTCTCCGCTCGTGGACGCTGAAAGAAAGGAAAGGAAAATAGGTTACTAATTTATAGCAACCTATTTTCCTCAGTTTGCCAATATTCGCAAACTGAAAAAAATGCTCCAAGATAAATTTTTGAATTTCTTCATAAATTTCCCGCCAAATTTTACAAAATTTAATATTTAGGCATAATTTGCGTTGTAGAATCAAAATGTTTAGAAAAATTGTCATGTCATTTCAGAAAAAGGTCAATCATCAAAATTGGGGGCAGAACTGAGCTAAATCGCACTGTCACTTGTAAGGTGCTCAAGGCTGCTACCAACGACAAGCGTAAACTTCCACTCCTTGTCAAGAGAAATTTCGTCGGCTTGGGCTAATTATAGGACAGACAAGGAAGCATTAGAAATAGCAGTTATAGAACCGGTAGTATATTTTGCTAACGAAGTAATAATTTCAAAATGCAGATGATAATTCTTACGTATTCTATTTAAAATAAAAAATCCTGGCAAGATTTTTCGCGTGCTATCTCAACAAAACTTCGAGTGGCCGAATTATCGTGCGAGTTCCTGATTAATCCTTTTTTTTTGAATAATATATTCTACAACAAAGAACATTTTGATGAGGTTTACTTTACATCTAGTGAAGCTTAAAATAGAGAAAAAATAATGTATATGAAAAAAAATTGGAAATTTATGTTTCAGCATTCAGTAAAAAATCTATATAAATAAATTTAAAAAATTCAGATGCTCGAAAACAAGTGTGATTTAGCAAGATCTAGTAGAGAAACTATAATTTCGGAATTTATCTAAGCAGACGAATTTTGCGTATTTAAACATCTTATTCTGTTAATCTAAGGAATAATATGTATACAGAGTATAGTGTGTGTAGTTATTAAGTGTATATACTACAGCATGTGTAGCTATAAATACATAAAATAACACCTAAATAATTCTAAATAGAAGAAATGCATAAATTTTAAATGAAATAGAAGTTTAAATTTGAAGCTGAGCAAAATTTAGTCATAGGTTAACGTCACTCCCATAGCAAATCTTTGTATATTTCACAATAACTTTCGCACGACCATCCTTTTTCAACGATTAAAATTATTCTGCCCAAATAATACGCATAATTAATTCCATATTTAATTTTAAAAACACTTCATCAAATTATTTTCCTTTTTTTTTCATGCATTTTTTTATTATCTACTCTGCTCCGTTTGTGTATAAAACCGTCATGAATTGCTGTTTGGCAAACAAGCATAGTTTTGCTTATTTATGCAGTTTGGGAAAATTAAAATGAGCGCTTCGTCTTGCGAGCTTGTTTGCGGCTAAAGTTCTCCGGTTTTCGCAATCGCGTTGATTTATTTCTTGCGCAACCAACTTGTACGAACAAAAATTGAAATCTCAAACAATATTTTTCTCACATTATCATCCGAAATGCGTACCTCAGTGCTTCGCTTCGATGAAGACGGACAAGGATTGTTCTTTCATTGCTTTCTTAATGGGTTTAGTATTCTCCAGAGTTCATATAGTTCGCAGAGCTGTTGTTACTTTCTTTTCCAATTTTAAATAGGTCAATCTGAAATTTTCTGCCCGTGCAATTACTTATTTTAAACAGACGATGTTCCAGAACGCTGCATTCGTATAGCCGAGTCACCATTAAGTCTCGATTGCAAAAGCACGACGTTGTGCGTCGTGGAATTAAGTCACGAGATAAGTCTAGACAAGTCAGCTAGCTGCTTGTGATGCTAGCTTTAGTGGCCTACTTATTTCGTAGATCAGAAACTAAATAAATAATAAACTTTTCCCTTTAACACATATTTTAACACTAGAGGGGACTATGAGTGTGGACCCTTCTTTTTTGTCCTTATCACTTTTCAAATCAAAAGTCGATCATATTTTAGAGACGTTAGGATTTTTCATGCTGAGAAACGTGAAAAATGTGCAATGCCCTCGCCGGGACTCGAACCTCGGACTTCCCGAATACGCGCCGAGTGTGTTGGCCATTACACCACGAAGGCATGCTAAAAAGGCGGGAGAAATACCTTTATACTCCCCTTTTTAAAGGGCGACTGGCAATTAGGGAACAAAATCGTAAATCCTGGTGGTGGAGAATCATCATCCACCACCATTTTTAGTTCGGGCGTCACTGTAGAATCATTAGGTATTTTTTGAAAGCAGGAGAGATGAAAATGAGCAATGCCCTCGCCGGAACTCGAACCACGGACCTCTCGATACACCCCGAGTGTACTGACCATTACACTAGGAAGGCACTCTAAGAAGGCGGGAGAAATTGTATATATATATATATATATGGACCAAAAAAATTAGCGCACCAAGAAATAATTGCGGAATCGAAACGAAACTTGTAATGAAGGTACATGTCGGGGAGGTATGCAAATGATTAGAAATGCAGCGTGATTGCGCATTATGTATAGCCGGTAGAGGGCGTTGAACGTCGTACTCTGTGGAGTATAAAACAGGTAACCAAAGATTGTTTGAGTGTGCTGAATCATTTACAAAAGAAGAGCTGAGATGGGCATGCCATTATGCCGTGTTCGAAGACAATATGAGCAGTTGTCGCAGTTTGAGAGGGGGAGAATCGTCGGAATGATGGAAGATAGGTGGTCAGCTAGGCGAGTAGCTCGTCAATTAGGCCGCTCTGATTGTGTTGTGAGGAGGTGTTGGGACCAGTGGAAACGAGAGATGTCATGTACACGAAGACCAGGCTCAGGACGACCTCAACAGACCAGTCGTCGAGAAGACCGCCACATGGTAAGAAATGCAAGCGTACAGCCAACTGCTTCACCGGCCACCATCCAGGCACAGGTAGCACCTTTACTACGGGCCCCTGTGTCTTATCAAAACATACGAAGGCGCCTGGCTGAAGGACAGTTGGTATTGCGGCGCCCATTACGTGTGCTGCCCTTGATGCCCACCCATCGACGTCTTCGTCTGGAGTGGTGTCGAGTACGAAGAAATTGGACTGCAGCGGAATGGAACCAGGTCGTCTTTAGCTACGAATCCAGATTCAATCTCGGCAGTGATGACAATCGTGTTCGCATGTGGAGGCCCCGTGGTGAACGTCTCAATCCTGCCTTTGCTCTACAACGACACATCGCTCCCACAGCTGGTGTGATGGTATGGGGTGCCATTGCTTACAATATACGGTCACCCCTAGTATTGTTCCGTGGCACCATGACAGTCCAGCGATATGTTCATGAAATCCTGCAACCACATGTGTTGCCACTCATGCAACGGCTCCCAGAAACCATTTTTCAACAAGACAATGCTCGACTCATACGGCAAGGGTGTCACAAGACTGTCTTCGCACTGTTACTATCCTTCCTTGGCCTGCCCAATCCCCAGATTTGTCTCCAATCGAGCATATCTGGGATCATTTGGGTCGACGAGTTGGACATCCCACGAGTTTGAACGAACTACAGGCAAGGTTACAGCAAATATGGAACGAAATGTCTCAAGACATCATACAGAACTTGTATGACCAATGCCGATCGTGCATTCGCGCTAGAGGGGGTCCAACGGAGTATTAACTCCTCCGTTCTTTTGTCTTTTTCTCTGAAATAAATTATCCTTTTTCTTTGATTTTCTTATCATTTATTTATATCAAAGTAGTCATTACGTATGTAAAATTTCGTTTCATTTGACGACTCCTTCTTGGTGCGCTAATTTTTTTGTCCATGAGTGCATAATTAGAATATGCGTTTCAGACGCTATTTCAGCTGCATAACTAAAACAGTACATAGAATTAAACCATTTGATTATCTACACGAAGATGAGTTGTCTAATAAGTCTTCAATAAGATTATCTCAGAGAAACTGCATCGCTAATTCAACATATAAAGGACATTTTAAGATACAAAGGAAACGTTGGCGATTCATCTAGTTTTTCTGCAGCTGGCTTCAAATAGATAACAAATGTGAATTAAAATGGTTTCCGAATGTCATTCTGCAAATTTATGAAGGAATTGTAAGCAAAGGATTTAATCAATGATTGGCATTATAGACTAGTAACCCAAGTACTGTTTGGAAAAATAAATATGTAATTCTTTAGAACTCTATCCTAATTAATGAATCTGATTCCTTTAATTTCACTTTACGACATAAATATGAACTCCCCTGCTCATTTAAATAGCCCTGCTTTAATATAGCACTCTTTCAATTTCCATGATTTTAATTCCATGAGAGATCAAGCTACTCTAGCAGCATGCGCTTGTTTAATGATGATGTTATGCCAGCCTCTCATCAGCAGCCTGTTATTCATCAATAGTAGGCTGATGATGTAGAAGACGCTTATCCTGTAAAGTTATTAGTTTTTTTATCAAATATGTCACCAAAACCTCTAACTATTACTATCCTATTTATTAAACGCGATTATTTTTAGATTACGGAGAATTAAAAATGCGATCTTTGCACACCTAAGCCGTTAAAAAATATATTAAGAAAGCCTTTATCTTCATAAGATAGGTAAGCTCGTAGCGTCATTTATAGTTTTCCGAAGCCAGCAAACCGAAAAATTTCATAATGCATTTCCGAGTTTCTGCCTCCGTACCTCCCAACTTCTAGTCGGACGTCCTTGAAATGACACCACGAAGGCATGCGTAAAGAAGGGTAAAATGTTTTATATTCTGCTGCAATTAAAGGGTGACTGGTAGGACGAGGACCGGGTACATAAAATTTTAATTCAGGTGCGATTGTGAAGTCATTAGAGTTGTTGAAGCAGGAAACAGAAATTATGTGCGATGTACTCGCAAGGATTCTAACTCTGGATCTCCTTCTTAGTGCGCCGGAGAAGTAATACTACGGATTGAGCTCCAGCACTCATCGCAGAGAACATTAGATTCCCATCAGGACTCTGTCGATCAGTAACTGTCAAGAAGCACCGCATCTCAACCACAAGAAGATGCCAGACCTCACAATACATCGATCAATCATTCCAGTGTTATCGCAAAAGCACACCGAAAAGGAACCGAGGCGAATTGCTGCAAAAAGAGTAACCAATGATCCCAGCAAATGAGAACTCGTTCGCAGAGATTAAAGTAAAAAGACCCTCCTGATTTTTCCAAACAACATTCTCGAGAGACCACTGTCAGAAAATTTAGGAAAAAGCTTTCTCATCCACAAAATTACAGCAAAAGTCAATAATAATTGTGTCCTTACAAAAAGGAGAAATAGCAATGATTGCGGATTTTCGTGTTATTCTCTACCTTACTACGTGCTGTATACTCTTGATATGTTTCACGAAATTCTACATATAACGTTTAGAGTAATCGTCATTTTTGCGAATTTCCCTTAATTACTGATAACCAGTGTAGTTCTAGATGAGCGAAGACACCCATTAACTTACTGGGCATGGCTGGAATAGTTACAAACATGACTGACCTACCGCTTTTGCAGCAGATGCTTCAAACTTCAAAAACACAACTAGCTTGATAGTCACAAATACACTTTACATTTTTTTTGTGATAAATAATTTCTTGGGCATATCTTAAGATATATCTTCTTGGCTTACTCAACGCTATGGGTGCTATAAGCTCCCAAATTTTTCATATACGCATATCACATCTTTAACAACAGATGAAAGCAGCAAAGCGACGAGACTGTTGTTAGGCGGGCAATAGAAGAGTTGGAAATGCGAATAAGCACTTAGCATGGTCTATATATAAGGTCCAAATGCTTTGTTTAAGTTTTGAACGGATTGGTCTCGTGAGTGTTGAAGAGTGGTTAAGAATTGTACGGCACTGCGGATCATTGCAGGTTACGTTACGCGGATTGGAAACTGTTTATATTTTTAGATCGGAAAGGCGAAGTACTTAAATTGAATGAAGAATTAAGTGAATAATTCTAATTCAAATTATAATTCATATTTACTTATTTTTGTCTCATATATATATATATATGAGATACAAATATCACCAT
>KK113790.1:0-30946 GCA_000611955.2 Stegodyphus mimosarum
ACCACGTGCAAAAAATGAAGCAAAAAGCCGTTAACGGCTCCGAAACACATACAAACGCAAAACTACGAAAACCACGTGGAAAAAAGAATGCATAAAATAAGCCTGTTTGGGGCTTCTATAATTAAGAGACAATAACACGCCGAACGAAACTAATTCAGAAGTCAAAACAACAAAAATCAGCTTAATATTCTCAATATTTTCACAGGACTAGTTTCGATGGTTTTTACCGAACCATCACCCTCAGCTGCGAAACCGTAAATGAAGAAGTTCGGAAATAATGCGAAACCGTAAATGAAGAAGATCGGAAATTGAACAAGAGAGAATTCTAAAATATAATTTTAACTTCTCGCAAACCTGTAAGCCGTCAATTCCAAAGATTTTTGCTCCTATCGAAAAAGCTTTCAAGTTCAGCAAAATTTCAGATTCACAGAAAGAAATGATTAGACATCTTATCGCTCATAATGTTAAATTCAATAATAAACCTTTGAAACCAAATCTAACTGCGAGAGAAAGAACTGCAATGCGCGAAATTCATTCTAACCCGAATATTATCATTTCAAAGGCCGACAAAGGTGGCCAGATAGTCGTCATGGATAAAAACACTTACATCGATGGTGTCACCAAACTCTTAAACGAAGGACCATATATTCCGATCCCTAAAGATCCTTCACCTTCGGACCTGTCAAAAATAAAAACTGCGATTAAATCTTCACAAATTATTTCAAGCAACTTAAAACATTCGCTTATCCCATCGGTTGCGAATTGTGCCAGATTATATGCTCTGCCCAAAATTCATAAAAGTGGTATTCCTTTCCGCCCTATTGTTTCAAATTTAGGTACTGCCTCGTATCCATTAGCTAAATATTTAGTTTCCAGATTTTCAACTCTATTAGACAATAACATTTACACCGTAAAAAATTCAATAGAATTTGTAAAAAAGATTAAAAACATTTCTCCTAGAAATTTACTCATGGTTTCTTTTGATGTAAAATCATTATTCACCAATGTTCCAGTGGAGGGTGCATTAAGATGTCTAGAAACCAGACTTCGCGAATTTCATTTCTCTTGCATGGAAATTGATGAGCTAATTTCTCTCACTCAACTCTGTTTGAAACAAACACATTTTGTTTTCCAAAATAAATATTACAAGCAAACTGAGGGATTAGCCATGGGAAGCCCCCTCAGTCCCATCCTGGCTGATATCTACATGCATTATTATGAATCAAGATTGTTTGAAATTTTAAACTTCCCTGTATGGTTCCGCTACGTAGACGATACTTTTACCCTGTTTGAAGGTAATAAAGATGATTTAAATAAAGTTCTTTCAACAATGAATTCTATTGATCCTGCTATTCAGTTCACTTTTGAAGTTGAGACTTGCAATTCTCTTCCGTTTCTCGACATTCTAGTCACACGCAACACATACGACTTCAGTACTACGGTTTACCGTAAACCTTCATCGGTTTGCCTTCCACCACACTTTAAATCATGTCATCCGACTAAACAAAAGTTAGCTTCATTTTATTCCTATGTTTTCCGTGCTCTTCAAGTTTGCTCCTCCAAACTATCCCTTGATAAAGAACTAAATTATTTAAAAGCAATAGCTATTGACCGGGGCTTTTCACCCAACATTATTAATCAAGCAGTTAAAAAATTCTCTTCTCAACACACTAAAAGGCACACTCTTGTTTTAGGAGATTATAAAAATTCTGTTGTCATTCCCTTCTTTCCATCAGTTAGCTATAAAGTTGCACATATTTTGCAGAAATTTAACTTTCGAGTCGTTTATTCTCCCATCAATAAAATTCCGAGTTCCATACTCAAGGACCCCGTTCCGGATATGAATTCCTGGGGGATTTATAGGATTCCTTGCCAATGTGGTTTAATTTACATTGGCCAAACTAAAAGAGCCTTAAAATTTCGCGTCAAAGAACATGAGGCATATGTTAGAAAAAAGGAAACTCAGAAGTCTTCTGTTGCTCAACATTGTTGGTCCGAAAATCACATTTTCAATTTTTCTGCTGCCAAAATTATTCAAAAAACATCTTCCATTGGAGAACTGGATTTTCTAGAGGCATTTCACATTCAAAAAAATCTTTCTGTTCTAGTTAACGATCCTAATTCCAATCCAATTTTGCCTTCGGCCTTTAAAGAAATTATGTTTTAGCTCTGGTTTCACCAACAGATGGCGCCACGTGCTTATTCTTGTCCAGGCTTTCTTATCTTATCTAATCATTATTTCCGATCTTCTTCATTTACGGTTTCGCAGCTGAGGATGATGGTTCGGTAAAAACCATCGAAACTAGTCCTGTGAAAATATTGAGAATATTACGCTGATTTTTGTTGTTTTGACTTCTGAATTAGTTTCGTTCGGCGTGTTATTGTGTCTTAATTATATTTTATCTTGTTGAAAAAAAAACTCAAAAGGAAATGAAGAGAAAGGAAGAATGGAAGAATATAGTTTAATTTAGCTACAAATAAACCGCCACATGTATCAATAAATATTGCTTTTCTTATAAATAACAATAACACATTTTGGAAAAATACGTTATTTATACAATACAAGGAATATAGTCTAATAAATAACGCTAAAAAAAACATTCCTTTGAATGCTAATTGGGTTCCCAATCTAAAAGAAAAGTCAATACCGAAATTCAAGCGTTTATGTTACACACAATAATTTGTTATCATTATTTTATAGAAACCAAGTCTAATTCAAAGCTTTCGAAAGAAAGAATTTAGTTCTAATTTATGAAAAGCTTTTCCAAGTCCCAAATAAATAATTTAAAAAAAGGAAAGAGAGAAAATACATAAATAAAATAAAATAATTCCTTAATAAAGAACTCAATGAGAGACTAAAGTAACATTCTTTTAGCCTAACAATGAAAGAAGAAAGATAGAATAGTAAAGAAATGTATAAGCAAATATTCAAATAAGGTTAACAAAGGTATGATGCCATTTAAGAATTTCATATGAGGCAAACAGTCAAATTAAAATAAATTAAATTATATCATAAAAGTGAAAATATATAATGGTAAACTTCTCATATAACGGGCTTGAAAATTATATTATTTCAAAAAAATTCAATCTCGAAAACTACAAAAAAGAAGTTGTTGTTTTCGAGTCCACATTTCATGGGAAAATGGTTGCCAGAGACTTAAAGATATTGGAATTCTACTCAATTTTGAGGTAGAGAACATCGAGGTGGTCACGCAAGAGAACTTGCTATATTTTTAGAGTGTCCGTCCCCCCACTCCGCAAAGACACTAACAGACACATTTACAAATATCCACGCCTTTTCCGGGATTCAAGCCCGGTCACTTTGGTACAGCAGTCAGATTCACCAACCGCTATCCTGTTGAGCGGCCATAGGTAAGTATGAAAAGAATAAAATATTAGTTTTTCAAATGATCAGTAGCTCAGATGTAAACAAAGGGATTAAGAAGTAACTAAGTCTAATGAAGTCAAATTTTCTGCTAAGATTCACTACATAGCAACTAAACAAGAACATCAGCACACTATTAAAATCACTAATTCTGTCTGGAGACCGGAAAATAAAAGCAATGATGTTAAGTTTTCCATTTGAAGTCTTAATGTCTTTAGCATTTGTATAATAGATTTATATAATTTGTGAACATATACATTCAGAAATACATAAACAAAAAATTATGTATTGTCTTTCCTATTACTCAGTTCAAAATTGTCTTTTCTGTATTCATTTCGGAGCTACCTTCCCAACTTTCCATGTTACAACTTAAGCATGGAAAGTTGTACTGAATCTTAGCAGAAAAGTTTAGTTGCTATGTACTGAATCTTAGTAGAAAATTTGACTTCATTAGACGTATTTCTTTCTTAATCCCTTTGTTTACATCTGAGTACTATTAAAACGTTTTCTTTTTCAAGCTTTTCTGTCATCCTGTTAAAAAAATGGCGTATCAGGGATCGGTCACGCGCATCCCCCCCCCAAAAAAAAAATCAGAAATGAAAAGGGTTCAGATTTTCACTGCGTGATCGAACGGAGATATAAGTCAAGGTCTGGTTCAACACCACTGTAAACACTCGCCTGTTACGCTGGTATGACATCAGGTTTTGTAGTTTCTTGTTGTTGCTATGTGCAATTAGGGCTTCCCCTTCTCATGAACTTCAAAACTTCTAGAAAGGAAAAAGTGAAAGTTTTCGCGAAGAAAAATAAACGTAAGAATTCATGGAAATTTATTTTGATTCATTGTTCGGAAAGAAAGGAAAGTATTCCGAGCGTCACTGACCTGAGACTGATTTGATGCCAGCAGACAAAATGCATGAAAAGAAGAGCTTTATTTACATTCCTTCGCGTCTTTTCACACTTTTCTAAAATTAAATTCTCATACTTTTAAAAATGCGTAGAAATTTCTCAAAGCATTCAAAGCATTTTATCATTTCTTCGTTTAAATCTTCTGAACTTTTTATATGTCATGCACAAGCTTTTATTTTTGGGTGTCTTAATAAGAAGGAAATAATAATTAAACAAATATAATATAAAATTATTTCATAAATAATATTTGTTTGCGCAAGAATTACGTAAATAAATCCCTATAATTATTTTAAACGATTTTTAAGCTGCCTTTTAACACATTCATTTATTACATCAGCAGGGTTGATTTCTTTGGTAATCATTTCTATTTTACATCCTATTTTAAGTAATACTTTATTTATTTTAAACAGCTTCCATTTCTGTCACAACAAGCAATAAAAGCAAGCAGCATTCAGAAATGGCTGACAGTTAGCCCTCATTTCCCATTGAAACATAAACTACATAGTGAACTGCAGCGAAATTTAAAATTTTAGGAGTATTATATTTCACGATTCTTTCCTACCAGCCCCATTTTAAAGCTTTCTCAATGTCTGCTAAATATCGAACATTGCAAAGCACTAATAATCAGACATGGGGTCGAATCTTGGCGTGGCTGAGTGCATGAGCGTGTAACGTTAATGTGAGCAATTTTCTGTTTAGAGTGACTCTATGAAAGCATCCCTTCTTATCGGTAGATAACCTCTCATGTGATTTCCCGTAAAAATACTTTGAGTTCAGAGTGTCTGGTCCCTATTAACCGCGATAACTGAGAGATGACTGTACTGCATCTGTGTAATGCTCTGTGCCCGAACATTGCACTGTTGCATTATAAGTAATATGTAGTTATTTGAAGTTCTTATTGAGCTCATTTCAGTACTGTTATGATAAATGCAAATGTGTGTAAACACACCTGGCATAATTAATGTATTGCTGCAATGTGTGCATGTAAACATTTTTACAAAACAAACAGAATTTTATTTAATTTGTAGCAATGCATTAGAAAATACAATGCTTAGTGGACATATCGTTAATATGTAGACAATATCTTATAGATATAGCCTTATAAAATGTTACAGTGTTTGTAATGCATGCGAGTTCTGTATTTGTTTTCCTACAATATCTTTTCCAATGTGTAACACTTTCAGGAATAGTACTTTCATATAATACCCGGTATTGTGATGTGTGTTTATTTGTTTGGTCTATGTTTAGCATCATGTTATTGCAACTGACAATTGCTCCGTTCATGCAAAATATGAATACCATATTGTACATAAATATTGCTAATCTGTTTAATATATTATATTGTGAGGTAATATTATAACGTCGGAAATGTATTTAAATGTATTTATTTAAATGAAGACCGCATCAAAGTTTTAACTCTGCTATTGCATTTGCATGGAATACACTTAAGTGTATTAGACCAAGTGTTTTTATGTAATGTACCGCGCAATGTTTCATCGTGTTTTATGTAACATTAGCTTAATAGCTACAGATATTAACTCTTACCGCATTTCTGATTTCCTAAGTTTTATTAATTGCGCCTTTTAATGTTATTAATAAGTGTACAGAAATTATTTTGTAAACATAATTGTACTATATGCATAAATGTCTACATTTATCCTGGCATGAGGTAATTCTATTAGTGCAGCAATATTCGCTCAGCAGTTTTTAATGTACTATATTGTAATGTAATAATATAATATTTGGAGTCTGATATTATAAGATATTTTCTTCTCCGTCCAACATGCCTTCATGGTGTAACGGTAGTACACTTGGCGTGTATTCGAAAGGTCCAAGGTTCGAGTCCCGGTAAGGGAACTACACATTTTTCACGTCTCCTGCTTCAAAATTACCTAACAACTCTACAAATGGCACTCGAACTAAAAGATAATGAATATTAATTCGTCACCGCCAGGGTCTGGCGATCGGATTCCCTAAACCCCAGTCGCCCTTTAAAAGAGGGATTGTAAAAGGTATTTCCTTCGTGGTGTAACGGTAGCACTCTCAGAGCGCATTGCAAAGGTCCATGCTCGAGTCCCGGCGAGGACACAAAGCATTTTCACATCTTCTGTTTCAAAATAACCTAATGACTCTACAATGTAATGCATTTATGCAGTACTAGGAATGTACACTGCGCCAAAAAAAAAAGGGACAGTTCTATATCTCACGTTCTATTGGGCCGGTTGGCGAAATTCAAGCTGCGTTTTCCATGCTTCGAAAGCGCAACTTAGGACATATATTAGATTTATATATAACTTTGTTCTAATATAGGTATTTTGACACAAAATCGGACTTTTCTGATACATACCAATTGTTTTCCATATTTCGATTCTACGAGTCAAATTAAGTCTAAATATTAAATTTTGTAAAATTTGGTGCGAAATGTACGGAGAAATTCAAAAATTTAACTTGGCAATTTTCCACGATCCACGCGTGTTGACGTCACTCTGGCTGCACCTGCACCCCTCCTTCTTCCCACATTCCCTTGTTCCAACCATGTTCGCCATAGCCGATGCCCCGTGCTCGCATCCATGTGGGTATCAGCAGATTTGACGTAAGGACCAACCCGCCCTTCTCAGTCCGATCACAATATCCCTCGTAAAATCGTCTATCTGCTGGAAGTGCCTTCGTTGACGGCGGCCTGGCATTCTCTCCTATTACACGTATCCTCCGGGACAAAAAACAACTTTCTTCGATAATTCGTCTGGCAGAAATAACGACACGAATATTGCCCATTCTGCACGTTTATCCTTATGTCTTACTCCACGTGCGTCGGAGAGCTGCGCATTTCGCATAACTCAGTGACGTGCGTCTACCCTAAAATTTGCATAAATTTCTGACCACTCCTTCTTGGTGTTGCATCTTCAATGTCGATCAGTGTAACATTAAGGAACTAAACTTTTGAGATCTAATTTTGTAAAAACTACTCGTTCGATTTTTAAAAAACGTGGGATGTGGGATTTTGGCATAATTTGAATTGAAGGATTGAAATACGGAAAAAAATGGCGTGTCTTTTCAGAAAAAATCCGATTTTGTGTCAAAATATCTATAGTTGGACAATGCTATATATAAATCTAATAGATATCCTACGTCGCGCTTTCGAGACATGAAAAAAGCAATTTGAATTTCGTCAATCGGCCTATTAGAACGGAAGATATAGAACTATCCCCCCCTTTTTTTTGCGCAGTGTACCTATTGTTTCTCAAGCCTGGTGATCATCAGTACGGGGATGGTAAACCAATGGCTTCGTTCTAACTCGGGAGCCATCTAGGCAGCACAAAGTACTATAATCTGGTCATTTCTACTGGCTAAGTTTCTTATCTGATCCATTTCTATTCCAAAATACCAATAAAATCAAAAATGAGATAATAATGCTTGAAAGTATTAATGATGTACTGTAAATACGAGAAAGAAAGGTGTTTTGTTGAAGAGAAAATCTTTGGAACAAAGTGAGAAATGCTTTAGACTGAAAAACGCATGCGCATATTTAACGTGCATTGATTTTATGACGTTCCTTAGATAACCTTACAAGATTATTTAATAACAGCTTTTGCCCTTAATTTAGATGTTAATAGCAATAACTTTCCTGTACAATCCAAATTACATACCTACAACATAAGTAATGCTGTAGTGACATTTTGAACATGGAATTGATCAGACAGACAGTTACGACTTACAGAACTGAAATTTCTACAAATATTCCATCTAAAGGCTTCTTTGATTATTCCTATAAAAGAACAGTTCACAGCCATGAATTTCTGAAATGAGAATCTAGACATTTATTTAGATTGCAAATGCATTTAAATGTGAGCAGTTCTTGGAAATACCATTCTCGAATGCACGCAGAAAATAAAGAACATAAAAATCACTTTTAAGTAAAGAAGAATCCCGATTATCTGAAGTAATGCTGACCTATAGTTTCTTGAATCATTGAAAACGTAGCCTAGCAACTATTTTAGGTTAAAATTTACAAATGTAAAGTTCAATAAATCGACCGTACTGCATCACTTTAAAGCTTCTTTCAGTACCTTAGCTATTGAATGTTATACGAAAACGAAGAAAAATAGGTACTCTTCCTATCAGGACCGGTTTCAGAAATGTATATATGAAACATGTGTATACATATGTATGTACGTATATGTGTATGTGTATACACACATACATACGTGTGTACATATATGCATGCATACATGTACGCATACATCCATAGGTACGTGCATGCACACATACATTTCTGAATCCGGTCCCGATAATACGAAGAGTACCGAAAAATACTTTTCACAGAAGATTATTAAGTTTCAACAAATAGGCAAACTAGCAGCAATAAATAAATACGTACATTTTTAAATTATGTTTGAAAATGAATCATGTGTTATTTTACTGAAAAGTGAAACGTCATCAAAAACGAGACAATTGTAATAGATGTAATTAATACAATGCATGAAAATTTCTTAAAAACGCGTATCAGAGCAATTTTATGCTTATTTGTTTCAATGTTCCTCATCTTTCTATAAAGCAGTAGGTCGACCTTCTATAAATCAGTAGGTTATAGTTCCACTCTCTCTTACGGCATTATGGCATTTACATGGCATTTAGATTCGTTCTATTTTGTCTTCATATCATATGCCCTCCTTTTATTTTTTGCGTTAGAGCTTTCAATATGTATAAGAAAAGTTATGAGTCATGCATTTATAGGTTTGTTTAGGATAGCGCAGAATCTCAGCTGATTGAGGACACTGTTTTTTGGAATTCTCTTGCATATGTAGCGGTGCGTATTAGATCAAAAGTGATATACATAAAATATTATTGCTAAACAAAAAATACATAAATCATTGTTTTAAATTAAAACTTTAAGAGAAAATCGTCGAAACATCAGAAGCTTTGTGAAGCATCATGTAGAACATTTTACTTCGTAGTTCAAAACTTAAATATTGCGTATGCAATGCATATGCCAATTATAAGAAGACAATAGAACTTTCTCTACAGCGGGATGAAGCTAGATGTATTTTGAAGTTAGAAACCATTTCTCATCCTAATCTTTTTCAGAATATGAATAAACAGGATAGTTTACTTCAGAAAATACCTTAAAGGAATAATATAAAAACATTCTAACTAATTTATATCTTAATATCCGAAAAAGTAAACTGCCGTTGTTATTGAAATAAATCCATACTTATGGTTTTAAAACCAGGTAAATAAAACTCATGGTTGTTTACAATGGTATTACTAAAACTTACATAGCAGGACTTTGTCGTGGTGTATTCCAGACTCAGTTTGGGTACAATTTTCTGCTACATAGACATGCTGAAATTATTTTTTTCTCTGTAAGATATCGAAATCTTTAGGCCATACATTAAGTGCTCTTTCTCTCTCACACAAAGCATGAATTCTTCGAAACATTTGTTCAGCAGTCTGTTCAGATGCTTCTGTTTACATATTGCGTTTAAGAAAAGATGTAAACATTTTATCTCATTGTTGGTGTACTTAGTGCATGTACTATATCCCAATGTGGACGCAATCTAAATACTAATTTACAGCGTAGTAAATTGAAATGCATAATAAACCAGAGCGTGTAGCAAAAACTAAAAATTAATTTCATAAATAAAATATTTTACATTTATGATACAATTAATCAATCTGATTTTCTGAAGCCATAAATTTTAGTGTTCTTTACAGAATATGCTGCTAGATGCCGTATAATATTAAAGAAAATAATAATCATTTTTAAGCTACATTAATAAATTTTTACTGTCTTAATATTTTAATGCGATGAATTAGTTTAACTACTAAATATCAGAATACTATTTTCGTAAAGTCGAAATGAATTTTTCTGTCTTCCAAACCTTAATTTGCTTACAATTTACCATTCAAAAAATCATATAGTATTCGGAAATATCGTTATTAATACAGAGAGAACGAATCCTAAATTTTCTAGAATTCTAATCCAAATCGGACACTCCACATACAAATAATAAGAATGAAAGAATTTTTACTTACCATTAAAAATTTCAAAATTAATCAAAATTGGAAATCTATGAAAGAAACTTTAAAATCGTGGTTTTGCCTTTTTACTTGAATTCCAAAGTATTTCAGACCGAAATGGCTTGAATTACAAATTACTTACATTTTAATATTTGAAGCTAACTCAATCGCAAGAAATCTTGTGTATGAATTAACTTCAGTCATAATAGCTATAATAAGTTATTACAAGATTGGCTGCAATAAGTATATCATTAATATAAACTGTAATAAGTAACCTAAAATAGTTGTAATAAGTTGTTTTTATTTTCTGTAACTTCATGATCAACTGGGAAATATTTTATATTTTTGGCGTTTTGGGGCTTTTGCTTTTCGGATTATGACAGATTTAGGGCTGCCAGAAAAATTATCAAACGCTGTTTACTATTCAGTTCATATTTCGTCTTTGATGCTAATATTTCGGCTGCTAAAAGGAAATAAAATAATCCAGTTTCTTTAAAATTAAACTTATCATGTTTTGAGTCGAGTGCAAAAATATTATTCAAAGACTTGTTATTCCTGTTTTTCATTAAACCAACATGAATATTTGTTACATCTCCATTTATCGTTGTCTGTCTAGCTATTATTAAGATTTTCAACATCAGATTACTTAATTCCACGGCGTTTTCTTATCCTTTCTAGGAGAAGCTTGCTTTCTTCTTCTTTTTCTTGCGAGAACTGATTTTAGATTACCTTGTTCACTTAAAACTCAGTATTAAAATAAATAAATTTAAAAAAGAAAAAAATCTGAAAGGTTTCAGATGTTAAATTACGCCCAAAGAAGCGTTTTTTAAAGTTTTGTGTGTTACCTTTATATATTATATAACATGTTCTACGTACTCAAACCATAAAATTTAGTTCAACAGCTATATCGCAAAATCATTTTAAAATGAGCATATCTTTAGAATTTCCGATACACAGTCTCGTGGGCTGAAGATAAAAATGTTATTTTTTTTCGTACAATGTTGCCATTGTTCGCTTTCAAATCATCGAGTCTGTTAATCAAAAATTCCTTGAAGGGCTACAAAATATGAAATCGATAATAAAACAAATTTCAAATTCAAATTAGGACTTCCACATGTCCATATTCTATGGATGATCGCTTTATTCAAATTTTGATGGCTCTAGGAACCGTTCTTTTATGACAATGCGAAAAACATACATACATTCATGCAGATTCTTCATTATTTAATTTCTTTAAATATAATACAGGGCTCTAATATTTGGTGGCAACAATTTGAAAAGTGATTCGCCATTTATAGTTTTCAACGCAAAATGCCAAAACGGAATTAATAGTCTTTCAGGGCAAATTGCCCCTTTGGACTAAAAATGAACATCAAACTAGAACATACATTTTTTTCCATTGTCAATGGGCAGCTGATCTACAGATGTGCCATATCGGCCAGAGATCTCATTGATGAAATTAATACTAGATGCTGTTCGTGAATACACGTTTGCTGAAAGACGGCGTTGCTTTAATTGAGCTTCGATGATATAAACAAATATAAAAAATCAAATTATAAATATGAGTATACATATAACAGATAAATTGCTGATAAAGAACTAAACTAGTTGGAAAATATAATTCATGAAAATTACATACAGATATACAATGACACACAAGCTGATGTAAGGAAATATACATTACAAAAAATGCTACTTTTAAAGCTCATATATTAAAAGTTGTAATGCAAAAGTTAAATAAAGCAGTAATTAATGGTAAAAAGAACACTGTGTTGGGGGTATTTCGTGACGACAATGAATTTAATTTGATTCAAGCCTGCTGGAGGTGTTATAAGTAATGATGATGCTTACAACACCTCCAGCAGTCGCAACGCACGTGCAACTCAAGTGTTTGAGTGCATAAGGATTCTTGTATGTATTTTTGGCCCATGCGTGGATATGGTCCATAAAAAAGCTTGCTATGATGGCATTTCGCTGTCTGATAACAAAGCTGTCCAGCTGATACAGTGGTTAGTGACGCTGACTGCCGTACTGATGGGCTGCGGGTTGAATCCCGGAGATTGTAAGCGCGTAGTGTCTGTAGGCAAGCGGCGCGCAAAAAGCACAGCGAGCCGAAGGTCCTCTCGAAAGATTGGCAATATGAAGAGAGGAGAGGGGGAGACAATCAGACTGCCGCCCCCCAGGGTGTTCTTCCAAGTAAGCAAATGTAAAGAGTTTCATATGGAGCATTAGCTGTCATGTATTATTCTTACCTATATACTGTTATCAGAAAAATTCCTATGTAGCATTATTATATATTCTTTTTGTCCCAAAAAAAGCTATTAGTTTCGAAATGGAATTTTCATTGAGTTACTGTATATGCGTAGTTTCACTTTTCATTCGAGTCTGTTGCCAACTGGAAAAACGTAAGATACTTATCTTTGCAGCTGAATCTGTTTCTCGTTTAGCGACAAATTAAGCAATTTGAAAGCGATAGATGCAGCTCTTAAGATTATTTGTTTCTTAATTTAGAATCGAATTTATTTAAATAATAAAAATGCATTTAATTCGTGATTTATTTAATTAGTTCAGTGTTCACATCGAATAACGCTATATATTTTTTATTATTCATTTCATATTTTGTAAAACTTAGTGTAACTAGTAAACTAGTAAAATTTTGATTAACAAATTGAACGATTTTGAAAACGAGCATTGGCAACACTGAACGGAATAAAACTTTTTATTTCCAGCGCTCGAGACTGTCTGTCGGAAATTCTCCAAATATACTGTTTTTAAATACTTTGTGAGTTTACTGTTGAATTGAATTTTATGTGACGTAAGTGCGAAGAACGTAATAAGAAATAAAAAAAGTTAGCACACAAAACCTTAATAATAAAAAGACAAAAAAAAAATTTGCGAGCCATTGTACTAAGAAAACTGAACATTGATATGATGAACTGAGAAAACACTGGGGCAAAAAAAGGGAATTGTTTTCTTTCTTTTTATGCCGACACTTAACCTGCATCGGAAATTCTAAACATATGCTGCTGTAAAAGTTTTGTGATTTTGCTACTGAAACGTATATGACGTAAGTGCAAGAAAATGACGCTTAATAATAAAGATAGAAAGACAAAAAAAGGAAAAAAAAAGGGGGGAGGGAATATCACGGCCAGACTGGTAGATTGCGAACTCAGCGAGAGCGTAGAAAGTTTAACAAACCCTTTTTGGGCGATTGTTAAAATCTGAAAGTTTTCAGATTTTCTTTTAAATATTTGTATCTGTATTGCAATAGAATATTTCAGCACTGCATTTTCAAGCGTAATTATCATGCAGTTTTGGAAGCATTTGGGAACTTTATTTTTGCATCTGTATGCAGAACTGTAAACCAGGATTGCACTAGATCCTTGAACCAGTATTGTATTTTTGTATCTATATTCAGGAGCCAGTACATAGTAAATATTTTCAGTATTGTATCAATAATCGATATTCTGAATACTAAGTGTTTCGAATCAAACTGCGTTCCGCGAGTTCAAACCCCAGGGTTCTGCAAATTAAAAATTCGAAAATAAAATTATAAAGCATTCACACAAGTTGACTAGCTTTTATTAATTAAAATATATATAAAAGTACATTTAGTTACAGATTAGTTTTAAAACTTAACATGTGGATTTCATATGTTAAAGAGAATTATGTGCAATGCTTTGCGAAAATAAGTAATTTTCTAATGAAAAGGTTCTTAGGTTATTCAGTTATGGCAAAGCACACGAGGGCTATCTGCCTAAAGGGAGGGATGCCTTCGTGGAGGACTTTCTAAGGGAAACTGGCTCGTATACACGTTACACATGGGGAAAACCACGAAAACACCCATGCAGCCAGCCCGTTCGCGGGATTCGAACCTCGGACCGAACTACCAGTGTTCAGCGTCTTTACCGCTCGGCCGCTGGTCTAATGAAAAACGAATTGAATTTTGACAACAGTGTTAAATATTATACAATGAAGCTCTTTTTCCAGTTGAAGAAAACAATAAAAGACTATTTCTCAGAAGGAAACACTAACTAAGACTGGATTAAAAATCTGTTCGAATACTGCGATAAATTATAAGGCTTGTCAATAAAGGAAAGGGAATAACTTATCGACATATCAATAATCTTTAACTATCTTTACATAAAGTACCACACTCACTTCCAAAAGTTAAGCACGGAGAGGAAAATGCTAATTTCCGGAAGCCAGTCAGAATTCAAGAGGATGCAATTCGCTTCAGAAGTAGATGGAAGTATGCAAATATGTTGGGTAACAGCCAATCGCGCTTCCATGTCAAGAAATATGCAAAAAAGGCAGTCTTATAAGACGCAGCTTTATGAAGGATTACAGAAGTTGATTGTAAGTGCTGATAGGAGTTTGAAACTTTCGTACAATTTGGTTTCAAGACATACGTGTTTCTATGACTTCCAGAAGACGAATGGAAGATTCTGAGCGCTGGCGTGATATGGGGCGCATTGAAGCAGGACAGTCGATCACAGATGTTGCTCTTTTCTTCGGCGTTCATCATTCTGTAATTTCTCGTTTATCGAAACAATTCCAAACCACACAAACAGTTGTCCGAAGGCCCGTAGCTGATCGCCCAAGGGTTACAACCCCCGCGGAAGATCGATATATTGCTATTGTAACCAAACGGAATCGCAGAGCGACCTCCACACGTGTGACATCTATATTACAGCGTCCATTGGTAAGGCGATAGCTGCAGCTACTGTACGCCGAAGATTACCTATGAGTGGACTGTACTCCCGGGAACCTCGAGTTTGTGTTCCTCTATCCGTCAAGTCAAGAGGGGCACGATTACAGTGGTGTCAAAAATATGTCAATTGTAATGTGTCTGACTGGGGCAATGTCATGTTTACTGATGAGTCAAGATTTGCTCTGGAGCCAGATGACAAGCGTATAAGGATATGGCGTGCACAACGAACACGCAATCAGTTCCAAAACATCACCGAACAACATCACGCATTCCGAGGCGGAAGCATTATGGTGTGGGCAGGGATTTCATTAGGATACCGCACTGACCTGCACATCTTTAAATGGGGTTCTTTGACGGCTGTCCGGTATCGAGATGAAGTCCTAGAACCCATTGTGAGATTGTAGGCTGCAGCAGTTGGCCCTACTTTTGTTTTAATGGACGATAACGCACGTCCCCCTACAGCTGACATTGTAGATGGACGTGACACCTGGAGATTGAAGGGATTGCGCGTATGGCGTGGCCAGCATATTCGCCCGACCTTAATCCCATTGAAAATCTTTGGGATGCTCTTGGCCGTGCTGTATCTTCACGTTTTCCACCTCCAGCCACTCTTATTGAGCTGCAAACTGCTCTACAAGAAGAATGGTGATTGCTTAATTCTGCAGTGGTTGACCACCTAATTGAAAGCATGGTTACAAGGTATAAACTATGTCTACAGGTGAGGGGGTATCACATACCCTATTATGTCCTTTTTTTATTTTATGCTGTTTATTTTCACTTTATACATAATTCTGTTTAAGTCTCCAGTATGTCATTATCTGATTACTTACAAATATTTAATATTGTTTTTATTTCTGTATATAATTATTGATTTTGTTTTATGCATAAATATATGTGCTACTTTTCTGCCGAACTTTGTGTCAATCAAAGCAGTATTTGTTAATGCTTTTGCATTTTACATCTTCGTGCTTAACATTTGAAAGTGAGTGTACTTAATTTTAATTAAACATTATTTTAAGATATATTTTTCTAAAAGTGGAATGGGCTTTCCAAAAAAGTCTTACAGTTCTAAGGTTTTTGTGAGTAGACAAAGTTTGAAGATTTTGAAGATTGACATTGATATACAGAATTTCCTCTCATGTGTTTTTTTTTTCTTATTTATGTAGCATTATCAGAGAAGTTCCTATATAGAAGCTTGAAGGTGAACTCGTGAAGATGAACGATGAAGGGTGTAAAAAACGCTTCTTCACTTATCACAAACTGTATAACAGAAGACACGGACTTAAGTGTCTACAAAAAACACCGACTACTTGTGGTGAGAACTTGAAATTTAATTTAGCAATTAATTTAGAGATGTAATGCTTGATTACACAATTCAATTTAATCTAACAGGCTGATTCAGAAACCTACACCGAGAAATACTATCTAGACAGCTAGAATGCTTAGTCGCTACTAAGATTAACAGCTGGAGGAGAAAATAGCAAACCTACGTTTCACTAGTGAAAACACGCTCTGTCTAAACTTTTCTTTCCAATAGTTTAAACACTCTCGTTCATCTACTTAATTGGCATCCTGGCGAAGAAATGCGAGGGAAAATAAGAGAATTCAGGAAAGATTTTCAAATTAAAACAACTGTTAGGAAACCTAAATAGGACCCTATAGAGTTAACATTTAAGAGAAAGAGAAGAATAAGGAGCGTATGGAAAAGAGAGAAGATCTTCCATACGTTTCAAAAGAAGCGTATAGAGCGTACACTCGTGCGCAAAATCAAGAAAATTTGCAAATTAACGTTCTGAACCTTTGGTTATTAAACCAAATGTAGTAATTATGCTGCCGGAGAAGTATGCAAATATTGAGAGTCGAATACGCAAGCTTGCACGTGCGTTTCTGGGGAGATGTGATTATGGAGGGGATACAAGCTCGCAAGGGCATTGTGCTCGTACTCCTTCACAACATTCGTCGTGTGTCTCGCAAGAGTTTGGTAAATTTTATAAGGCATCATATAAAATGAGCAGCCGACGAATGTATGCATGACGGAATGAGATAGAGAATTATCGATAGACTGGAGGCAGGCTATTCACAAGCGCAGATGGCTACAAAGTTCAAAATAATGCACACCGTCGTCTGCATATTATGGAAATAGTTCTGCATCCATATCAAAAAGACCTGGACAAGGTCGACTAAGATCCGCAACAACGAATGATGATCACTATTTGGCACTTTCAAGCCATGACACAGGACTGTTATATCTTTACAGCTCTCACCGTAAGCTCCTGTCACGTGAACTCGGGGTGCACTGTCTACGGTTGCCTGAAAGCTTAATCAGATAGGACTGTATGCCAGAATGCTAGAAGACCCGCTGTTTAGTGCCGCTCGCTGCAGCACATAAGACAGCACGTTTAGCATGGTGCGGATAACATGCACCTTGAACTAGACTTCAGTAGAGCATCGCGCTTTTTACAAATGAGTCGAATTTCAGCCTGGACACATTTTCTGAGTAGTCTGGAGAAAGCCTGGAACACAAAATCATCCCTCCCTCAATCAGGAAAAAAAGACCATTGCGATGGTGTAGCTATAATGGTTTGGGCAGGCATTATGTTGGACAACAGCAAACTCCTCATGTGTTTGGCAAAGACTCTATGACTGCTATGGGATACAGAGAGGAGATATTATAGCCCTACGTTTGACCTTTTAGGGGAGGATTTGGTCCTGGGTTCCTGTTAACGGGGACGACAGTTCTTGTCCACACAGGGCTCAGATGCTCGACGATTATTTGGAAACTAAGGATTTTCGTCACCTGGATTGGCCAACCATATCCCCTGACATTAACCCAATACAGCAAATCTGAGGGAAATTTCATCTCGCCATCCCCCTCCGAAAACAGTCTGAGAGCGGAAAACTGACTTTCTGCAGAAGTGAGATCGACTGTCACAGGGTCTCCTTAATTGCCTCCTATTCAGTATACCGTCATACCTTCAAGCTTCACGACCTGTTTGGTTGGGAAAGGGGACCATACCGTATATTAGGATCATTTTCAGTTCCATATCACAACGTAAATTTTGGACGTCTTTGCTATATTTAGCATTGCTGATATTCATGCTGATGTAAGAATCACTTTTGAATGACAGATCTCTTTCTCTGTTATTAGTGATTATTCATACCAAATTTCATTAAAACCTGTCCAGTAGTGTTTTAGAAATTTGGCATAATGTGGAAATTCTAATTTTGGTTACGAGTGTATATTTGGTTAGAATCACGCAGAATTGTAAATCGATATTACATTGTATTCATGTACCCATATTCAGTACTGTATATTTTAATTTTTCCATATATTCAGGATTTTGCATTTTGTAATTGGATACAG
Organism: Stegodyphus mimosarum; assembly: GCA_000611955.2. Taxonomy (NCBI): domain Eukaryota; kingdom Metazoa; phylum Arthropoda; class Arachnida; order Araneae; family Eresidae; genus Stegodyphus; species Stegodyphus mimosarum. The sequence goes on from KK113790.1 coordinate 18,391, forward strand.
ATTAAGTGACTAACATATAACACTGATAAATATTTACAATATTTTGTATAGCAAGTACAATAAACAACAAATAAAGTAGATTACCTTTTGTAAATGCTATGTAAAATGTATGTGAACATATAATAGTTAATGTGAAAACCTAATTGTGACTCCGTAAAAACATTTTTTTGGGAGAGTCAATGAATACCGTCTGATCCGCTATTATCGTTTTACTCCAAGGAGTAGCGGATATTAGAAGATTGCTGCAGGAATAAAAATAATTTTGTAAGGCATATTAAAGTTAATAGATTCGGAAGCCATCCGTTCCAGAGTTTCGGATATTTTGTCTCAAACTTGGAGAGGAACTACACAGTTAGTGTGGCAGGACTATAACTAAGATACAATAACACGCTGAACAAATATTAATTTAGAAGTCAAATAACAAAAACCAGCCAGTGTGGTTTAATTTACATTAGCCAAACTAAGAGAGCCTGAAAATTTCGCGTTAAAGAACATGAGGCATATGCTAGAAAAAAGGAAACACAGAAGTCTTCTGTTGCCCAACACTGTCGGTCCGAAAATCTCACTTTCAATTTTTCTGCTGCCAAAATTATTCAAAAAGCATCTTCCATTGGTAAACTGGATTTTTAGCGGCATTTCGCATTCAAAAAAATCATTTTGTTCTAGTTAACGACCCTAATTCCAATCCATTTTTGCCTTCAGTCTTTAAAGAAATTATGTTTTAGTTCTGGTTTCATCAACAGATGACGCCAGTAGCTTGCTTCCTGTCCAGGCTTTCTTATCTTATCTAATCATTATATCTGATCTCGTTCATTTGCGCTTTTGCAGCTTAGGATGATGGTTTGGTAAAACCATCGAAACTAGTCCAGTGAAAATTTGGAAATATAACGCTGATTTTTGTTGTTTGACTTCCAAATTAATAGGACTATACCTATTCGACCAATGGGGAACTTCTGGTGTCCCGGCCTCGGTAGTGTAATAAGAGTGAGCGGTACCGTCTCGGTAATGTAATAAGAAACATTTGTATGGGCCTTTTAAAATAAGTGAGCTTTTGTAAGGATTACCTTGAATTGTCTGTAGACTGAAGTCAGAGTCTATATACATATATATATATATACAGAGAGAGAGAGTTGGGTTGAGATATATAAATTGAGTTGGTATATATAGACATATCAACTCAGTTTATAAGATTGAGGTATTCAAATTTAATTTGCTTTCCCAAGACTCAATAGCTTCACATCCATTAATTACACAGAATCCACTAGCAATTGCATACTCTTTCTTTTGAGCCATTTGTTTTTAGCGGAGCACTAGCAGTGTTGCGCTTCACTACTAGATGTAAAAGCGGCAATCTTGAGACAACATTTAGTGCACTTGTAGACAAGAGCAAAAGATTCGCATTTTTATTCATGTATTGGAACTCAGTATTGAGGTTCTAGACAATACAATGCGTTCTCCAATAACTACGTGTCAAGCATTAAGTTAGATAGCTTGTGAAAACATACCTAGATCTCCTTTAAATGCGAGATAGCCAAGAGAGAATGTTTTCGATTGCTACGCCGTGGTACACTGTGGGAAAAAAAAACAGTTCTATATCTCCCGTTCTACTGGGCCGATTGACGAAATTCAAATTGCGTTTTTCATGTCTCGGAAGCACGACTTAGGATATATATTAGAATTATGTATAGCTTTGTTCTAATATAGGTATTTTGACACAAAATCGGACTTTTCTGAAATAACATACCAATTTTTTTTCCATATTTCGATTCTATGAGTCAAATTATGTCTAAATATTAAATTTTCTAAAATTTGGTGCGAAATGTACGGAGAAATTCAAAAATTTAACTTGGTAAATTTTTTTCAGTTTGAGCCAAGAATAATTCACTTGGCGAACTTCTTAATATGTGGCAACCTATTTTCCTTACCTTCCATTGTGCAATGGAGGAAAAAAAGTCACATCGTTCCTGCCTTTTTATATTTTGGATGAGAGGGAAAAAAGTCACATCGTTTCTAATTCCGAATAATTTTATTAAAGTGCGTAAAGCACATTTTCGTTATTATCGCTTTCAACAAATATGCCAAATTTCAAAACACGCCAATACATAAATCCACGTATATCTTCGGAAATTTTGAATAAAAAGCTGTAATTTTTTTCAGGTATGCTTAGAAATACAAGAGCTTATAAGAGGCCTTAAGATGATGGTAAAAATTTTATAGGTTATAATTCAAAATTTTTTTCGAAAAATTTATAAAAATTATTTTAAAATACAAATTTTAAAAATAAAGCATAAAAAGTCGGTGAATTTTATCTGGAATGAACCTAAATTTCGAACTGTGTAGGAAGTAATCAAATAAGTTTCGTAAAAAAGAGATATTAATAAATACATACCAAATTAAATTAACATTGAGGAGCTAAAATTTTGAGAGCTAATTTTTTTAAAAACTACTCGTACGATTTTTACAAAATTTGGGAGCTTGGCATAATTTGAGTCGTAGAATCGAAATATGGGAAAAAATTGGCATGTCATTTCAGAAAAATTGCGATTTTGTGTCAAAATACCTATATTTGAACAATGCTACATATAACTCTAATACATATCCTAAGTCGCACTTTCGAGACATGAAAAACGCAATTTAAATTTCGTCAATTGGCCAGCAGAACGGGAGATATAGAACTGTCCCTTTTTTTTGTGCAGTGTACTTCAACAGTTTCTCAATTTTGAACGTCCTTACCATTGCGATTGATGAAAGGTGTACTTTCGCAGCGCTTGACTGGGCAAATAAGGTATGCGTAGTGTCTAATTTGTTTTGAAGAGCGGAGTGGTTAATTTGTGGTTACTACTCAATCTGAAACACTTCTTCAGAACATTTTATGTCTCTGTGCGCCTTACTAACAAGCAGAAAGTTATTAGCATACTGTAATATTTCTAAGGGTCTTTAACAAAATGATTTAGCTCTGTATGACGCTGCTACATTTCATAGCAACGGACCCATATATGAACTTTAGGAACAGCCTGCATTGGTGCTTTTAGTGTGAATGCCTTCGTCCGTTCTGGTACGTACGATAGTTCTAATATTAGTAAATCAAGTCGGAAAGGAACTGGCGCTGTCATATATCTGTAGAGTTTTCAGTACATCTAGTCACCATAATAAATCAATAATCAGTCACCATAATAATTCTGTCCATTACTCGGTTTTATTTATGCAAATGCTGCACCGCATGATGCACCGACCTACCAAAGACAGGGAGTAGACACATGGGGCTGTAAGAAGGTCACCTCATTAAGGTATTTCATACTTAGAAATGTTTGTCAATCCTATCAGGCTGTGAGGCTTTGGTGGGATTTAACATTTTTAGCTGTGCTACTCAGCTCTTTAGCAATCTGCGCTGTCTATATTGTTGATATTGTAATAATTCTAAACAGTAGCTATGACTGCCTTTGGACTTGGTTATATGTATCAAAATTATGAAATATGAAAACGCAACCTAATATGTGTGAGACAACATGTTAACTAGTGCTTATATCTTGGCATACTGAGATGGATAAATTGGTCTGTGTAAAATCATTGTCATGCGCAATGAAGAAGACGCTTCTGAATACTTTAGTAACACTTCAACATTGATTTTCCCAGGAAATGGAGGAGGCGGATGCTTCGCTTTCTCAGTCGTTTCCTTATAAGAGGCTTTTTACTTCCAAAAAATGTCTGATAGTACCTCTCTCTCATCACGACAACCCTGACTATGTGCCTTTGCTGCGTCGAAAAGGAACGCAGCGCTGAACGTAACAAGGCACAAAGCTTGCTGCGTTCAGCTACTAGATCTTGATATGCTAAACTGAGCATAAATCTAGGAACGTGGGACCTACGGCGCCTACCAGCAGCCAGGCGGTAAAACTGCTGAAAATGGGTAGTTTGATCCGGATTTATATCTCGTTAATGGGCTGACTGCATGTGTGTTTTCATGGTTATCTGTATGTGTAAGATAAATACAAGCTATTTTCCCGTAAAAGTCATCTACGAAAGCATCCATTCATTTAGGCAAGTAAGTCGCATGGGCTTTGTCATAATTCAAATAATGGTGAATAATAAAATATGACTTCTGTACAATGCATGCGAAATTTAGCTATCCACAGCTTTCAACAATAGAACAAACGGCGTGTTATAAGCTCTTAAACGAAGTTCAGTGCATAGTCACCAAATCACACCTTCCGTGAAATATATTGAAACTCCTGCCTTCCGGGAAATAATATAAAGTGCTTGTTTTGTATATATTACATTTTATTCATTCTGTGAGGCTATGCATTAGTTTCTGAATTATTATTCATAGCGGTTTCAAAACGGTTATTAAAGTACAGAGCGACTCACGAAAAGTTATACCAGTCAATCACCTTATAATAGTTTTAAAGTTATAAAAATATTATACATAAAATGTTAATTTATAATAATAACAGTATTTAATAATATATTCATATTATTATGATAAATCAACGTGTATTATATTATATATTACACGTTAAAAACCGTGTTTGGAGGCTTTTGTTCATGGAATCCGTTAAATATCAAGAAAAGTAAGTATCGAAACTCGAAATTTCTGCAAAAAAAACCATTTACGAGGTGGTGAATAATGTCCAGCTGGTTGTTTAATAGAAGGTTAAAGTTGTAATACTTTTGAAGAAATGTAGAGATTAGTCCCGACAAAAGACGCTTTCGTGCATATTTTGGCACATGGGCTCCTCGTGAACAGATCTTTCCTGTATTTTATTAGCAATCAGAAACCGTAGGCACAAGAATCGACGGCGCCCATCAAGTGTTCGCAAACAAGAAAATGGTAGCAAGTTTGTCTTCACACACTCAGTGGGGCATGCAGAACGGGGCTTACCCATACACTTCAAACGTTATTTTTGATTTCATGTGCCTACATACACAGTCCAGTCACATTAATGTGACCATCTGTCAAAAGCCAGAATAACCACATTTCGCAGAGCGGACTGCTGCGAGACGTGCAGGAAGAGAGTCACATAGGTCCCTGAAGGTGTTCTCTGGGATGTTGAGCCATGCCGACTCTAATGCCGTGGCCAGCTGCGCTAGATTACGCGGTTGAGGATCCATGGCGCGAACAACTCGATCGAGATGGTCCCACAGATGCTCGATTGGGTTTAAGTCAGGTGAGTTTGCTGGCCAGGGGAGGACGGTAAACTCATCCTGGTGCTCTTCGAACCACGCACGTACACTGGCAGCTGTATGGCACCTCGCATTGTCCTGCTGGAAGATGCCATCATCCTGAGGAAAAACAATGCGCATGTAGGGGTGAACATGGTCCGCAAGGACAGATGCGTACTTGTATTGATCCATTGTGCCTTCCACAATGATCAGTGAACCTAGAGAATGCCAGGAAAACATTCCCCAGACCATAATGCTCCCGCCTCCAGCTTGGACCGTTCCGGCAATGGTTGCAGGGTGGTTCCTTTCAGAGGTTTCACGCCTTATACGCCAACGTCCATCTGTCCGATGGAGCATAAAACGCGATTCATCCGAAAACGCAACCTGTCGCCACTCAGTGGACGTCCAGCTGCTGTACTGGCGTGCAAATTCTAGCCTTCGCCGTCGATGAACAGCAGTCAGCATAGGTGCACGAACCAGGCGTCTGCTTCGGAGGCCCAGACGCAGCAATGTTCGCTGAATAGTACTTTGGGAGACACTTTTGGTAGCCCCTTGGTTCATTTTGGTGGTCAGTTGCTCAACGGTAGCCCGTCTATCTGCCCGAACGCATCTCCGCAACCGTCGTTCGCCTCTGTCATCTATGGCCCGTGGTGCACCACATTTGCCACGTCGCTGATTTTGGACAGTCCCATTTTGCCATGCACGGTACACTTTTACCACGGCGGCACGCGAACAGTTCACAAACTCAGCCGTTTCGGAAATGCTTCCACCCTTGGCCCGAAAGCCAATGATCATGCCCTTTTGGAAGTCGGATAAATCGTTTCGTTTCTGCATTACGCCAACGATTGAAATGTTTTCGGAAGCCCTCACACACCCTTTATATACGCTCAACTGCACTGTGCTGCCACCTGCCTTCTGTGATTGGTTATTTAACTCTGACATGGAAAGTACGTGGTGGTCACATTAATGTGACTGGACTGTGTATTTTTTCGCCTCAGGCAAAGCGGTAAATATGCGCCCCTGTATACAATGCAAGATTATTTATTTACCTATTTGTGGGGGGAAGGAATAAATAAATAATATTAAATGACGCTTGAAAACATAACATTGTACAAAACGCGCACAAACACTTAATATATATATATATATATATTGTTTGTATAATGTTAAATTTTTTTAGCAAGAAACACATCTTTTAAATATATTTTTATATCGATCCCGTCAACGGAACAAAACTAAATTTAAGATACTTTTTACGTCAAAGTCAATTAAATTTCATTAGAATTAGCAAGAACAGTTTGTCTTAAATCTTTCACAAAGTACTCAAACCTTTAAACTTCCTTTTTTAGTTCTCTAAAACTGAAAAATTTATTTTGTTTCAATATGAACAATAGGATTATTAAAAAACATTTATCTTACCTTATATGTTTACATCCCAGTTGAGAAAAAAGGAAACAATTTGTTTAATCCTTAAAATTATAGCATCTGCTTCAGAAATAACTTTAAATGAAACAATGCATACACTTCCCGCGCAACATCAGTGTGAATACAAGCCAAAAACTTTGATTCATGCCCCTCGTTTATTAGAAAATTTTATACAAAAAGAAAAAAAGTGAAGAAAAAGTAAATCTGAAAGGTTTCAGACTTTAAATGACGTCCAAAGGGGCGTTTTTTAACGTTTTGTGTGTTACCTTTATTTATTAAATATCTGGTTCTTCGCACTTCAATCATAAAATTTAGTTCAACAGCAACATCGCAAAATAATTTTAAAATGAGTATATCGCTTTTAAATCGTTTGAATTTGTTCATCAAAAATTCGTTATACCGAAAGTTTAACAAAATATGAAATACGTAAATAATAAAACAAATTTCAAATTCGGGCTTCCAGATGCGCATATTCGAGTGGAAACGTACGCTATTCAAAATTGTATGACTCGATGTTTATCACATTTGGAGGTACCGTTGTTTTATCACATTTGGAGAAATATACATATATGCAGATTCTTCATTATTTAATTTCTTTAGATATAATACAGGGCTGTAATATTTTGTGGCAACAGTTTGAAAAGTGATTCAGACTTTTAATGTTTCCGCCGCAAAATCGCAAAACGAAAAAAATAATCCTTCTGGGACAAAGCCGCCTTTGTACTAATAATATATGGTACATTTTATTTTCAATCATGTAATACTTGTTTATTCTTCGGATCTCACACTTGTTTATTCTTCGGATACTATTGCGGAAGGCGTTTATGAAATTACAAAAGTCAGCACTTATGTCACCGTCTATGTTCAGTTAGTGGACTTTGGCAAGTTTGTTATGAATAAAGAGCTTACGCCAAACTAATGAGAGACAGCAAAGAACAACTAATGTCGCAGTATAATATTTTCTGTGAAAGTTTAGTCTATAGAATTCATTACAAAAAGTGTAATTTATTCCTAAACTCTACTTTCAATAAAAATTTTAATGTTAGAAAATATTATATACACTACTGTGAAAGCTCATGTCTTTCGAGAATAAATTAATGCTATTAGTTTTTCTTTTTTAGCTGGATTGCTTATAACACAAAATTCTTTTAATATTCACTGATGTATTCCGAAATTAAAAGTTAAAAATCATAAGTTTAAAAAATAAATTTCTGAATTTTTGATGGAATAGCTGATTTGGCGCCCCTTCTATTTGTTCACCTGAGGCAAGTGCCTCACCTGCCTCACCCTCGTCCCGGCCCTGATGAGATGTCTAATGTGAATGTAATATGACATCATCTCCTGAACGTTGAGAGTTAGGAGACAGTGACTCCCGCATACCCTGGATATTAATCCCCGTGATTGCTTCTTATGGCATTTTTTGAAAAAAGCGAAAAAGCGAGGGAACTTGCAATTTAGCGCAACTTAAAGCTGTTATGTAGCTGCGCTGTACAGTTTTGGAAGATTGGGCCGAACGATAAATGTAAAAGTTCATTTGGAAGAAGTTATTGAACAAAATAGTGAACACAATACACAATAAACACAATGTGCACTAAATGAATTGCATGATAGATAACTACATGATCCGACATTCATTTTGTAATATTTCAATGATAAACTAACTTGTAATAAGCAAAACAAAGGTATAATATTTTATGAGGCACCCTGTATATTTAAAACAATTTTACTCAGCAGTTCTGTATATGTTATTTTTCTTCCGTTTCACTCTTGATTTATTTAGCATTTGTTACCTCTGATGCAGAACCAATTCCTTAAAAATCTTGTAATTCTTTTGGGGAAATAGAATGTAGTACGGGTTCTGCATTCATGAAGGAGACTAACATTTAGGAATAGAAGGTAAACCGTTTATAAATACTCTATTCCTCCCCTTTTTGTGCTGGAAATACAGTACACGTATGCATGCATATCGACTATTGTTTTGTTTAGAAAACTGTTTCTTCCTCTTTCTGTATTTATTAATATAAGAACTAATAATATTTAAAAATTTAAATACTTGGGAAAGAATGCGGCTTCCTAAAAGCTTAGCTCAAACAAATTTAATTACACAAATTTGCTAATTTTCATTTTAAAAAGAAAAGATTAATATGCTAGCAGATCATTTCATTACGTCCAAATTTTTTCTCATCACACTATACTGTTAAATTTTTATTTTGCAGGTTGTGTTTCGTGATAGGTCGAAAATCGCAATAACCTCTTTGTGACATTTGTGTCGGTAAAAAATGAGTTTTGTTCTGTGACCTTAACACGGCAGAAGGAAGCCGCGTGCGAAGGCGTCTTTTTAGGCTATGGATAGTTGCTCCGTCAATGCCAGTAGCGCACACGAGAGGTGATTGACGGTTAGAATGGTGTAATCCCCTTACGAGGAAATAAACAAAGAGAATTCAAAGCTCTGTTTGCGATAACTGTTGATTTCAGAGTCAAAACGGTAATTTGTAGTACTTTCATGTTCCGGATCATACCTGCCATTGCGATGGTTTAGCATGGATTACTTATTCCTCAAAACAGAGAAAAGTGAACTACGCAGTCGTAACAGCGACGAACCCATCAGAAAAAGGAAGGTCAGTTCTCAGACTAAACTGACAGTTCGGGCGCGGTTTTATATGATTTGAGAATTTAGCAAGTGTTTCGTTCTTTTTTTTTCCTTATTAGCTGCATAAATTACACCATTTACTTAGTTCATGTTCTGCGCCCTATGAAAACATTCATTAATTTGACTCTGTTTAGTATTTTGAAGATTTAAAAGCTTCAGAAATTTGAAGAAGTTTTGCCCTTTTACAACTCTTTTGAAATGGAAAATGTCTTTTTAAATCAAACAAATCGAATGTTTAAAAATGTATGATTTTTCTGCTGTAAAAGAGCTCTGCTCTTTTGAAAAAAATTAAATGGAGTAATTTTATTTCTGAGCAAATCTATCAGTTATTAAAAGGAATTAAAAATGAAGTATGTTTAAAAAATAAATTTCTACGTTAATTAATATTTGTCAAAGTATGTTGCCGAATTAATTAATTACAGGAAGTACAGGTAATCGATAATACAATAGGTACAATTTTGAACAAACAGGAACCCAAATAAAATGGAAGCTGCTAGCATTTGCAGATTACAAATTACTGATTTAATAATCGTGGGCAGTTGGTGGAACCTCTCTTTTAATTCCTTTTTCATAAGCCTAGTGGATAAAGTGCTTGGAAAATAAACTCTCATTCTGTGGCAAATCATTTATGCTAATACATACAATAGTTAAATATTAAAGTTGTTATACTTAGCTACAGATTAATGCTAATATTGTATCTCGTATTGAACCTAAAAATAAAATGAAAAAAACAAAATTATTTTGTAAAACACATTTGCATCACTTCAGAAGTTTTAAAAACGTCTCTGAAGTTTTAGTTTGCGATTCCTTTCTTCTTGTTCGCGTTATTCTGAGCACCATTGTGGTGTAATTACCTTTCTTGCTGTTTTGAGAATATTTATACACCTTTGTCAGGACTGAGTATTCTGTGCGTGTTCTTTGAGAACATGGTAAAGTCTGTAATAGGGTTCTTCTTCTCAAGTCCTGAACTGGAACAGTGAGCTGATAAAACGTAAGCTTTGTTCTGATGTAACTGCTGTGCTGGATAATAACTGCACGTGAAGGGATTTGAAATCCTCTTTTATTAAATCACTATTATTTACACACTTCCCAACTCGGGAGAGATACAGAAAGTAAAAGACCGCACTTGAGTCGAACTTAACAATCAAATAAATTTAAATACTAAACCTAAAATAGAAATGATATTCAACTGTGCTTCGCAGAGCAAATCGCGGAGTTTGGCCTTTCACTAACTGGTGCGTAGCAAGATATACTAATACTAGCGCACTTCAAATTGCTTCAATATGCAATTACGTAGCAAGCACTATGGCTTATAAATTTTAACTGCTAGCTGGTCAGACGAACATTGAGCAGAGTGTCCGTGATCTGAGACTGAAGCTCTCTCACTCTGATAGGTTTCTACCTCTGGCTTAAATAGTACTTTCGCTGTACTTCAAAATTAGCATAAGCTGAAAACGCGCGCTTCTTCTGACGGGAAGTTGAAACAGAGAGGAGATAGAAAGATTTAAATTAAAATAAAACTTGGTTAGTTTAACTAAAACCTTACACCTTTTTCTGGAAAACATATTCTGGAAATTTCTCTTCTATTAGTGCAGTGTTCGCAGTACACTTTTATAAATAATTATACGAAAATTACGATATTACTGTTTTTCTTCAGGGCTCAATTAATTGGTAGTTTACTTTACATGAATATTTAGTCACAGATTTCATTAATACTGAAGGCACAAACTTTGCTAATGTGATCTTAGAATAAATATCAGTTAAGTTCTATGCCAATATAGTATCATTCAATCAGTTTCTGAAAAAATAAATAAATAAATCTGAAAGCTTTCAGATTTGAAATAAATCTGATTGAAATAAATCTGAAAGCTTTCAGATTTGAACGATCGCCCAGAAGGGTTTGTTGAGACATTTTACACTTTCGCTGACCTCGCATTCTACACGTTTGCTGTCCCACTCACTTCTACTAACGCACATTTTTTTTTGTCTTTTAAATTTTATTAAGTATCATCTTCTTTACACTTACGCCATGTACAATTCAACAGCTAAATTACAAGAATTTTAATAGCAGTATACGTTTAGAATTTCCGATGCAGTGTTAAGTCTTGGCATACATTTTTTCTATTTTTTTTCAGTCTTTTCTCGGTTCATCACACCGAGGTTCAGTTTTCTTACTAAGATGTACTTATAAAAGTTTATTTGTCTTTTTATTATTAATGTTTTCTGTGTTTACTTTATTTATTTAGTATCACATTCTTGGCGCTTACGCCAAATAAATTCAACAACAAAATCACAAAGTACTTAAAAACAGCATACCTTTAGAATTTACGATAGACAGTCTCACGCGCTGCGCTGGAGATAAAAGTGTTTTATTCCATACAGTGTTGCCTTTTGCTGGTTTTGAAATTCTTTGAGTTTGTTAATCAAAAGTTTGTTAAAGTTTTACAGAATATGAAATAGATAACAAAATAAATTCGAAATTCAAAATTCGGGCTTCCAAGTGCTCATGTTCGGGTGGAGAGCTACATTATTCAAAATTTGATAGCCCTTGGTACCGTTGTTTCTTTCACAATGCGAGAAACATACATGCATTCATGCAGATTCTTCATTATTTAATTTCTTTAAATATTGTTACGAATTTCACATTTATTTGGCTATTTATTTAGAATTGTAATTAGATTTGCTTCATGTTGCCTTAGCAACGCAGACGATTTTTGAAGAGAAAGCTACGCCGAAAAAAAAATAGCAATAAAAATAAAAGAGCGCGTGCATTTAATGCTTAATAAATAAATATCTTGTAATTACTGTTGCCATCTAGAAAAATCGTGATTGTTCTACTGATAATTAAAAAGCTTATAAAAGCCGAGGTGAAACACCTCATCTCAGTTAGTTAGTTGTTGTTGTTGCTGTTATACTTGTAGCTGTAAAAAAGCGAACTGCTGTTTGTTTACTTAATGCTGTATTGATTGTAGCGATTTCGCTGTGAGATAGAATTATTTTATCTGTTTTGAACTGAGTTTTTGTTAAACGTTTGAGATATTGTGATATTGTGCGAAGATCTGTGAAGAAATATTTCCGCATTTTAATTTATTTCTTGTGGAAAGAATAAATTTTTGTTTACTTTTTAACGACTTGTGCATTCAATATATAACGAACCCGTACGCACGTAACAATTTTTGGTGTCAGAAGTGGGATATTTTGAATGCCATTAACTAGAGCAATGGAAGAACAATTAAGGCAATTTATGGCAGCCTTTGCTGCATTTAAAGATGAGATGAAAGATTCTGTTAAAGAAGAGATGAAATCCGTTAAAGAAAAAAT
>KK113790.1:35674-121833 GCA_000611955.2 Stegodyphus mimosarum
AACTGAGTTTTTAAACGTTTGAGATATTGTGATATTGTGCGAAGATCTGTGAAGAAATATTTCCGCATTTTAATTTATTTCTTGTGGAAAGAATAAATTTTTGTTTACTTTTTAACGACTTGTGCATTCAATATATAACGAACCCGTACGCACGTAACAATATAATAGTGAGCTTTCGTAAAAGTGTGCTTACTCAATTGTACTTTCAACTGAACATTTATTTTTGACAAGGAAAGCAATCATTCGGTTTGTTAACAAACCAAGAAATTGTTTTAGCCTGGAGAATAGAATATTCTTTTCCTTTTTTATGAAATAATATCTCATTTTGCAAATACCGCTTCAACTGGTTTCGTTTGACGTCTTCGTTTTACCAGTTACCTAGCAAATGAAATCAGTTATCTCTCTGTAGACAATATATTGAATTTTCTGTTTGATGCAAAGCAAAGAAGAAACTTTTCGATGTAGGAAATCGCTGTTGTCTACTTTAACCTCACAGACACTCGGAAATGAACTATTAATATAAGTTTATGCTTTTATAAAGATAGGAAGGAAAGCAGCAGAAGGTATTTCAGATGATTGGATGTTTGTGTTGAGAATTAATAATTATTTCATGCGATGATGGTGAAGGATGTGGGTGAAGTTAGAATACAGAGAGTAATTGATTTTCTGTTTATTGCAATTTTGTTTTTATGATTATCATTGCTAAATAAACAATAGCTTATACGAGTTTATTTTTAAATTTATTGCGAATTAATGCCCTATGATTAAAACTGCATAACTGTTTACAAAATTTTTTTTCTTATTCTGTGAGCTCTCTGTGTTTATAAATATAAAATTCCAGCATGCAGCTTTTAATGCGAAAACACGCAATGTTGGCGTGTTCCAGTCAAATATAAAATAGTTGTTTTCTCTGGTACCAAGTAGTATTACTCGTGAAGATGCGCGTATATTTTTGGAAACACAAATGCATGGTCGTACGTTTGTATAACATAAAATACAAGAGTCATTAGGTTTTTTCGAAACAGGAGACGTGCAAAAAAAGGGCAATGCCCTTGCCGCGACTCGAACGCTTGATCTCTCGAACACGCGTCGAGTAGTTTTCCAATTACACCACGAAGGCATGCGGAAAGAAGGGCGAAAATACCTTATAGCCTTTTTAAAAACATCTGGAAGCTCAGAATACATTTTTTAAAAAACCTCCGTAAAGACGATAGATCAAATCTACATTATGAAGTGGTTTATTTCCGAGTAAAAAAAAACAATTTTTAAAAACTTAAAATTGAGCACTTTATTTTTCAAGCTGCTTTTCACGTCATTCACTTCGATCATATGTCATGTAGTACTGCATTGTTTCGCAAATATTTACTGTACTATAATATATCTTTACACTAAGCATCAAGCAATCAGCAATTTCTGGCTTCAAAAGAAACGTGTAGGTATTCAGCAATTCCTTTCCGTTTTCCTTCGTAGATGTTCTTATTGTGATTAAGTTTACTTTTGAAAACTAAAACTACCTCTCAAAATAAAGTTTTCTTTTGACATTGCAGAAATCCAAAGAATTATGGCATCTGTATTTAGAACTATATGAAAAACTCGGATCTGTCTCGTTATCTGATCTTCTTAGTGCTACTATTTACTCATGAAGATAATATTTCAAGTAAAATGCATCAGTATAAATTTTAACCTTTTTTTTTTTAAAAAAAAAATCTCAGTTTTATTTTCTTCACTCTGAAAACGCTTCTAACCATATAATTAGCATAGACGCAATTTTTATTCGTCATTTTTATCAGAATTACACAAATCCAAAGTAGGCAGTAAATTAAAGAAAATTTAACTTTGGAAAAAAATTCATGTCTAATTATTAATTTTAATTTCGTGTACCCAGAAAAATTCACTTTTTTTTTCAGAAGACGTGCCTCTCTTTTTCAGAAATTAGATGAGAATTCTTTTATTTCAGAAGTCTTTCTGGTTAACAAAACTTTCATCCAAACGTAAGGATAGACTTGGCAGGGGAAAGCGCAACTGGTATTATTATTCGTTTGCTCGTTGGTTATTAAATTGCTCTGTATTAGGTTGAATCTTTGGATCAATTTTCTTCAATGTTTCATAACATTGAGTATTATGGAGAGAATAAATAAAAGTTTTTGCGGATTCGCCCATGTTAAAGTTGCTTTGTAGCTATTTCGCAAAGTAAGCTTAATGTACAAATTTCACTTAAATTTTCATTTTCTCTACAAGTTCAGTGAGTTGTTATTATGAACTCAACGTTATTGATTAATAATTTAAAAACGAACAATTTTGGTCTTATTATTCTTCAAGAATCACTTAGTCCCTATTACTTAAACAAATGTATAACTCGAAAAGTTCTGTGTGCGTTTCTCGTGAATTGCAATCAAAAACATCTTTGAATTCCCAAGATTTATTACAAGTTTATGCCTAACAGTTTACTCAAATAGCAACGTTAGAATTACGTTCAGCTGCAGTGAAGAATCTTGCAAATAAAGACTTCAGAATTCTGAAAAGGTTAAGATATTAAATGATAGAAGCTGCAACAACTGAAGACATACAATGAAACAGGAACCACCAGATATTCATTTTAGGTAATACAACTGTCGGTAATTTTCTCAAAGCAAGTATACCTGAGTGCAACGAGAAAACTATTCAGGTTTCTGAAAAAGAAACCTAATTCTTATTCTGAAACGTTAGAAATGAAAAGCTCAAACATCGATGTTATATCAAATCTGCGCAGTTATCAGGGATATTAAAAGCAAATACATTTTTAAAGCCTAGCTCGCACATGACGTAAATAAACAAGAAAAATGCTAAAGTAATTCTTTAATAAAGTCGTCTGTTTGAAGCATACTATTGCGATTTAGGTGTAACTTGCGAGTATATCAAACGAAAGTTTTGGAATTTTAAGTTATGCAATAATTTTTCTTTCATTTATTTTATTTTGCAAATTTATTTAAACAAAAAAAAAAAAAAGAAGAATTCAAACATTTCACTTAACGTCTTGTGCCATAACATATGGCAGAAGGTATAAAAAGTGTATTTTTATCAAAGATTTTTATCGAAAAATACGAAACAGTATTGTTTATAGCCTAAAATCAACAAAATTCTTCCCTAGAAAGCGCCATCAACATATTACACATTATTTAAATATATGTTCTATCCTTCAGTATTAACGCTATGTAAGGATACTGTTATCAACAAGGAATGTTTTTCCGTTTGGAAATTTTACAGGAAAAATATTCGAAAAATATTTCAATCGTGCTAAGCATACTTTTTTCAATGTTCACGATGCTAAAATATTTTGCGTTTCAAATTTTTCAGTTTTGTATTACATCATTTGTTACATTATAAGATAAAATTCCTTTTTTTTTGAAAAAATTATCTCTCAAAATAAAATAACAGGAAACAGAAAGGGTTTACATGGTTTGGAATTTGTGCTCAAACCTTTTATCTGACACTTGCAGCAGGATGCGTTACGTGGGTAAACTATAATACGCAAATTAAAATACTTAGAATTTTTTAATCTTGAATTTCTTGCTTCTTTCGAAGTGAAGTAAGCCAGGCGTTTGAAAACATATTGTAATAAATTGCTCTTATAATTGTGCTGATTGTTTATGAAATACCATTTTAGGCAAACTCCGCAAAATTATAGGACAGCATAATTTATAACGATCTAAGAGGTGTCTAGCATTCCTCTCTTTCATGCTTATTAACCTGTTTTTCACTTTTAAATGCCTTTCTCCTTTTTATTTAAACGTTCGTTGTAAACCTGTTTAAAATACTTACATGAATTACCTCGAAACATGGAAGCATGTATGAAGCTTCTCATTTCAAAATATACCTAGAGATATTCGATGTTTATTATATTTTTCAATCATACGGTTACGAATTTTGTACATAGATAGATGATTTTAGTGCAGTGATATGTGAAACTGTTGCATTCTTCTGTATAATGCAAAATAAAAACCTGGAGAGAATATGCTCTGCCGGAAAAATAAAAATACTAGAGCAAATCTATTTAACACTGAGAAAATGGCTATCTCACTAATTTGGCCAGGAATCGCCAAAAGTCGCCAAAAGTGGCGGCCATTTGGCGACATTTTGGTCCGGCCCCTGTATCACAGTAATAGGTATTGTAATTGAATAAATGTAATTGATTTTATATACAACTGCAACCGTACCTGGCCCTCAATATACTTTCCAGTGATTTCGAGAAGTACTAGATATTTCTCTGTTGTCGGATGAAAACTATATAAGACCGGAGACAGCGTCTTCTCTCAGTAGTTTTTGTTGTTTACTGTTAGTTCAGAGTGAGTTCGAAGTACTGAGATATCTCCGGGTTAGCTTCGCTCTTTAAATGAGCTTTGCACTATTTAACGTTCTTAGTAGTTTGAAGTGTAATAACTGATTGTACTTTGTGGTACTTTGCAGCACTGTACGATTATTTTTCTGGAAAGTTTCAGAACTATGAAGTGTTTCTTTTGATAAAATGAATTTTATCAACCTATCATCGGATCTGTGTGCATTCAATCTATTACGAGCACTCAACGTACGCACTCAACAATATGCTTACACCAACATGGAAAATGGCTACAATAACACGAGATCTCATTACTAAATCACTGAGTGAATACCCATGTTTTCTAGCATAGAAGGCACGATTGTTCTCATAATAACATTTCGAGGTCGAATTATTAAGAAACACATGTGTTAAAAGTGAAGCGCAAGAACCTGCTAGCTATCGGCGATTTCAAACGCCCTTGGTATGTTATTGCTCTGGATACTTGGCATTGAACAACACTTTTAAACCCTGTAATCGGATAAATTTCCTGATTAGGCGTCAAGTTCTGAAGACTTGTTTTTAAATGGCGTATATGAAATTAATAATAGAACAAGAAAATAAACATTGACATAAAAATAGATTCGTCACAGTTATAACGAAATAATTATGTCCTGTAAGAACATGCAGTCTCATATGAATAATTAGGTACTGTGAGGACAATTTTTTTTATTACATGGAAAAGTATGACAAAACCTTTTATACAGAAGTGCCTTTCCTTCAAATGTCGAAATCTACGCGCTATTACTTCATTCTCCAAATCGTCAGATTTTTCACAAAATAAAATAATTTTTGAGTAAAACAAAAAATGAGTACATTATGCAAAGCATATATTGAAAGGCTATATTGGAAGTTTAATTATGGCCAACCACGTGTAGAATCACTCTGATCTGCCTTCGGGTTGCTGTAGGAGGAATGGAGGCTTTCTGATTTGTATTTCACAGCTTTTCTGAGAGAATACAGCAGTTATTCAAACTGGACAAGAGAAGTAATTACTAGTTTTAATCTCACATTCAGTTTTTATGCAGATTTTCATGAATTCATTGCTAATTAATCTTCTTATTAAAAAATTACATGCGACAAGATAACAAGACAGATTTGCAACTATTTTTCAAAGCTACCTTCTTTCGTTAACGTGCCATATGGTACAAACGCTATGCCAAGAATGTTTCAAGTAAAGAGCCATAAGTACAATTTGTGCATCAAACTACTTCCAGTTTGGAGGCTGCGTAACAGAAGGTTTACTACACATTAGGCTCCCAATGCATTCAAAATAAAGAGCATTTATTGCCCAATGCATTTAAAAACACTGCAAACTGAGAACTTCATATTACAGTCTAATATAATAGTTTGAAAAATATACTATTAGCAACGCAAAAAGTTCAAAACAAATATTTAAAAAAATTAAAAGATATAACAATCATAATAATTAAAAGTAATTGCAGTTTCACCTTTTGATAATGTGTCCCTTAAAACCTAAGGTAATATTTGTTGTACAGTTACGATAGTCTTATAGTTTAAGCATTAGTCTTTCACGTGTTAAAGATATAAAATATAAAATCTTGTTTCTAAGAACAGCTATTTAAAACGGCAAAATCCAATGGCACAAAAAAATCCCTACTATATTATTTCATCGTAAATTAACATTATGTGGATACTTTATTTAATGAAGAAAAGACTCGTCAACACTTAGTTGTGAATTTTTTTCATTGAATCACTTGCACAGAAAGGCTTTCAATAAATTTCTCACAAGAAGTAATATTTTCCATTTTGCTAAGTCTGGAAATTTAAGAACTGAAAACAATAAACACCTGGAAGAAGTTTTTAGAACAGCGTAAATTTTAAATTCAAGTTATGTTTATTTTCCTGAATTTCTTCTGTTAACTTATTATAGAAAACTAAAAATGCTTTTAAACCTATTTAGGAAAAAATATCTGAAAATAACAAGTTGTAAAGTTTATCCTAATTTTATAACAGTTATTTCAAGTTTATGCATCTATCCTGTCTCTCCTAGCTTCAGCTTACAATTTCCTACCAGAATGTATTTTCAGAAACGCGGTTAATGAGTAAGAATAGTATTTAGCAAATGTATGAGTAGTATTAGCAAATGAGTAAGAGTAGTATTTAAGTCGATGTTTCAACTGACTTCGTTAGAGAGTCCGAGTTCCTGACTAGCGCCCTTGATTAGCTTCGCCGACTTAATCGTGATTTAGGAGCCAACTATTTAAAATCTTGATAGCTTCGGCTATATTTAAGTTAAGCTTTAGTTAAGTTTAAATTCATATTAATTTGAGTTCAAGCCCAAGTGGAGGCTTTGTTGTACGCTTCGAGTTAGGAGCTGAATGTGTTCATATTTATTTTGAGAAATAAAGGGTAGTTAACCCTTCTTGAGTCTTACGCCTCTGTTCACACACTCAAGCGATTATTCGCTTATCAGTGTAAGGGTTTTTTAACACTGAACTGAGAAATAAAAAGGTGAAACCCCACAAAGTAAATTCTAAATTCAGTTTTTAAAAGATAGCGAAGTACACCCATTTCAAATTTAAAACTAGTTAACATTCAAGGCAGTTTGACGTTGATTTTACAGAAAACTTTTAGAATTTTAACCTAGACTAACGTGGAATACTTCTGACTTCCCAGAAGATTTTTGCTTTTTGAAAAAGAGCCTCGTTTCTATCTTCGTTAGTTTTACAGTACTAAATCCCAGACAGTTTAATGAATATGATACTTGGGACGCTCGAAAAAGGTGCTTACATGCTTTATTTTATTGAATATGAGTCAAGGTATATATTATGAATTAAAAATTTTCTCCTAATAGGCAACGAATTTTTTAAATACTCTTATCACTTTAGCTGGATAGGTTAGGTAAGTAAATGCAAAATATATCTTTTCACGTGCTTTATGTAGATCAAGAAGTCCAGAATCATTTAACGTGTGACACTTCATAAAGTTAAATGCAAAATGTTTATGTATAAAGTTCAGGGAAATATTTGAGAATAAATTTGTCTGATTCCACATAATCAAGTAAAACAAGAGATTCTCCCATTAGATTTAGGGAAAACTCCAAAACAAAAGTGATGAATTTTAAAACAAACAAATCTGGCTATGGCCGTTAAGGGCAGAACACTGGGAGAACACAGCACCACATATTTTTTAGCTGACAAAATGAAAATATTAACTATTTTATTTAAAGAAATTTTGCATATAAAAAGGATAGAATTTTTTATATTTAATTTATCAAATTGAATTTTGTTCATTCATACGTGTTTCGAAAAGATATCAAGACAGTCTTTAAAACGGTAACAGTGAAATCTGTTTAAGTCGACTATCTATGGTGACAAATGATCCTAAACCTCTGTGAAGGCGGTCTCCATCAACGAATATGAATATCGGTACTGTTATTTAACCCGTACAGTGCTTTACTAATCAGTTCAGCACTGACATTAGCCCAAAGGTCGTTAGCCCAGAAGGGCTATTAATTTCGTTTTGTCATTTCGCGTTGATTCACTTTTCAAACTGTTCCCCACAAAATATTATAGCCTGTATTTTATTTAAAGAAATGAAATAATAAAGAATCTGCATAAATGTATGTATGTTTCTCGCATTGTAATAAAACAACGGAACCTAGAGCCATCCAATTTTGAATAACGTAATTCTCCACCGAATATGGGCATCTGGAAGCCCTAATTTGGAATTTGTTTTATTATCTGTTTCATATTTTGTCAGACATTAAACAATTTTTGATTAACAAACTCAAAGATTTCAAAGAGAGGAATGGTAACACTGTACAAAAAAAAAATTATCTCCAGCGCGCGACACTGTGTATCGGAAATTCTAAAAATATGCTCATTTTAAAATTATTTTGAGATAATGTAAAATCCGAAAGCTTTAAGATTTTTTTTATTTCATAAATATCTTTTAATAATGTTCTTAATCATCGTAATATATTGGTAGTTTTTAAAAGTGCTTATCTTAGGTGGCCGTCGCAAAACGTCTAATTATATTACTAGCGAAAAAATATTTAACATATTTGTTAAAACTGGCGATATCTATATAGGGCTTACGGAAATGAGATTTTTATTAAATTCCTGATGGAACACTAAATCTTGTGGACAGGAAACTGAAATACTCCGATTGTTAAAGATTTTATAGAATTTATTTTCAATCTTTGCTACTCTAATATTATAGCACACTTTTTCTTCAATGTTTTTTCGAAATTTGGACATGAGCATTTTTCTGAATTAAGATTTAATTTTTTTTAACTTAAATTGAAATTTTTAGCATTCTAACGAATAGCATATCTCCATGTTTGCAGTAAATTCTTCACTGTCCTATGTGCTATATTTAATTAAATTTAAATATTGATTTCGAAATGCACACTTTTTTCATTTTACATAAACGAAATAACAACGCATGAAAATGTTTCACTAACTGAATAGCCTCTCAACATAATGTCTTTTAATAATATAAAAAACTGTTATGGTTTTTCGTAAAAGTATACTAAAACATCTGTATTATTAGAATCTGAGATATTAAATATGTGCCAAGAATGTTAATAAAACTTAATTTTATTACATAATACTGTATTAAATTACTCATTACATGCCCCTTGCATGCTTTTTAGCAGTTGTTCTCCATTTTGTTTTAGACTTAAGAACGAGAAGTTGAAATGGCTCGTTTGTCCTCCTATAAAAAATGTAATAAAGAATAACTAGATTATCTCCTAATTAGTATAGCGGCTAGTGGAGGCATTCCCATATCGATAGCTTTGTTTCCAGTCCTAGATATGTTTATTTTTGTAATGCATATCAGAAGTAAAGACAGGAAAAATCTCTTTAA
Organism: Stegodyphus mimosarum; assembly: GCA_000611955.2. Taxonomy (NCBI): domain Eukaryota; kingdom Metazoa; phylum Arthropoda; class Arachnida; order Araneae; family Eresidae; genus Stegodyphus; species Stegodyphus mimosarum. Next base: position 44,865 of record KK113790.1, read on the forward strand.
GGTGTATTTAATTTTATAACAGTTATTTTAATTTGGTTAGCCTTTCTTATCTTGTCTCGTTTCAACTTACAACTCCTTACCAGAATGAGTTTTTAGAATCGCGTTGAATGCAAATGAGGAAAAGAGAGTATTAAAGAGAGGTTCAGCTTACTTCGAGAGAGAGCTAGGAATCCCGAGTAGCGCATGTTTCTCTTTGGGCTAAACCTCTAACTGCTGTTACGCTTGCTGTATAGAACGCTAGCGGAAAGTGTGATACAGCTATAAATTCCGTTCATGTATTCCCCGATAAATATTTTTTTAAACCAATGTTAGCCTACGATTGATTTTTAATGAATTCGATAGAATGATTTCTGTTGCAATATACCGTTTTCGCATGTTTCACGTTTGTTCTCCCTCCCTCTTTCTGCTTTTTTAAAGCATAATTTTATATCTGGAAATTCTTTCGCCGCTTCTTTATTTTTGTCGTAGAGGAAATGAAAACTTGCTAGCAGTTCTGACTCCATTAAAGAAATCTGGCAAATTTCATAATGTCAGATATTTACGTATCACAACAGCCAATACTTTCTTTAACTCTCTGAAAACGTGCGCTGTTTTTTCATAGAAATAGAATGTAGAATACGTATCATAAAATTAGTTTCTGATGAAAAAGCTTTTGAACTTGGTATCTACCAACATCCAAAATGTACATTTTGTAAAATAAATCTTGAATGTGAATTGCTGTATCGACATTTGGTTTTGTATCAACTTTCGCATAAAATCTACAGCTATGTTTTTTTACGAATAAACCTCTAAATATAAACGTTTTGAATCAGATTATGAAGTAAGGATTATTTTGTTTCCAACAGACCTCTTCTGAACATTAAGGTTGTAAGGTATATTTTAATTTTAGAAGAGTTATTTTAAGTTCGAAGTTCTTTCCTATCAGTTCTTGTTCTCACTTACAATTCCCTACCAGAATGAGTTTTCACAATCGCGTTGATTGCAAATGAGTTACGAGGAGTACTTAAGGAAGTTTCAACTTACTTCGAGAGAAAGAGAGCTAGGAATCCTGAGTAGCGCGTGTTTTCCTTCGGGCTAAATCTCTTACGCTTGGCCGTTTATTAAGAGCCTTTTGATATTCGCCGGCTAGTTTAAATTGAAGGCCAACTATATTAGATATTTATGTTAGCTTTGGTTAAGTCTCTTAGTTAGTTCTGGTTTAGTTTTTATTTCTGATTCTAAGCCGAAGTGATAAGGTAACCTTTGTGGTAAGCTCGAGAAAGGGATCAAATCTTCATCTTATTTTGAGTGAAATAAACGGTAGTTAACCCTTCTCGAGTCTATAGTTATTTGAACTCAGCAATAAGTCGCTTAACAGTTCACTAGGTTCCTCGACATTTACTTTAGACAAAAAGAGTGAGGAACCCTACAAGGTCACTAAATTAACGTTATCTCTTTATTGGGAATACGCGATAAATATATTTGACGAAACGATTGCCAAGAGACGTTTTCCTTGTGATTCTTAGTGAGTTAATTCAAAATAAGCTTGAATTGGAAATATTTAATTGGAAAAAGACTTTTTTTTTCTGTTGATATATACAAACCTCGTTCAATTATCTTACGTCATAGATGACGTATTCATTGTGATTTATAGGTATCCGAATTTTTCCACATTAATGATAAGAGGCAAATAATTTTAAAAACTGATTTAGGTTATAAATGATAGAAAATTTAATAATCCAATAATAATACTTTTCCAGTACATCCCCATGCTTTGATTAATTCAAGTAAGCTTTCAAATAAATACGCGGATGGAAAGGGAAACTGAATTTTCAAAGCAACTCAAACAAAATATCGATTAATATTAAACAAATAAAGGCGAGGAATAATTTTCTGCTAAAAAAGTTCACGGAGAAGTCATTAGATTTGCAGAAAACTTGCAATATTTAGCTATTACAGAGTATTAATATACTCTGTATATAATAAATGTATGAAGTGATTTGGGATAGTTTGTATTTCAATGGAAATGAAGTTAAATCTTCTTTTGATGATTCTACAGAATGTCGCATTTTAAGTAAAGGGTGTTTGAGCAAAACACTTTGCATATCTTTGATCACAGACAGATTTCTAACATGCGACAAACACCTAATTTGATAAATTTCTAATTCTGTGACTCCACTGCCGTTTCTTATGAAAAATATTATACGGAATCCACGCTTGTAGAGATTTCCGACAATTTAAGCCATCCCAAACAGTGACATCTGCCACCCAACGGGGTAGTGGTGAGTGATTATATTATCGAAGGGCTCTGATTTAAATCCTGGAGAACGCATGCTTGTTGTAAATGTATATCGCCTTTGCGGCATGGAGTCACTCCAAGTATGGAGAGCCGAAAGTCCTTTCTTCTGATAATTCGATGAAATTTGATCTGAGAAGAGAAATGGAAAAAGGCGAAGGATGAGAAGCCCGCAGACCGCTCCCCCCCCGGGATGTTCTCCCTGAAATTTAGGATGGAAATGGACAAAGTTGTACTCTCACCAATATGATGCCCAAGGTTTTTTTCAAACACAGATGCAATTTTGTACTTCTTATCAAGATAAAATCCGTGATCTTATTTAGATTATGCCAGACAAGTAAGATTAGTCACAACAACAAAATAACATCCCCATCTGTGATAGATACGGAAAGAAGCATTCTCTCAATGTTTTTCAGGAATTTCAGAAGCGTTGAAGCAAGTATATGTGTTTTAATGGATGTTATCGCTACGATATTTAAGTACCAATATTTTGATATTTCATCAGAAATGCCTTGCGAGCATTTTCGGCAAACGTTTTGAACATGAAGGCCTAAATCTAGCAATACCGAAGCTACCACAAAACTGCTCCAAATAATCAAATTTCATGCGTCGTGGCTCAATATTTGGTTCTAAGCTTATAAGGTATTTCTCCCTCCTTCTTAGTATGCCTTCATGGTGTAGTGGTCAGCTCTCTCGGCCCATATGCGAGAGGTCCTTGGTCCGAGTCCCGGCGAAGATATTGCTCATTTGTTAATATCTCTTGCTTCAAAAAAATCCTAATGTCTCTACAAACTCACTGTTGAAATACGAACTTAGTGGCGCCAGTCTTATACTGTTTTCCTCTGGGCATGGCAGAGGAAAAAGAATTATTGAAATTTTATAGTTAAATTCATCAGAAAATTTACACGCTAGAATCTTTCAAAAATCATAAAATATGGAGATAAACTTTACTGCGAAAACTACCAGCTTTCAAAAGCCGATGTGTCTTCAGCTGTTTACAAAATTTAATCTGCTGTATAAATAGAATACAAAATAAAAACATAAAAATCTGAAAGTTTTCAGATTTTAAATTCAGTCCAAAGGGGTTTTTTTAACATCTTGTGCGTTACCTTTATTTATTAAATATCATGTTCTTCGCATTTAAACCATAAAAGTGAGTTCAACAGCAATATAGCAAAATAATTTTAAAATGAGCATATTTTTAGAATTTCCGATGCACAGTCTCAACCACTGAAGATAAAAATGTTTTTCTGTACAACGTTGCCATTGCTCGCTTTGAAATCCTCGACTTTGTTAACCAAATATTCGTTAAGTTTTACAAAATATGAAATCGATAATATAACAAATTTCAAATTACAAATTTGGGCTTCCAGATGCCCATATTCGGGTGGAAACATTTAATATTCAAAATTGGATGGCTCTAGGTATCGTTGTTTTAACACAATGCGAGGAACATACATACATTTATGCGGATTCTTCATTATTTAATTTCTTTAAATATAATACAGAGCGATAATATTTGGTAGCAAAAATCTGAAAAGTGAAACATCGCTTTGAGTGAATCAACGCAAAATGCCAAAACAAAATTAATAGTCCGTCTGGGCAAATTGCCCCGTTGGACTAATAATAATAGTAAAAATCTGAAAGCTTTCAGATTTTGCATTACGCTCAAAGGGACTTTTTTAACGCTTTGTGTGTTACCATTATTTATTAAATATCACGTTCTTCGCACTTAAACCATAAAATTCAGTTCAACAGCAATGTAGCAAAATAATTTTAAAATTGGCATATCTTTAGAACTTCTGATTAGAGACCGTGCGTACATATTTTGTCACCTGAGGCAGAGCGGTAAATGTACGCCTTTTTTACAATGCAAGATTATTTATTTACCTATTTGTGTGTCGGGAAAGCGGGGGAATAAATAAATAATACTAAATGATGTTTGAAAACATAACATCATACGAACACGGGCAATATATATATATATATATAAAGCATTATTGCATATATATACGTATAGGACAAATAAACTATATTTGTATATATTTGCTCATTAAAAGTAACTATTTCAAGTGAAAATACAATAACTCTTACAGTTACACTTAATTATAACTTTGTATATTCCACAATATGACACATATATAATGATTAACAATTTTGAAATGGCAAATAATATTAAGTAGTATAAATAAAACATCTGCTCAAAAATTTATAGCATAAACCTTTTAAGCCTATTTATAATTTAATTTTTCTTGCTTTTAAAGAAGCAAAATCATCAATAATTTTTTCAAAATCTGTTTGATTACTTAACTCATGTTCTATAGAGAGAACGGCCACGTTTGAAAGTTTTTCTTGATCTAGTGAAGATCTTATATAGTTCTTTATTATTTTAAGTTTTCTAAAGCTTCTTTCGCCACTAACAACAGTTACTGGCAACGTTAAAAAAGTCTTAAAGCTGCTTCCAAACTTGGATAGGACTGAACTAATCTATAATCGTTAATTATTTTAAAAAGTTGTAAGCTTGTAGCTGCTTTTGTGTCCGGAATTATTGAAATAGCATGGTTTTTAAAACTAGATATTTCTAACTGAATTTCATCAGTGTTCATATCATTCGGATACTTAAGTGCTAAGTTATAAGTTGCTGCCTTTAAATTACATATATCTAATGCTATTAATTGTTCGCCAGATAGAAACTGAGAATACGAAGAAATTTCATTTACCTTTTCGTGTCGCCATTTTAACTGTGAAATTAAAACGTCGAACACCTCTTTAATTTCTATAAAAATATATTTTTCTGAAAAACTACAATTTATATCAATTCAGTCCTCACAATTTGATTTATTAACTTTTCGTTTTCGTTTCTTTTCACATTCTGATGATATATTCAACTCTAAAACTGAAGTTTTACATGTTTCAAAAATGAGTTGAAAAATATTTTCTCTGATTTTCTGTAATGAAAGACACAGTCCCTCTATTAAGCATTCGGCCTCATCAAGTAACTCAAGAAGCTTCTATGTGTTAAATTTCGCGACTATGACAGGTGTTTATCATTAATTTTTATACACAGCAACGAGTACTTCTTAAATTGTTTTAGCAAGAAGCATATCTTTTAAATATATTTTTATATCGATCCCGTTAGAGTCAACGGAAGAAAACTAAATTTTTTAAAAGATATTTGTCACGTCAAAATCAGTTAATTACATAAGAGTTAGCCAGAAAAGTTTATCTTAAATCCTCCACAAAGTACTCAAAATTTGAAACCTCCTTTTTTAATTCTCTAAAACTGGAAAATTTATTTTATTGTTTCAATATAAACCATAGAATTATTAAAAAAACTTTAAGCTTACCTTATATCTTTACTTCCCAGTTGACAAAGAATGAACCAATTTGTTTAATTCTTCAGCATCTGCTTCAGAAATAACTTTAAATGAAACAATCCATTCAGTTACCGCGCAACATGAGTGTGAATACAAGCCAAAAACTTCGATTCATACGTCTCGTTTATTGGAAAATTTTATTAAAAAAAGTGAAATAATATGGTACGTTTTATTTTCAATCACCCTTATTTATTCTTTGGATGCTATTCTAGAAAGCGTTTATGAAATAGCAAAACTCAGCAGTTGTGTCGCCGTCTATGTTCAGCTAGTGAACTTTGGCAAGTTTGTTATGAGTAAGTAAAGAGCTAAAGTCAAACTAATGAGAGACAGCAAAGAACAACTTATGTTGGCAGTATAATATTTTCTATGCAAGTTTAGTCTATACAATTCGTTAATTAATGTAATTAGTTCCTTAAAGCTACTTTCAATAACAAATTCTAATGCTAGAAAATATTATATACACTACTGTAAAAGCTCATGTCTTTCGAAAATAAATTAATTCTATTAGTTTTTCTTTTTTTAGCTGGATTGTTTATAACACAAATTCTTTTAATATTCACTCGTATATTCCAAAATTAAAAGTTAATAAGCGTCTTAAAAATAAATTTCTAAATATTTGATCGAAATGCTAATTTGGTACGCAAAATGCCACAATGAAATTAATAGCCTTTCTGGCCTAGTGCTCTTTGGGCTACTAATAACATTATAAAATTCTTAGGGTAGGGTAGGTTAGGTTAATGGATTAAGGCAAAACAGTTCAATGGCTATCTATCTGTGGGAAGCAATGTTTTCATAACTGACATTTTAAGAGAAACTGGCTCGTATTCCCTGTAGAAATCTCCGATGCCGCCAGCCGATTTGCCAGGACACGAAACTGAGTGGAACCGGCAATATTCAGGGAATTTACAGCTCGGTCTCTCGTGGACCTATTAAATACTTAACTACACTATTATTACATGCATATTTAAAATTATATAAAGCTAAAAAAAGTTTAAGAAAAAGTCTGAAAGCGTTCATATTTTATATATTTATTATTACATATTTCATATATTTATTATTAAGCCCAAAGGGGCGTTTTTTCTATTACACATACATACAGGTTTCAAAAGCTTTTGGGCTAAAAAATGCTTAAAACTAATATATCTTTAGACAGTCTATAGACATCCTATAGACAGTCTCGAGCGCTGGAGATAAAAATAATTTATTCCGTACAGTTTGTTTCCACTGCTTGCTTTGAAATCGTTGAGTTACTTAATAAAAAATTCGTTAAAATTTATAAAAAATATGAAATTGATAATAAAAAATTCGAAGTTCAAGATTCATACTTCCAGGTGCCCATATTCGGGTGGAGGACTACGTTATTCAAAATTTGATGGTTCTAGGTATCGTTGTTTTTTCGCAATGCGAGAAACACATATGCATTCATGCGTGTGTTTCCGCAGATTATCAGTTTATTAAAGAAATTAAATATAATACAGGGCTATAATATTTATTGGCGACAATTTGAAAAGAGAAGAAAGAAGAAACTAAGAAAGACTAAGAAATAAGCTAAAAAAAGTTGGCTTTGTTGTGTAGATTTTTTAAGTATTATTTTACAGTGCTTGTTAATTTTATTAATTTACAGTGAATAGTAAAATTTTAATGTTCATGTTAGAGATGTAATTTTTAAATTATACTGTCGCTAAATTAATTCTTTTGAATTGGGTAAAATTTCTTTAAGTTAGCAGAAAGCGATAGCCTGTTTTGGGAGAATTTTGGGGTCAAGGGTCAGCGACCAGCTGCATTTTTTCGTCCCCTTTTCTTGCGGGGACGAACTTGTGTTTTTTTTGTTGTTCAAAGGCGATCCGCTTGGCGGCGCCGATTCTTGATAGAATTATGAGGGTGCAAAAATTTGGGATCTGTCTGAAGAGTCGAACGTTAACAGATTTATTATTTTGTTTTTGTGCTTGAAAGTAAGGGGGCTTGTCATTGTGAAAGGATAGGAGTGATTTTCTTAGAATTTTGTTGGGTATTTATTGGTCTGTTTCTAGTGGTTAGGAGGGTTACTGTTTTGTGTAGCATTGGTGAGTTTTAATTTTATGGATTTTTTTTAACCAATAGTAATTATAGAGGCGGTGCACTTTTTGAGCGTCACGAGGTTTTAAATTTGGTCGCTCCCGTGGCGAGGGGACTTTTTCAAGATTTTGACAGATTTTAAGAGTCCTTTTTGAGGGGAGAGAGAGGGCTCGGCGGCCCCTTCTCGGGGTTGTCCGTGCGAGAATTGGCCCGAGAACGATGCGGGCTCCCATCGTATCGTCGTCGGCGAATCCTTTCTGAAGGTCTGCGGTTATGTCCTATTCTCACTGATGTTTTTTCCTCGAGGAAAAATAATGTGATTTAAATGCAGATTACTGTGACTTGCGCTTATCTTCAGCGAGAACATCATTCAGAAGTCGGTGAACATTCACCTACAGATTACTGCGGCTTCCACTTTTCTTTGTTGAGATCATCATCGAAATGTTGGTGGACACTCATGTTAAGTTGGACCTCATTGCATGCCGAAGGACTGTATCCACCAGGAAGTCTTCCCCAACAGACGAATTGACAATTTGGGGCGGCATTGATGAAGAAAAATTTTTGAACTTCTTTTACGTGCGTTGCGTAGACAATTAGGGAGACGAAATCTGGACAGGAATTTTTCTCCACCGTGAGTTGATTATTTTTTTGATTTTGTATTTAATTCTATATGTGTCCTCAAACTTATTGCCGTTAACTGATTTAGGATTTTGTGGAATCGATTATTAGGAAAAACTTCATCTTTTACTTTACGAAAATTGATTTAAAATATTTGTATATGTAGTGTGAGTTTAAATGCTTGAGTAACCTTCTAAGATTAATAGAAAGTGTAAATTGTTTCATTAAGATTTTGGTAAGATTTGGAAATATTTAAAGAAATAAAAAATGTTTCAGACTACTTAAGTATGGTTCAGTGATAATTACGAAATTATTGTAAGATACGTAATTAATAATTTTGAATACAATATTGATTATGGTTTAGATTGTCGCATGAAGAATTGTGAGTAATTTTTAGTAAATGTTTGTAGGGGTAGTCTGGCCAGCTATTCTGAATGGATAATCTTTTGGAATATTAAATAAATGTTTTTATTTGTTTTACTATTGTATGTTTTTTTTGTTTTTTATCTTGTGGTCTACTGTAGGTCACCCATGTGATCCTTCGGAAAACATGGTTAAACTTCCATTCGAACCTGGGTAGTTTATTGCGGACGTAGGATAATTTAATGAGGGTTAAAACTATACGATCAGATTTATTAATTTAACTGAACTGGTTTTTTTTGTCTTCTTAGTGTGTGAGATTTATTTCTCCCTGGTGTTTTGAACTGTTCTGTGTTTTACCTTTAAGTGTTTGTGGCTATCTCTAAGGTTGTATTGAAATTTATGTGTTTTCAGGAATTAGAGCCGATTAGGTTTAGTGAGAGATATCATGTTAATGAATGTATTTTACATGAATATTAATATTTTGAGTTTAACAAAACACCAGGGAGGATTTTTCATTTCATTGAACTTAAGAGTTGAGAGTTGGTATAATAAAACTGAATTTACTGTGTTGAGGATTTATGAAAATTTAATATAGCTTAAAGAATTAATTAATTTGTTTTCAAACACCAGTCTCTAGGTGTTGGTTTATGAACTCACATTATATTTTTATAAGTATATGAGAATTGTGTTTTTTTTTAGTTTGACACGGCACCAAGAGAGGTTGAGTATGCAAGTTAAAATTAAAAATTATTAGTAAAACCCGCAAAAATGTTTCTTATTCAACAGCTTAAAGTGTAATGCTCCTGATGCAAGTGTAATGCTCCTGATAAAAGATTTTCCAAAGTCACAGTTTTCGTCATTAGCTCTTTTCGACTGTCTGCAAAGGTTTAAACATAAAACATAAAAAATATATCTCTTAGGTTAATTATTTTAATAAATAAAGAATGAAACAGAATGACACACTTTAAAGCTTTTGCAGATAATTATTAGTATTATTATTTGAAAAAAGAGAACGCTGTTGAAAGACAATATTCATCTGAATTTATACGTATATAATTTAATGGTGGCCAACAGGCAACGTCTGGGCTTAATGTTTGAGTAGCAAATAGTTTCGCACATGTTACGGAAAAGCTTAGGTTAGGTTAATTAAAAATAAAGCAACTCCGAGGGCTGCTTGCCTATGGGAAGGGAGGATTTCATGGATGACGTTTTAAGGGAAAATTAGTTCGTATCCGCATTACGCAAAGGAAAAACACAAAAACTGCCATGAAGCCAGCCCGTTCGCCGGAGTTCGAATCCATATCGAATTATCGGTCTTCAGCGGCTTTACCATTCGGCCGCTGTGAGTTATAACGGAAAAGATCCCAGTTTTCTTTTAATCTTAAAATAGTTAATATCTTAAAAAGTTGCAACAAATGAAATTGTCTTGCGAGTACCAAAATTTAGATTTCAGGCAGAAAACATATATAAAAGTGAATTTTTTTACTTTGCAATAATATTATTGTTTATGTAAATTTTGATAAATATTTATTAAGCGAAATTTAAAGCTTATTTAAAATATTTTTTATTTTTATTAATAGAAATGTTCATTTTGTTAAAAGAAAGAGTCCTGGCCCATTAGCTCTTTTCACCTGCATTTGGCCCTCGTGCAATTTTTGTCAGAGACCGCTGGATTGCTGCGTCATGCATTTTAACCAAAAAAAAAAGCCATGTTTTATAGCTAAAACAAACTATGCAGTTCAGTTTTATATAACGAAAGAGTTTTTTTATCTACAAGAATACATAACATGGACACACGTATGTTTATGAATTTATCTATGCACCAGTCTAGAAACAGTGCTAATAAATTAAAATCTGCATTTTATGTTAAAAAAATTAAGATGCAACATACATTCTGTAAGCGTTTTGGAAAGAGATATTTGTGTTTTTTAATATTCAAATAAATTTTTGTTCGTCAAACTCAACATGAAACAGAAATGTGAACTGTCATACATTCCATTTAAGTGGACCAGAAAATAAAGGACTTAAATATTAATATATCAATATTTACACTTTCATGCATATGCGTTTTGAAGTTCTACATAGAATCGAACGGAAAATTTTTCATTTTAGAAATGATATAAATAAAAGTTTACACTCTGGTTGCAATATTTCCTCAAGCATAATAATTTGAATGAAGCAATGGAGGATATTAGAATCAATTTCTGTAAATTAGTTAAAATTTATTGATGCTTAAATTAAATGTCAATTTTAAAAAAAGAATTAGGTAATACGGACGCGTTTATCACATATTTCTTCAAGGCATTAAAATTTTAAACTACAAAAGTCTAAAAAGTTCCAAGAAAGAAGACTTTTAAGGAAACTACGAACTCAAAATACATTCTGCATAATGGATTTTTCGGGGAAATCTGTGATGAAAGATAAATGGTTAAAAACCTTCAAAGCTCTCCTGGAAAATTTAAGAAAAGAAGCTACAATTTTCATGCTGCTCGAGGAGTGTCGGACTTCTAAATAAACCTTTTATTATCCCTGGGAAAAACCGGCGTTTCGAAATCTATGAATTAAGCTAAGGTTATCAAATAACGTTGGGGCGGTAAATGGGGTCACACAGCAGGGTAATGATTTCTTCTCGCGTGTTCTGTACGCGTGATCTTAGAAATGGTACAAGACGTGGGTAAGCATCCTTCAGGGTTGCTCAGCATTTTAGTAACCATCTCTTACGTCAATACGTACGTCATTAGTAGCAAGAGGGTGGTCAGTGTATTTATGGTGTGAATGAATTAGTCTAACGCTGCTCTCATAACATTTTTTATTATCTAGAATTTTCCTCATACATATCTCCCGGAAATGATCAGTTAGATCCTGCAAAGTATATGGATCAGTTTTTTAAATTAGACTAAAGAACTTTCAAGGGAGTTTTCCGATGAAGTTACACAGCAAGCAAATTATATCATAATTTGTTTGATTTTTAGTCTTAATGTACGTACATAACATTAAACACACACAAAAAAAAATTTTGTTTTTTCTGGCTTATCTGGGGATCGCATATTTCAATCGCTGTATTTGGTTATTCTGTCAGAAATTCCGGCATGTTTCGTGAAATGTATGATAGCTGTTTTGCGCAGAGGATGAGTTGTCCCAAACTGAATAATTAGACTCCCCGCCCTGAAATATCCAGTTCCTCAAATTTTGTGTTTCAAAAACCACTCCATACAAAACAAGATGTAAAGTTAGATAGATTTAAATGTATATAATTTATTAATTTTCTCTGTGCTTTCTTGAGATTTTTTGCCGATTTTAAGAACACTTGAGCATTATATAAATATTACCAACCTATCACTACTGGCATTGCTAAAAACTCTTGTAACGAAATCTGATGGAAGACAGGAACAACCATAATAGCAATCAGCTCATTCAAAATATTGTGAAATATATGCCACCCATTCCCCAATATTGGATTATTTTGTAAAGAAATAGATAAAGTATTATAATTTTCCCTTCATATATATATTATATATATTTAAGTCATAATACAATTTGTTTACTTCTGAGAAGTTGTGATTATTCAGATAGCTAAAGATAAATATTAATTATAATATTATTGTTCAATTATAATATTATTCATTACATAATTTCTCATTCCACAAAAATTATGTCACAGCTGTATCATCCACATTAAAAAAACAACGTATTTATGACGGTCATTTTGAAGAGAAAATAATGTTGGTGTTATTAGCCACTATGTCATTTCTGGCATTCTACGTAGCACAATATGGTCAAACGTTTATCTTCTAAACGCAAACTGAAGCATGATAAAAAGCTATATTTTTTAAGATAATGCGGATTTGTTCAACAAGCTTAAACACAGAATAGCGCAGTCGCGCCAGCATAACACATGTGGAAATGTACTAATGCAAGAGAAATTGAATCCACTGTTTCAAGCCTAAATAAGTGAAAACAGAAAAACATGAATGAGTAAGTTGTTAGAAAGTTTATTAAAATTCGTTTTTAGAAATTAGGATGAATAAGGAAGCAAATAAAGTAACTACCAATTTGACTTTCCTAAATATATTGCGTTTGTTTCCTATGCTTTTTTGTCCCTCTATTGGCTATAATCCTTTCTTTTAGATCTCTTAGCTCTTAGATGTCCTTTTTTTACTTCCTTGTACGAAGTAAAAAGGAAGTATTGCAATCGCAAAAAATTTCGGGTATCATATTTCAACGAAAATATCTATTTTGACCGTTATCGAATGCAATTTAACGACGTTTTTCAATGACATCCATACGTAAGGACGGAATCAAGGACTCTTTTTCGCCAAAAAAATTATTAAACTGTTTTAAAATGGATTCTGAAGAGATTTTTTCGTAGCGTCTTTACGTACGTACGTATGCATATATGTATCTCTCATAACTCAAAAACGAGTAACCTCAGAACACAGAAATTTTGTATATAGGACTGCTATAACATGTAGATGTGCACCTCGTATTTTGGTTATAATCGGCGGCACCAAAAGTATCTAAATATGTGTATACATATGTGATATTTGCAGTCGATGGGCATTGGAAATGATGAAGTTTAGCAATCAGAGTTCAGATGTTGTTGTTGGCGAAGTGGGAGGCAGCCGAATGGATTACACAGAAGAATTTCCTTTTAAAAACTCTACATCTTTATTTAATTAAATGTCACCTCGTTTTCTTTAGACGAAGGTCTCACTTATCCAATAATTATTTAAATAGAAATAATACTAAATTTATAACCTTCACGTCATTAATATTTTTAACAACGGGAAGACGAAGAGACAGAGCTAAGTGTTCGTATAGCAGGCAGTGGCAGGAAGCCATCTGATGAAAAATGGCGCGTAGAGCTATTTGTAGTAGCGGTTACGTTTATAATTAACAGGTCAGAGCCTTATCGAAAGTACTGTTCTAGGAAGAAGATTCTGAAATTTCGGAAAGTTAGTTAGAGGTTGCCTGTTCGCCTAGAGCAAAGCCATCGTATTTTTTATATTATATATATATACTCTGTTACTCTGCTCAGTGAGCTCATTTTTTTATTCTGATATGTTGGTAAATTGTGCATTTTTTGCTTTAAAAATGAATGAATCATGTTGTTTTTATCTTCCGGTTAAAATGTGCATGCCTTTAGTAAATCTGCATGCAAGATTTGTAGAATAATCAACAATTTAAAAGTTGTTTAAGTGCGGCTAAGCCTAATAATTTTTCTAGCCAATCTAGAGACTGGTGTAGAGAATCTTGCCAATCTAGAGACACTAAGTTTTGCAATAACAAAGATAACACATTCTTTTATTATTGCGAATTGAATCATCCTTAATTCATTCTGGAATTTATTCGAGGAAATAAGTGTTTAAGATTTACTTCGTAATTTTAATATAGATATTTTGAGTTTTTAATGTATTTTTGCCTTGTCGCGAAGTGAGAACTGAATTAATTGAATGAGAATACTGAATCATCAGTAAAAAACTGTTCTTTTTTTTTATGTTGTTGTTTGTTTAATTTCCTTTATACATAGTTTTAGATAAGCGAAATACATTTAATTCAATCCAATAAGTTTAAATGAAATGCAAAATGCGTATAATTTAATATTCCGTACAAGGAAGTCCTATGATGTACACATCAATTTCTTTTTTTTTTAAAGATTCAGGAGAGTGAAAAGTTTTATTGCTTAGGAATTATCTCACTTTGCCTCAAGTAAAAAATAAATATGAGACGGTTTTATTTAGTATTTTGCCGTATATAAGTGATCTAATCTTATTTTTAATTAGAACTTTAAAATTATCGAATAAGAATGCTCTTTATTTTCAGCAAAATTTAAAAAGAAGAATAGCTATAACCTGATTTTTTTTTTACATGTCTAGCATAAATAAGTTGGCGTTGCCAAATACAAATGAGAATAATTTGTGCTGAATAAGCCTTCTTGAAGCTATTTTTAATTCCTTTATGTAATTTAAAGACTTAATAGTTGTTTAAACATATAATGATGACTTGGTAGTTTTAAGGCTAAATTATAAAATCCTCGAATTTAAAGAAGAATAACCTATAAGGTGATCTTAAAAACTGCAAAACCTTTTCTTGATAATAGAAAAGGAGGAATTTTCAGGATATTTCACATTTTGTTTAAATGGGAAGATATTTTAATTTTTTCTTTAAAACTGAGAAAATTAATTTCTCTAAATTCTGATTTTGGAGTAGGATATTAAGAGTTGAAAAATGTATCTAGGTTGCAGTATCTAGGAATTAGAACAAAAAAAGGACACAGTTTTTATATATAATTATTGAAATCAATTATTGATATTCTTTCTTCACTTTACTCTAAAGTAAATTAATTATTTGAATATTTTCATGGCAATGTCTACAAAATATTTACATTCAAGGAAAAGAAAAGAGAGAGAGAGAGATTTTAAAATACACTCACGTTTGTGAAAATTGCAACACCAAGAAGGAATCGTCATAATTGAATGCAATTTAATACACAGTTGAGTGGTAGTGGTACAAATAAATGATTAAATGTTCAAAGCAAACAAACAAGAACAAGAGATCAGAATCAGTATTTTGTGTGGCCACCACGCGCCGCAATAAGTGCTGCTACACGACGTGGCATGGAGTCAAACAAAGTTTGAATGTCTGACTGAGGAAGAGCATTCCATATCGTTTGTACGCGTACCCAAAGTTCGTCTGCAGACGCAACAGGACGAGGATCACGAGCAAGACGCCGACCAATGACATCCCACACATGTTCAATTGGCGACATATCCGGGGAACACGCAGGCCAAGGAAGAAGCTGTACCTGCTGCGCTGCAAAGAAGGATTTAACAATCCGAGCAGTATGAGGGCGGGCATTGTCCTGTTGAAATACAGCGCCTGGCAAGCTTTGAAGGAAGGGAACAGCTTCGGGCTGTAGAACTTCACGGATATACCGGTTGCTGTTCAGATTGCCCACAATTCGTAGCAATTGAGATCGTCTATGATATGCTATGGCGCCCCAGACCATAACTCCGGGTGTTCGTCCACTGTGGCGTTCGATAATGCACTCCGGAAGGTGGCGTTCACCGGCATAGCGTCTGACACGAATGCGGCCATCATGGTACCACAAATTAAAGCGGGATTCGTCAGAAAACACGACATGCTGCCAATCAGCACGCCAGTCTCTATGCTGATTGGCCCATTGTAGCCGCAGGCGGCGATGGTCGTGCGTTAGGGGGATCCTGTATAAAGGAGTCCGTGCGCGCAGTCCACACTGCAGCAGACGTCTACGAATTGATGAAGCACACAATGAAACACCTGTAGCTATTGACCACAGTGCTGCCAATTGTCTAGAGGAAGCTGTACGGTCCGTCCGCGCCATGCGGACCAGGTGTCTATCATCGCGAGCTGACGTCACATTTCGGGGTCCACTCCCGGATTTCCGAGTTGTCCGACACTCGTCCGTCCACTGCTTCCAAACGCGCATCACTGTGCTGCTGTTACGCTGCACACGAGAGGCTACTGCACGATACGACAATCCAGCTTCACGAAGGCCGATGATTCTCCCTCGTTCAAACTCTGTAAGTTGTTCAAATCTCGCTCTCTTTCGTCGACGAGGCATAAGTACAGATTGAGTTAACGTTTACCACTAGCAGATAACCACCGATAACCATACACGCCTCGCTACAGCCGTCTATTTATTCGGATCCATCAGCAGTTCAGAGGGCGCTGCTCAGCATACGCATGCGCTACGGATTTGCAATTCTAATCATTTGCATATCATGCGCTACTTTGCATTTCCTGAAAATTTCAGCTCACTCGCGTAAGTCCTTCATGGTG
This sequence comes from Stegodyphus mimosarum, assembly GCA_000611955.2. Taxonomy (NCBI): domain Eukaryota; kingdom Metazoa; phylum Arthropoda; class Arachnida; order Araneae; family Eresidae; genus Stegodyphus; species Stegodyphus mimosarum. The sequence goes on from KK113790.1 coordinate 61,374, forward strand.
TTGCAATTTTCACAAACGTGAGTGTATTTACATTCAGAGAAAAAAAAACGGAGAGAGAGATTCAAATTTTTGTGCGTCTTCATTGATTCTGAAATCTATTCCTAGAAATAATTCCCTTCAGTATTATTCAAGTTATATTTAATTTATACCAATCTGACAGCGTTGTCGAACATTAACTTCTCTTTATCTGGAAAAAAAATGGCTGATGAGATATGCAATCTCATGAAAACAATGACTAGAAATTGCAGAAAATTAACGAAGAAACATTTACTTTTTCAAATTTATCTCTAATTTTTGAATTGTAAGATTTGTGACAATTAACTAACACATGCAATTTTATGTATCCATTTTCAATCAAAGTAATATAATCAGCCAGTTAAAAATCTTTTTTAAGTAATTAATATTATTTCGAACCTGTTTTCCAAAAGTGACAGGAGGGAATATCGACAATTTAAAATTGATTTTAAATGACTGGAAATACTCTCTAAAATTATTGATTATTTAAATAAATTTTAAATCTAATTAAGGTGATCCTAATTCAGTTTCACACAAACGTCACAGGAGCTCGAATATTAAAATCGCTTTAATTACATTAAATGTATTCTACAAACATTTCACGTGATCAGGCGCAAATGCCTGAAGCACGAGTTACTAAAAACCTTTATGAAAATGTTTAATTGGGTAATAATTTTTGCAAAGTAAAATAAATAATCAGCTTCATTTATTAAATGATACAGAAAACTGAACGTTTTAAGGATTCCAAATTGGAGAACAAATACAGAACCGAGAAGAGCCCAGCAACCTTAACAGTTCTGGCCGTTGCATAAAAATAATAATAATAAATAAAAAAAACCAGAAAGTATTAAATTCTACTTACACATCGAGTTCCCGGTTTTCTATTCTGTGCCATCCCCCGTTGATACAAGGAAAAGGAAACAGCAGTTTGTTGTCAGAAAATTCTGCCCTTCGAAAATGATTTTTAAATGAACATTTCCCACATTCCACTTGAGCCACGAAAGGTTACTCTCCATTTTCCCTCTTCCGGCTGAGAAAGATAATTTCTTGAATATTATTATGGAAATTGTTCAACATCATTCTAAAATACATTGACCTTCAGTTACATTCGTATTTTAAGATTTAAATAGCAAAGTGAATTAAAGTGAAATTTCAGAAAACGGTATTTCTCTAACGTACGTTTAGAAAGTCTTTTCTGGTGTTGCGCGTTTTTATTTAAACCTATGATTTGATGTAAACAAAATACAAATAATTAAGATCCCACTCAACTATATTATAATTCGTTATGAGGTGTTTATGATAGTATCCCAAATAGAGGAATTTCTTCTGCATCAGTCCTGTTGGCGTCATCGACTGATATTCGAAATCTAGTAAATCGCATGAACTCTGAAATTATTGCATTCGACTGAGCAGTTAATTGTCTTTCCAGCATTAAATTGGAGAGCATTTTTATTCGATGATTTGCATCATTGTATCCGGATCAGAGAAAACTCGAATGTACAAAGTTCAGCAGTAATATTTTAGCCCTAAATTCTAAAAAAAAATTGTATCTAGAAGCAATAAATAAAATATTTTTACTCAGTTTTACAGCACTTATTTATTCTCAAATTTTGATATCAGAATAATTTTAATATCAACGAATTTATTCACTTTTATAGACGAACTTGTAACACCTCCTATAGGTAAAAATAAGTTAGCTGACTCAAAATGAATAAAAATGAGGTTTTTCATATGTTCCGCAATGTGAATTATCACCACCAGAATTTCTAATTCGAAGTAAACAGGCCAGTTCCAGTTCTAGTTACCGCTGTCTAGCTTGCCAAATATACAAGCTGCGTCTAGCTTGCTAAATATGCAATATACCGGCTGTCGCAACATAGGTGCTTCAAGGCGCGATACAAGTACAGAAATGTTTGAGTGATTCAAGAGAATAGGATGAAAGTTGGAGAGGGTAAACAGGCAAAGAAGTAAAATTGCTTCAAATTTATTCTACCTCACCAACATGTGACGGGTTAACTTTAAATGTACAGACACAAAGTACTAACCAATTGGGCCTGGCTTAAAACTCAAGTTTCACAGTTGGTACAATTTCAACAATTCAATCTAACTTAAATGGAGATTACTAGACTAGGAGATTCCGTGACAGAAACCCAATGAGTACTAATAGACTAATAGATTAATAGACTGAATTACCAAATCTTTACCAAATCTGAATCTATCTTTATACTACAGTACTCAATTTAAGACCAGCTTTGAAGTCTTGAACAACGCTATACTTTACTCGGCAAGGCAGCAGTGGACAACATAACCAAAAATACATGCAGCTGTTCGCAATTCTTCTAATTTTATAGTAAAACTGTTTGCCATTCAAAACGCTTAGCAGCTAATTCGTTGTTTCAAGCTTGCAAGAAAGAAGAAATATTTCTCTATTGCTCAATCATGTACTTATTTGAAACTTGAAAATTTATGCTCACAAACCACTGCTTGAGCAGACGCGGCAATATATGTGATCATCCAAGTAAGTAAAGCGTGTTTATAAAGTCTCTACACATTTTTGAGAAATACGTTCTAATTCTAATTTCTTTGGAAGCAATCTGAAAGATAAAGAATAGCCATTGTTTTTGCCCGTACACATGGATTAACGTATTAACAGGTGCATGAGGACTTTGCAAATTCAGAAAACAAGCTCCTACCAGAGCAGCTATTAAAACCTTGGGAAATAAAGTCAAATGAACTGATGTTAAAGATGAAGACCGTTCTAGGAGACCTTCGACAACCACAAGTTGAGCAAAGCGTACAAGAAGTGGTTACTCGTAGCCCCTAGGCATCTACACGAAGACTCAGCCGGGAACTCTGTGTTCCGCATACTACTGTTTGGAAAACTCTACGCTGTCATTTAAACAAGGATGCCTACTACATTCAAACTGTGAATAAACTTGAAGCCGAAGACTATGCAGCTCGGCAGCCATGTGTTATGATCTGTTGGAAGCTGTGGAGAATGAGAACTTAATGGAGAATGTTCTCTTTAGCGACGAAGCCACATTCCATCTCAACGGCTATGTTAATAGGCATGATTGCCGAAAAAGGGCTGATGAACAACCAAACGTGTTATACGAACTTCAGGGAGACACAACTAAAGTTAATGTATGGATTGGAATAACTAAGCTATGTAGACGTTTCATGTTTGCAGAAAGGACCATCACTGGAGAGATTTATCTAGATATGTTGCAACAATATCCTGAGCCATAGCTAGTATCAAATGGCATTATTGACACTGTTATCTATCAACAGGATCGAGTACCTCCCCATTTCGTCATTAATTGTGCATAATTATCTTAATGAAACTTTACCTGGTACGTGGATTGGTCGTGGCTCTTAACGGCTTTGAGTTCCACGATCATCAGACTTAACTCCTCTAGACGTTTTCGTATGGGGTTTTGTCAAGTCCAAAGTGTACCGAGTGAATACTGGCAGCACTGAACAATTAAAACAGTGAATTATGGCTACAGCAACTGAAATTATACCAATAACTTTACATAAGGTGTTCCGGATTGTAGTGGAACGTGTTATTGTGCCTAGACATTCAGGGGGCCGACATTGAGTTGCACTAATTTAGTGTTCTACTATGTTGCATTTTTATTTAAATAACTCATATTTCAGAATAAAACTAAACACCCCGTATAAAAAAGAATAATCACAGGTGACAGGTGAAAGCGGGTCCGGACACCCGGGCAGCTTACATAGACTAATCGGGTATTCTCCAGATCCCGCAACTGTTTAGTGACATCCGCGGCGACCCACAAAGAACGCATGGGGAGTTTATTAAGATGCTACATATGCTGATGAAGACATTAAACTACACATTTGATTGCTACACAGATAATAACTAAAATATAGATACTAAGTAAATGAAATTTCACATATAATTACATATGCTGAAACGGATATTAAATACTAATGCATTTATTATGCAGATACATAGATGCTAATTACACTGTTACATACTACACAGATATTAAAAACAAATGTTGACACAGCTTCTAAATAATAATGCAAGTCGTTACATAAATCCAGTTACTAAATACACTACTACGTATTACACAGATACTAAATAGTCATATAGATACTCAGATACTATATTATACTGATAAACATATGCCATAGACATTATTATTTATTATACAGATATTAAATGCGGATGCAGACACAGATTCTAAATACTAATGCAAGAAATTACGCAGATACACAGATATTAAATACGAATACACTAATGCAAATCTTTACACAAATCCACAAATACTAAATACGCGACTCCATACTACACTGATACTAAATGCTGATACAGATGCACAGATAATAAATTATACTGATAAACAGCTATTATATACACTATTACTTCATAGATATTTAATGCGAATGCAGACACAGATTCTAAATACTAATGCAAGACATTACGCAGATATACAGATACGATAAATGACGAAAACACGCCGATAAACAGATACTAATTACACTATTACACAGATACAAAATACGAATACACAAATATTAAACTGCACTATATAAACTATACAGATATTAAACATACTACCCAGATTTTTAGTACGAAAATAGACACAGATACTAAATACCAATACAAGACAGCACGCAGATACATAGAGCCTTTAAATACATACTACAAGGATACAAAGTATTAACAGGGACATTATACTTGCATTATCCCGACGTTACACAGATATGCAGACACTGCATAGTATACAGATATATAAATATATTACAGATGTAGAGATACTGCATAGACAACATGCAAATACATAATCAATAAACTTGTGCACACTAATCTGCATGGCACAGATCCTGTCCTAAAGTCTCCAGTTTTTTCATTATACTCCTTAATTTCTTAAGGGAAGTCGTATGCTTGATGAAGAATCGCTTAAATGTGTCTGGTCATCAGTGTCTGGTAACCGCATGTGCCACGCCTCTGTGAGTGTGTCCGTTGTCATGTAATGTTCTGAGAATCCAGCCTCGCCGCATACACAGAAGTTAGAGGAAACAAAAGCCCTTTTCCAGAAGTATTTCGGAAAAGGACCATGGCCTGTGACTAAACGGGTTATGTAAGGTGCTGAAATTAGGCAGTCGGTGGAAGCTTTGTTGTGAAAAAACATGGGCATTTTTTCTTCTTCAGCTGTGCTGTAAATTATTTTTAAAATGTGGAATCTTAGGTCCAGTCTGAACCTTGCATTTTCTTAAGGCTGTTAGCTATGCATTGAACCTTTTTCCTCTGCGCTCGCGGGTATGGTAGCCAGGATAAATCTTCATCAAAGATGAGGCCTAAGATCTGGAGTTCTTTAAGCAGCTTCACATTTTTCCCATTCATTTCTATAATTGAATTGCGTAATAGCGTTTGTTCGGGCTTGTGAAACAAAATATACCGAGATTTTGCTTCTGAAATTTGGAGGCATTACTGGTTGCAGAGGCGACTAAAGAGAGCTTTTGTTTCGTTACAGTTTGCATGAAGAATGTCTCTACTATGTCCTCGAACAACAAAAGTGCCATCATCTTCAAACGCTATCACCTTTGTATGCACAGGCCCCTGCGATTCGAAAATCGAATTGAAGGTGATGTTCCTGGACCTGCGCATGACCCCGCGGACATCCCCAAGTTTGTTTCCGTGTGATACATCTTCCACTGTGTACCTCAAAAAAATTCCGGTAACTCAAGTAGCTAATACAGACTTGGAGGAGGATGTTCAGAATGCTCGCTGCATATAAGGCCTCTATAATCGCAGACCACCGCAGAGGGCCAAATGCGCTCCGCAGGTCCAGACTGAGAACAGCTGCGTGTTTTTTATTGCTCTTGATATGAATTATTTCCTGTTTTATTAGTTCCAAGGCGTGTAATGTTGAGCTTTTCTATCAAAAGCCAAAATGTCTTCTCGAAAGCCGAAAGCATAAACACAGCAAAATTTGCTCATATCTTGTTGCCTGTTTCTTCTCTCTTTCGTCATCTATTAAAATGGCCCCATATGATTCTATTTTTAGCCTTTTGTTTTCAAGGAGCGCATTTTAACCTTTAAACTGGGTATAAATGTCACGGTATATTAAATATTTATTTGTATAAAAATTATAACTTTTTGAATATTAACTAAGGAATATTACATAAATATGATATGCATAATTGATGCAAATAGTTGATGCAAATAATTGATGCATAATTGATGCAGTGTGTTTCAGGATGATCACATGACTAAATACATTTTAAAAGGGGTGACCTTAGCTCATGGTTCCACTTTCAGAAATCAATCAAATAAAGTAAGATTTCTGACGGCGAAACTATCGTTCACATGAGCCAGTTTAGTAAAAAATTGTAAAATTTTAATTTCTCGCAAGGCAAAATATTGGTGAGAAAAATATTTTAAAATATCTTCCTTACATCAGATGAATTTAATAATAAAGCATCAGTTTCGAATTTCATTTGTAGGAATGCAAAAATTTTATCTATAAGGAAACAAACTTTTTATGTTTTCATACGATATCTAAAATTGCTGTTATCGCTTTGATCTAAGTCAATAATATTGAACAATTCTTTAAACAGTTTTCTATGATGAAAACTCGTTTTTTTTCTCCTTTCCCTTCTAAATATTTACTTGAAATTCTTCGGAGGGGCCAGTTTCCAGAGTTTAAATTTCGTGTAAAAGCTGTTAGCTGATCAATTTTTTTTAGCCTAAAAGACTGCTTTTTAAAATTTATTTATTTAAATGGAACCATAAATTTGTGATGAAGAGAAGAGCTCAAGAAATATTTAAACTGGTAATATTTTAAAACATTCTATTTACTAATTATTCACTTTTAATACACCTTTGCCTTTAAAAGTCTTTCTTTTAAGCATTTCGGCTATTTTTGATTTTCCATAGCCTTCTGTTTTCTGACTTGTCAAATGAGTTGCAAAATGCCTGTCATACGAATCCTGCAATTATGTCGCCTTTAAGAATAATTTTGCGAATTTATAAAAACATTTGAAAACAAATTATCAGTTTGATTGAAGAAAAGAAAGATTATGAATAATGACATCTTTTCATTATCAAAAGATACATTTCAAAATATTAAAATATCTAATGAATTTTTAAACTGATTTTCATTTTTGTAAAGAATACTATTTCCAACTTATTGGAATAATAACGAGGTTATAACTTTGAGACAATTATGCTTAAATTTTACTAACAGTTCGTTTTAAGTTAATTTAGTCGCTTGCAACATTTGTGAAGGATTTATTGAAAGGTTTGTCGGTATTAAGTTTTACAAGAAAGTTACATACTTGTTTCAGTCGCAGACATTTATAGATTCCGGTTAGATTATTCTGATATGGCAAAGCACACGTGGGCTATTTGCCTAAGGAGAGGGCGTGATTTCGTGGAGGACGTTTTAAGGGAAACTGACTCATATCCACGTTAGAGTTGGAGAAGCCGCAAAACCAGCCATGCAGCCAGTCTGTTTGGCTTGGTTCAAACTTAAGTCCCAGTATTCAGCGGTATTGACGTATTGACCACTTAGCTACTGCTGGACTGTTTGTAGATTCGAATTTAGAATTATTGTTGCAATTAAAGTAGAGTTGTAGTACAAAGACTAGCAGTCTGTTACTATAAAGTTGTACAAGAAGCACTCAGTTTTGTGTGTTATCATTTTAATTTTGCAACGCTAATCAGGAGTAATAAATAAACTTCCATTTATGTTATTCATTTTTCAGTTGTATTTCTCACGTTAACATTTAAGTAGTATAATAGGGCGACTCTTCAAATATTAGATTTACTTCTGTGGATGTCAAGTGTTATGAGAAATTTTTAAATTGTTCTTCACCACAAAAGCCTCATATTCAATCTCGTACGTCTACTTCAAGATCGCCTGAAGAATAAATAGACCTCAAATTATAATGCAATGGCTCGTATTAAAATTTTTAGAATGCGACAAAATCAAAAAAGAAGCTACCAGTGCATAATCCTTCTTCTTAGCTTTCTCGTGAACATTGACTTGAAGAATGGGAAATACTGTAAATACTGTAAAACAATAAGTTAATAAGGTAGTGATAAAACTCAGGAAATTTCGAACTTTGGTGTTACAAAAAAGGTTAAACAAGGTTTAATGCAACAACAGTGCAAGTCATCTTTCATTTAAAATTCGTCTTTTGGTGATGCAAAATTATCCAAATCAATTACTTAATTAAAGAATTCGACGGAGAGCATAAATATCTGTTTGGTAAACAGCTGCTGGACGGCCAAACAAAATTAATGCTGTGCAACAAATGATAATTTTAGATCATCATGGCACATAAAATTAAAGCGTCTTCGAATATTTCGAAGATCTGAATGCATTCAATTTTAAGTGATTATTTAAAAAATAAGAATGGTATATACACTTTGGATTACGCACACTTTAACGCAATCTGAAATGGACGCTATAAGGAAAAAAAAGATTTAAATCTGGTACCTCAAAACCTCTCTTTAACATTGTAACAAGTGATAAAATATAGATTGTAACAAATGAAAAACTGCATAACTTTTCATACCTCATTCTAAACCAGCCGAATGGACTTAGGTCACCTCCCTGCCCCCAAAGGTTTGAATTTGAATTCTGCCGCCGTTGGTGGACAGCGGAAAAGCAATTGCGCAGTTCTCTTCGGAAGCGCAATGTCATTACGTTATTGTAAAACCATTTGAGCTGTGGATATTATGCTTGTAATTCTTTTTATGTTATTTTCAAAAGAAAATATTTTAATGATCATTTTGCCGTGTGTTTATTTTTGAAGAAAGGAAATGTATCTTCCTCTTATACACTGCCAAACCAACTAAGGGACCGAAAATCACATGTGGCCGAAAGTCCGCATAATGATTGCCAAAACCAAATGTGCTGATGACGGACAATCCATGGACGCGTTCAAGATAAGTAAGCTTTTAGTGTTTGATGATTTATAGTTAAGTACTCTTGGAACTAAAGGAAAGCATGAGAATTCTGGTCGCCTTGACCTAATTTCGTTTTCACTGATCACCAGGATAAGTGAATATAAGAAGAATCCTGATCGCACTGGCCTATTTTCGTTTCCGCTTATTATCCGAATCGGTTAAATGTTCTAATTGAGTTTGAATTCTTTTATATGAAGTGTGATCACCCTGATTATATCGTATAAGTTCTGTTTCTTACCAGTTTCTTTAGTACCGAAAGATAAATTTTGAAGTATTGCTGCAATTAAATGCAAAATTTTGCGGTAGCACGCTCTACTTTGGCAATTTTAAGAAATAATGTTTTAATGAATATTTTGGGTTAAGTTTAATATTTTGTTTTAAAGTTTCGGTATGAAATAAAATAAATGTCAGACGTAATAAATACATACCAAACAACTCTTAGTTTTGTTTTGAAAACAGAATAGGTATAGGAAGGAAAATATAGTTTCAAATTTCTATAATGCAAATTACTGAATATTATCTATAACAATTTATATTCTGAGAAAAGTATTGTGTATTTTATATGGTATTTCAAGAAAATCAATATAAAATGACGTAAAATGATTTATTATTTTATTTTATGCTTTGCATTTGAATATGTATGTTTTATATATACTAAATCCGCTTAAAAATATTGTAAAGGCTATATATATTAGCCTACTGAAAGTTTTAGGTGTGCATTTCGATAAAATTTATCAAATTTCAATAAAATATTGCTTTATATTAAAAGGAAAATATAAGAATTCCTAAAATAAATAATGATATAATCACTAGTCCCACATATGATGCGGAGTTATAAAAGAATGTTTGAACCGCATCATAAATGATAGAAAGAAATGGAAATACAACAGTGTGCAAATGGAAATACAACAGGGAGGAGAAAATTAACGGTTGGTTTAAACTGGAGAAATTAAAATTACAATCTAGTATTATTCCTAGCAAAGCGGAGTTTGCAATGGTGTTTTCTTCTACAGATGTAGATATGCCATAATTAGAACTGAACAAATTAGTTCCTAATTTTGATTTTAATACAGCCGAGGCAATAAACGCTTCTGAAAGTATCAATTTCAAAATGAGTAGTAGTCTTGTTGATCTTGCCGGTCTTCAGCCAACCGATGTTGCAAAATTAATTTCAAAAGAATCATCTGATGATGCTCAGGTTTATCAGAAAATTAAATAAATTCTCTTAAAAGCGCTACGAATGGGGTGCTGAGAAATTGCCGCAACGGTTTACCCATAATATTAGAAAAATTCAGAGAACATCTGGTAAGGCTTTTATTTTGACTTACGAATCTATTTCGATAACGTCAAAAAAAAATTGAAGAACGACCGATTGTCAACTGCTATGGCTGTGGGAAGTCAGGCTTTATGTCCCGTTTGCTCTCTTCCTCCCATGAAAGCAGAAGCTGATTTCAGAGTTATACGTCTTTCGACAATCTCTGTTGAGGAAACCCAGACAACTTTTTTCAAAGTAAAAATAAACGGGTTAACTGAACTGTATGTGCTCACACTGGAGCCATCCACACTGTATCGAGAAAAACACTATATCGTCTTTTAAAAGAAAGAGGAATAGAATTTGGGAAAATCAGTATGAATATTACTCTCGCGGATATCTTTGGTAGGAAACAGAAGTTTATACAACCCAAGTAGAAGCTGAAACTGAAAGACGATCGTTCCGAATAACTTTGTTTGCATTACTTACAGCAAAAAATAACAAAACGCTTTTAGGAACTGAATTTTTTTTGTAGCCCTGGAATTGTTTTAGACCTTCGAAATAATAGATGGTATTCCCATAACCACCTTAAACAGAAATTTAGCTTTCGTACTAACGTTTTCAAACAACTCGAGCGTCCAGAAAATAATGCGAATTTAAAACGATTCGAGTAAGAGAATTTGAAGGTAAACTTTTAAATGAAAACCGAAGAGAAAAACTAAATGCTGTGTTAACGAAATTTGGGACTGTTCCAACGAGGCACAGAAGCAACTCCTTATATATTGAACATCATATAAATATCGAAAATAATCTTCCAGTTTCAGTATCCTCATACCGGATGTCGCCAACCAAGAAGGATATTTATTTTAAAGAAAGATCTTGATGATCTGCTTATTAAAAAAATAAGAATGTAAGTCTTCATACGCTGCGCCATTCAAACCAAACGGAAAAGTCAGATTTTGCTATCTTTCAAAAGTGAAGTAAAAGGAGAAAAATTTTCTGATCGGACCAGAGCAGGTTATATAATGAATCAAGGAATTTTTGTATCGCTATTTCCCAGATTCTGAATCAGAGGAAGCTCAACTAGTAGTTCCAATACTTGCGCGAGAAAGAATTTCTAAACAATATCATCATGCTCCTACAACAGGACATTATGGCGCTGAAGAGACATGCCATAGAATTTCCCACAGGTATTATTTTACAGGATGCGCAAATGCATTGCAGATTAATTGAAAAACTGTGATAAGTGCAACTGTTACAAACTTCACGTTCCAGGAAACCTACCACTAGTTTCTCGTAGGTACGAAGTCGCAGAAAGATAGAGAGGGAGTTTGTGACAAATCAAAAATTGTATTAACTTTTCTCACTTCATTCGGAACTCGCAGGAGAGACTGTGCTTTCCTCCGCCCTGAGGTTTGAATTAAGACTGTGCCGCTGTTGGTGAACAGCGAAAAGACAACTGCGTAGTTATCGTCTGAAGCGTCATGGCATAAATTTACGTAATCTACTTTTAGCTGTAACTCTTTATGTCATGTTTAAAAGAAAATATTTTAAAGATCATTTTGTCGAATGTTTATTTTTTAACAAAGGAAGCGTGTAGAGACATTCTGTATGTGGAAGCAGGAGAGATGAACAATGAGCAATGTACTCGTCGGGACTCGAACCACGGACATCTCGAATAAGCGCCGAACTTGTTGACCACTACACCACGAAGGCATGCTAAGAAGGCGGGAGAAATTCCTTATAAGTGTACCTTCTTATTATAATATTTGTATTACACAGAATTATTCTTAAAAAAAGCTGCTTTTAGTTATTTCAGAAAGATCAAAGTCTGCAAAAGTTTTCCGTGTACGAAGTGCTTCAAAGAAAATGATTTTTTATATTGCGGTAAACTAGGCCATGCTGAGCCTGTTGTTTTTTTACAAGGCCGTAGAACAGTAAATGGTGATTGTTATATGGCCAATGGTTTGACAGAAATAGTTGCTGAACCAGAAAAAAAAATATATATATGAAATATCACATCATCATAACGGAAGCTGATATACTGCATTTCAAATTATCAGTTATTTGGAAATTGAAAAATCTGATTTAATGAGTCATTGTCCTTTATTCGCCTGATTTAGCACACGATGATTTTTTTTCTTGTTAATGACAATCAAACATAAACTGTGTGAGCCAAACGAAGCACTTGAAGATTACGAATCACGTTTCCGGTATACAAATTTCTGACTGACATAACTGTTTTGAAAATTGATTTATCCGAGTCAAGAATTGCATTGCTGCTAAAGTCGAATGTTTTGAAAACAATAAGATGATTTGCTTCCAAACAAAATTATATCGTGTGTTATTTTATCTAAGTACTAACCTATATATTCAGTTTTTGTTTCATAGTTCAGTTCATTCATTCCACACATTCCTTCCTACAATGCGATGGAATCGTTTGAAGATCACTTTAATAGATTTGGATTACGTAATCCTCCTGTGCAGAATTAAACAAATAGAAACAAACTTTATTCACTTCTGCGTACGAGTTGGGATAAATTGATTGTCATACAAGTTGAAATTTTTATGAACAAATACGTTGCTCATAAAAATTTCAACATAATCAGTCATCAAACATAACTTTTCAGATAAAATTTCATATTTATAGAACTTTTCATGAAAGCAACTTTGTACAAAATAGATCAGCTGGTAGAATATTTTATGAAAACACTCACGTTTTAGACATTATTGCACTTCTGTAATAAAAATGTTAGTTGCCTTTTCGAATTTTTAATTGAAGTAAATAAATGCGTTCAAAACAAGCCTGTAAATTAAATTACACATTTAATACTTAACTTGGTGTATGTCTTTAGCAATTCAACGAACTAAATATAAATTATACACATCATTTACTTTTGCATGTGATATTTAATGAAAACTTTCATTTTGACCTTTACTGACTTCGAAATTTTGAGAGTAAATAATAATTAGTAAGGTTGAGCAAAATTATAACAAGGCATTTAAATTTTTATCAAGTAAAACAATGACATTATTTATTTTGTAAAATTAGCTGTGCGTGTATGTAAGGTAAATTCGCCTCTGAAATGATATGCAGCATTTAGTCGCTTACTTTTATACATTTACAAGAGTAATCTTGATAAATCAATTAGATTACATTCGCCTTCACCGTCATTCATCACTGAATATCTTTTCTTTAATAGTTAATAATGCATGAAGTCTCCTATAAGATCTTTGTCACTTTTCTTAGAAAAGGTTATACTAAGTGATGATATATAAGTGATAGCTACCATTTGATTCTGACTAGTTCATTTGTTTTCCATCTGTTTCTAGGAATGATTCAAAGATCAATGACTGTCTTATTACTATAAAAAATAATATTAGCGAAAACTTGAATACTGCTACTATAAAAAGATAATACTGATGCCCAAATATTTGGAAAACAAAAGTATAACCAGAGAGCCATGTAAACTTTACATTTAAGAAAGAAAATTTCATTAAAATAAAAACGCTACACAGTAGAATTAAGTGTCAAAAGTAATAAAAAGTAACATAAGGCAATTTACTCTTGGATAAAAGGAAAAGTTATGTCCATGCAAAAATCTGTCGAATCTCCGTTTAACGGTTGAGATGTTAGTTGTTTCAAAATTTTTTTGACTGTTGCCATTTACAGTGAGGTTGTAAAAGTAAGTTTTTTTTTCCTTTCTATTTATTTGTGTATGTTAGGATCATATAGCTGTTCAGAATTCTTCTGTTATCCACTGACAAATTAAAACTGCAAGACAAATTAAACTGCAAGACAAATGAAAACGGATCTTTGATAACTTGAAATACGCTGCGCTAAATACGAAAGACATCAAATCTCAAGTCGATAATTCTACACAAATATCACCCTCTAAATGCACTTTGATCAATGAAAAAGCTATTGTGTCAAAAGAAGACAAATCTTACCAAATAACTCCAGACAGCAAATTTCAAGAATCCCAAACGGATGATCAACATCACGAAGAATTTCAAACTTGTCAACATCAGGATCATTCAGCTAGAGTATATCAGACTTCATCTACTCATTACATGTCTAATGACAGCTATTCTAAGTATGATGACAAAATACCAAATAAAAAATTACCAGCTCTTCTGCTGTACCCTAAAGGTAATAATACAACTACCAAACTTCTAGAGGATCTAGACCAATGCCTTCCACTTGATACTCTCAACATAAATTTCGCAAAGATTACCAAACTCAGACGAGGTGGAATTGCTGTTTCATGTTACAATAACTCTGATGTACATCTTCTACAAGATAAGGTCTTCAACAGCACCGTCAAGGACTTAATTATTAGGATCTCGATACCCAGATTACCTAGGTGCAATCTACACCATGTTCCCACTCAATATACGGAGCTAGATATTATCAACTTATTGACATCGACTACAAGCCTGCCAAGTCATTCATTTACACTTATCCACAAACTTTCGGAACGCTCAGAAAACACATCGAAATGGATCTTAGAATGTACACCGTCAGCCTTCAATAGTCTACAAAAATTAAAAACAATTTCAATCGGTTGGAAATTCATCCGTATTACGGAAAACTATGGGATTAGACGCTGCACTAATTGTCAGGATTTTAATCACAACTACAAATATTGCTCAAACTGGACCCATTGCATGTTCTGTGGTGAATGCCACCATGTTACTCAGTGCCAGGAATTAAACCCAAGATGTATTAACTGCCAGGTAAATAATAACCATCTCCATACAAATTTTGATATATTCCATAGCGCAAACGACGTCAGGTGTCCTTCCTATCAACTAGAGGTTGAAAAGATTAAATCAAAAACCACTTATTAATGGAATCTTTCAAGGACTTAAAAATGCTACAAATAAATCTCCAAAGATCAAAAATCACACTCCCAAATGCTCTGCAATATGTCAAAGAAGAGAATATACAAATAATTTTTGCTCAAGAGCCTTACATCCTTCCAAACCAAAAATTAGAAATTCCTACTGACCTATTCTCTATTCTTTCTTACTCCAACAAATCCACAATAATTTATAATGGACCATTAAAACCAATTACTGCGCATATTACTCTCCACACAGTAACAATCAAAATAGAAAATAATAACTTACCACTTTACTGTACCTCTGTTTATGCTCCTCCTTCCATCGATCTACAAGACATATTTCAAGAACTAGACACAATTCATCTGCCTGCTCATTCTCATCACATAATAGCAGGTGACTTCAACGCACAAAGTCAAGTCTGGGGAGCACCTAATGAAAATAATAGAGGCCGACTTCTTTTAGACTTTATCCATGAAAACAATCTCGCAATCTTAAATAATTGCAATAGTCCTCCAACCTTCTTTACACCTTTCGGACAAGGATGGATAGACCTCACTCTAGCATCTTCTAACATAGCAGCTCTGATTAACAACTGGTCTGTTTCCGAGCAAGAATCGTTAAGTGACCACCGCTTCATTACCTTTAACCTACACGCAAATATTATTTATACAATTAAACATAGATTCAAGACACAATATGGAGGCCATCGCCAATTCAGAACAATACTACGAAATCACTCTAAAAGTATCATCTCGTCATTTAATTCTGTTTCTTCAAAAAATGATGTCAACAATTCTGTTGAATACTTCATTAATATTATTCATAACATATGTAACTCCACTTATAAAAAAAGATCAGTTTCTAATAAACTTAAATTAAATTGGTGGAATACAAAGTTAACTGAGGAACGTAGTAAAGTAAGAGGCCTCCGCAGGAGGTTTACGTCTTGTTTGGATGATGAGGAAAGAAGTTACTACAAAATTCAATTTCAAAAAGCTAGAGCTCTTTACAAAAGAAATGTCAGACAAGCTAAAATTACCAGTTGGAAAAATTTCTGCAATAATACATCTAATCTTTATGGATCTGCCTTTAAAATGGCTTATAATAAATTATCTAATCCAGCAACATTATCAATGTTCAACTTTCCTGGAACTAGTTCCTCTGCAGATGTCGCTCTCAAAATCATTTCAGAACTATTTCCACAAGAAGATGATCCATATCATTCAAATAGAGAAGATAATGCAATTTATAATAGCGAAAATATTCCAAACTTGGATGAAATAGACTTTATCATAAAAAAACTAAATGATAAAAAGGCTCCAGGTCCAGACGGAATAGACAATATCATCTTAAAACAAATTTTTTACTCTAATAAAATTATCATCAAATCATTTATTACAGCTTGTTGGAAATTCAATACCTTTCCTACAGTTTTAAAAAATGCAGAAATAGTTTTATTTCTCAAAAAGAATAAACCCATGGACAATCCTTTATCTTACAGACCAATCTGTCTCCTCCCCTCCCTTGGAAAATTACTAGAAAAAATCATATTATCAAGACTATCTTATCATTTACATAAAAATAGAATTATCCACGAAAACCAATTTGGATTCATCCCAAATAAATCAGTCGATCACGCTTTTCAGAAACTCTTAGACGTTATCCAATTCAATAAACAACAAAAACGGCACTCAATAATAATTTCATTGGATATTCAATGTGCTTTCGACTCAATAAGATGGAAAGATATAATCAACATCCTCAAGTCAATCGACTGTCCTCAAGATATTTTACGATTAATAGAAGACTACCTACATAATAGAAATCTACAATATACTTCAAACAGTGGTATAATAAATTATAAAATTACCAAGGGCTGTCCACAAGGCTCATGCCTGGGACCAACCCTTTGGAACTTAATCGCCAATACCGTATTATTCTCATATGATCATATTCCTCATACTCATGCACAGGCCTATGCTGATGACTTTCTTCTTATAGTCTGCGGCAGTAATCGAAAAATGATAGAAGAAAATTCTAATAATTCATTAGTTATCTTCAGCAATTGGGCTAAACAATATCAACTCAAAATTTCAGTAGAAAAGTGCAGAGCTCTATATATACCAAAAACAGGATCTTCAGCAAGAAATATAAGAAATCCTATTATAAAATTATCTCAAAATAAAATCAAATTTGATAAAAGCTTAACTTATCTTGGCATAGTAATAGACAACCATCTGTCGTGGCATCAACATATCAAATACTTAAAAACCAAAACGCTTATACTTTCCAATTCACTACGCTCCACTTGTTCAAGTACTTGGGGCATCAATCCAATATTCCAAAAAATATGGTACTCTACAGTAATTGAAAAAATACTTCTTCATGGAGCCTCTGCCTGGGGTAATAACTTGAACACCCACGCTCAACGACACTTACAATCCGCTCAAAGACCATTTCTGTTATTAATATCGAAAGCATACAGAACTACTCCTACAAATGCACTTCAAATCATCACTGGTATACCACCCATCAATCTTTCAATCAAAAAAGAAGCCACAAAAGTCCAAGTCTCAAGATTACGTATCACAAGCTCATTTAACAATAACCTTTACTCTCCAAATAATTATGAATTCCTAGAACACAATCTGTATTTAAAACCTTCTCAATTTATTACAAAATCTTTAATTGCAACTTCATCAATTTATAATTTCAATCTTCAAATTTATACTGATGGCTCCAAATCAGATTCAGGCGTTGGCAGTGCTTATTGTGTATTCCAAAATAATAATATATTAAAACAAAGGTATTTTCGTCTTTATCAAAATAATACGGTCTTCCAAGCAGAACTTTTTGCAATAGAAGAAGCAATAAAGTATGCGAAAGATACTTCACTAACAAGTATCATAATTACTGATAGTGCATCTAGCATCTTTGCAATAATTGGCCATAGCAG
This sequence comes from Stegodyphus mimosarum, assembly GCA_000611955.2. Classification (NCBI taxonomy): domain Eukaryota; kingdom Metazoa; phylum Arthropoda; class Arachnida; order Araneae; family Eresidae; genus Stegodyphus; species Stegodyphus mimosarum. The sequence continues at coordinate 79,401 of KK113790.1, forward strand.
ATCTCCAATAGTACGTCGCATACATCATCTTCTATCTCTATTTACACTTAATCTCAGACCAAAATTTAAATGGACTAAAGCTCACTCAGGTACAACTGGCAATGAAATGGCAGACCAATTGGCAAAATATGCAGCAAATAATCCTTCACTTCCCCAACATTTTCTACCATATCCTCTGTCATATTTGAATAACGAACTAGAAGATGATCTCAAAACCCTTTGGAAAGAAAAATGGATCTCTGATACGACAGGCAGACGCACCTTTTTATTTATTCCAACTCCTTCAAGAAATCTAATATCTACTGAACGTGCAATCACAATTCTACTCACAGGTCATGGTCCATTTCCTTTCTACCTGCATAGATTTGGATTACATTCTTCAAGCCAATGCATTTGTGGACACGATGGAACAATAGACCATTATCTGTTTCACTGTGAAATTACTAAAGAATTTCATCTTAAACCATATAATGCAACATCTGCTCCTCTTTGGTTCAAGCAATTTAAGAAAAGTAATATACTTCGTAAAAAATTGCAGTCACTTTTAACTTATCTATCTTTAAATTGTGACAATCTCAAAGCGCCATAAATATTTACATAGCTTACTCCCTCCCACTTGGGAACTTCTGTAAACTAAGGATTCATACTTTCTCAAAACTTCGTGTAATATGAAATCATCATGATTTTCCTGAATTTATTAATGTAGAAAATTTAATTATCCTAATTACGTCCTCTCTAATTTTACTGTCTTCATAATTGTACATGTTTATATGTCAATTATTTTGACTTCAATTAATTACTACTCAAATATTTTTAATTTAAAGACTACGACTCAAGGACTGTTCTTTTCATATATTCAAGACATACTTTTCTGCTCAAGGATTGTTTACCTTTTACCTTTTACTTATCTCTACAGTTACAGACTACTAAATTATTTCTAGACTGATTTAATTTTTTTCTATATTTAGTGTTTTTCTCATTCTTTTTTTTAATTTGGCTTATATATTTCTAAATTATATTTGTCTAAATTCTTTAAAATGTATAATGATATTTTATAGTATATAATTTGGTTATTCTTCAAAATTAATATATAAAAATCTGTAAACATAAATTTTTCAACACATGTAACAATTCTCTTAATATTTTTGTTATGAACTTTATTGGAAACAGCCTCTGTATATCATATGTATATTTGTATATTCATTGTAACTCTGTAAAATTTTATTTCAAATAAATGCCGCTGATAGCGGATGGTGGATAGTTTCCATCAATAGAGCACAAAAGCTGAAAGTCGAAAAGATGGTGCAGCTGCTCTATTGATGGTCTCCTGTCTCCTGCTGTTATCCACATTTCTTCATTGATGTTGCACCAACATTGGGACTCTTGGACAAAAAAATCCTTTAAAATTCTCTTTGCTCTCACGAAAAGTTAAACCAATATCTTCAGTACAGAGCATGAATATGCTAACTGTTACACCATAAGTGAAGGCTGTCTTAACTCATGGGCCCGGGAATCCATGAACAAATGCTAGTTCCGTGTGAGATTCGAATCCCGCGAACCGGCTATCTGTATGAGCATTTTCGATGTTTTCCCCATGTTTATTAACGTGTAGACGAGCCAGTTTCCTTTAGAAAGTTCTCCACGAAGACATCTCTTCCCTTAGGCAGATAGCCCTCGTGTTCTTTGCCATAATTAAATATACCATACCTTACCATACCATAATTAAAATCGAGCCTAGGTTTTCAATATAGCGCATTGATTTGTTCACCATTACAGGCTTGGCTTGATTCATGCAGCGGCAAAGATGTCATGTGCATCGAGACCGTACATTCAAGGGAGTCTGGAAATCTTCTTACAAAGTTTTTAAAAAATACAGTTTTAAAATTTATTTTTATTTTAAATCACAAATTTTTTTCAGATTTTTAACTGGTAGGACTAGAAGCAAGAACAAAATTTTAAAATTTGTATTTTGCTTTGCATCACTTTCTTAAAGTTGGGCTTTTGTATTTCACTCTTATTGGCAAGCCATGTCATTAAGTTACTGTATAGTTACTGAATTGTACATTGTAAAGTTTCATTTAGCGATGACACGTTTCTCGTCTGTGATGGAAAACTTGTCAATAAAAATTTAAAATGCTATTCGTTTTCAACAATAGTGTAATTTTGGAATTATATTATTTATAAATTATATTTATTGGTAAAATTTATTAAACGCCGTTTTAGACTTTTGCAAATGGGAAAGTTTATTATTTATAAATAAGTTTTTTTTTAAAACAGCAAGTTTCTGATAAGTGTAATATTGAATCACATTATAATGTACTTTTAATGGGAAATTTGATGCTATTGAGCTGAACACGCAATATAGAAAGATCGTTCTTGGCCTATAAAAGCCAGTTTAGGCTTTAAAAGTTTGTAACCGCATTTGAAATAATAGTATGTCATCCATTAATTTATTATATACGAAAATTTCATATAATTAGCTAATAGCACAGAGCTTTGCTAATATGATCTTAAAATAAATATCAGTACAGTCCACAGCAATGTAATTAGCTTTATCACACAAGGAGTTTCTGAATAAATAAATAAATAAATAAATCTGAAAGGTTTCATATTTTAACTATCGCTCAAAACTGTTTGTTAAATATTTTACGCTCTAGCTGATCTCGCATCTACAAGTCTGCTGTTCGCACTTACGCCATATACACTTCAATAGCAAAATTACAAATATTTTAAAAACAGCATAGCATTATACGTTTAGAATTCCCTATGCAGCGTTAAATGTTAGCATACATTTTTGTTTTTTTCAGTCTTTTTTCAGTTTATCATATCGATGTTCAGTTCTCTTACTAAGATAGCTTTACAGAACTTTTTGGTATCTTTTATTATTAATATTTTGTGTGTTTATTGATTAAATAGCACGTTCTTGGCGCTTAAGCCACATAAAATTCGATTCAACAGCAAAATCACAAAATATTTAAAAACAGCATTTCTTCAGAATTTCCGAGAGACAGTGTCGCACGCTGGAGATAAAAATGTTTTATTCCGCACAGTGTTGCCTCTGCTCTCTTTGAAATCGTTGAGTTCCTTAATAAAAAATTCGTTAAAATTATATAAGATATGAAATAGAAAATAAAAAAAATTCGAAATTAAAAGTTCGGACTTCCATGTGCCCATGTTCCGGTGGAGGACTACATTATTCAAAATTGAATGAATTTTAGGTACCATTATTTTTTCACAATGCGAGAAATACGCGTACATTCATGAGATGCTTCCCTATTTAATTTCTTTAAATATAATACAGAGCAATAAAATGTGGTGGCAACAATTTAAAAAGTGATACAACACATTTAAGTGGTTCGCCGCAAAACGTTTAATATCCCATTTTGGACTAATGTTCCGTATGAGCTAATGAAGTAATAAAATAAAAAGAACTCCATATTTTAATTTGAGAATGAAATTCCAGAAAGCAAAATTGTCTCTTTAGTCCTAAACTGTTCAGAAAAAAATGGTGACTAAGATACAGACAGTGTTTTAAAGTGATCTGAAACACTGCTGCAAATGATAAAAACACTCAAGAAAAATATAATTAACACCTTCATCACCGCTACTGAGGTGCACAAAACTCTTTAAGCAGGTCCAGATCGCTTTAAATGGCTTTTAAAATTCCCATGTCCGGACGAAATTTGAGTATATTTAAAATTTCTTGAAAAGTGATCATCTTTTATCCTGTGAAAAACTGTACAAAAAACGTTTGGATCCATTGCGTTTTTAATGACGCAAGATAGTCTCTGTTCCAAATATAGATAACATCATTTCTATTAAAGCGCTTCCAGTGAAAAACTGGAACACGGATATTTAAGTCAATGTGGAGTTTGGAGGCTAGCTTTTTAGAACATCAACCCTTTTATTTCCAAAATTTCCACAGTGTCTACGACGTCTACTAGCGGCCAAGCGGTAATGTCGTTGAGAACTGGTAGTTCGGTCCGGGGTTGGAATCCCTAGGAACAGACGTGCTGCTGGATATTTTCGTTGTTTTCTCTATGTGTAACGTGTATACAAGCCAGTTTCCCGTAGAACATCCTCCACGAAGGCATACCTTCCGTTAGGTAAGTAGCCTTCGTGCGCTTTGCCGTAATCAAATAAATCAAACCACAGTGTCCACGAACATCGAATGTCGATATCAAGATCTTGCAATATCTCGATAATAACTTAATTTTGTCAACAAGTTTCTTTGAAACATTACTTGCATGTAGTAGTTGTGGCGAAGAATGGGAATCACTGTATATTAAAACCCGCATTGATCTCAAACCACTGAAAGAATTCTGAATGCATTTCACAGGAAGGTTTAAGTATTACAATAGCTTGAAAACTAGAGAGCCCACCACTAATTTTGTACTAGTTGAAATCTCTTTCTTATTTACCTTCATAAAGAACAAAAGCATGGCCAATCTTGTCATTCGTCTTACTTCCGTCAGTAAAGCAAATTAATTGGAACTCTTCAAGAATAACAATGGAATAGACAACAACTGATATAGAGTTCCTGTTAAACATGCGGCAAGGAAGAAATTGAAAGATCGTCGTGAAGAAAATTTGACGAGGATTGCCTGCAAATGCTCTCCTTCATCGCTCTCCTTCATCATTACTCAAAATTTCAATATCAGTCGATGAAATACCAGCGATAATAAAGTGAGACTCATAACTAATAATTTAGTAACCGCGAATAGTTCTTTTAAACTGTATCAGACTGAATGCAGACGATAGTGCGCACAAGTAGTATTAGAAAATTTGCAAGTAATTTACTTTGCTAACCAAATATCCTTGACGCAGATTTTTACACAGTGTGTTAAAAATAAATGCATAAGCTATTTCAGGCGTAATTTATTTATCACGCTTATCATATAAAGTAATATCTGTCCCAAAATTTCATTAAGATGAAATAACATTCTAATGATGCACAAATGTAATATGCATCGTTACTTGACAACAATATGTTTTTTTTTTTTGTTTTTGGTCTTTGGACACAGTTTTAAATGCTTTTTTATTCTGAAGACGTGAAAACTATGCAGTGCCTTGGCTGAAAATCGAAAGTCCATACAGAATATGCGTCGAGTGTGCTTCTAGTAAAGGAAGGAGAAAATACCTTACAGTGTTGAAAGAACTGCAGAAATTAACAGTGAAAACGATACAGAAGAAAGTAATGACGCACCAACATCATTCGAATCGAGAAAAGTAGAGGAAATTCTCAGAAAATCTCTTGAATTGAAAAGGGCTAATAAAAAAAAAACCTATCAGCAGTGTTTCCATTATATTTTCAATTTCGTACAGTTTGAAATTGAAAATACAATGGAAAAACTGCTGTTGAACACTACGAAACAAAAACGGATAGAACAAATACTTGCAAAAGTTAAAAATCTCTTCAAGTACATAAGTAAAAAACATTTTTATAAAAAAAATTAAAATAAGTTTAAAAATAACGTAAATATTTTTTTTAATTTTTAATTCTTATTTTATGATTAATTATTGGATTATTTATTATTCTTTATTATTTTAGAACTGAATTAAATTTAAAACTGATATCATAATTTGAAATACATAAGCCGCGTAGTAAACTCAAGTATGCTTGGAGTGAAAGTGATTTTCATAAACGCCGGAGTACTGTACGCATAATTTTGAAGATATTTCAAAAATAATGTTTCGCTTGAAAAACTGAACTAGAATAATATCTGACAGAAAATTTTTCTGTTGTCCTCACAGAATCTTGGAAGCTATTTGGTTATGATTACTTTATCTCATCATCTTGAACGTGAGGGATGTTGTGGATTTTTACAATTTTTTTTAATGCAAGAAAACACTTTTGCTAAGATAAAAATTTCTTTAATTTATTCCAACTACTGCTTTAGAAATTTTTTAAGCGGACGAAATATAGCGCCAAGGAGTTTTTAAGAAACTTATAAAGTATTTTCTCCCTCCTCTCCCCATGCCTTCGTGGCGTAATTAGAAGTATACTCGACGCGCATTCCAGCGATCCTGGTTTCGAGTCCCGGCCTAAAGACTCTAAGCCTAATGACTCTACATTCGTAGTTTAAATTGTTTTATTTGATTTAGAAAACCTTTCAATATTTAATTGAAAGAATGGAAGGATAAGAAAGACTAATGGCATATTCAACACTGTCGCTTTCAAAAGTGAAAGAGAAATTGTTCATTTCCAAGTTGTAGTAGAAAACCTGTTTCTTAAGTACGGTAATTCTTTTCCCACCAGAATTAGGGTAAAAGAAAATAGCCTTACATCTCTTTCCAGTACATAGTTCGGTTTCTTAATTTAATTTAGGTGAAAATTGTACCTAAATTTTCAACTCCAAAAACTTCTTCTTTTCGAAAAATAACAATTATTATTTAGGATGCAAAGCCGTTTATTATTTATCTCATCTGCTATTGTGATGGTAAGTGTAAATTATTATTTTCAAGAGTTCAAGATGCAACGATAATAACAAAAATCAAAACAAAATGGACTTTTATTTCTAATTGTTCACTATGTTTTTCCTCTATAACAGAGCCTTTTCTACTTAAGTACTTGAGTATTTACTCATTGAAAATTTGTCATTGTTATATAATATATTCTAAATATTCATTAGATTAAGAGTCTTAATGTAGAAAATTTCTAATAAACTTTGAATAAAATGGAAAAGAGAACTATGATAATAAAATATTTTCTGAGGCTGTCTAATAAAATTAATATGAGGATAAAAATGATACGAAGAAAATTTACACTGGATATTTTTAATTCTGTTTTTGAGAGCATATGTAAAAAACGTATATGTAGTAATATTTTCCCTTCAAAATAACAACTTTATGGCTATTTAGTTTTCTCTTGACATTATAAACTTAAATAAAAACATCTTTATCTTAAGGTTTCAGTGTAAAACCGCAGAAAGCTATCATAAAATAATTGTTACCATTATTAAATAATACTTTTCATTCTTTTCTTTTTATATAAAGTTTCTTTTCCCTGGTGTGGTGCCTTAGATAATTAAAACATTAAATGAGGTCAGTGGGTCTGTTTTGCATATCATCCATTTTAATGGTGACCTAATGTTCATTGGGTCAGTATTCTGAAATGGAAATTGGTATAGGGAAATATTGTCAAATATTCACTAATAAAAATCTGATACTAAACTGAACAGTCTTTTAGAAACTGCCAGGCGTCGAGAACCTTTGGCGCATAAAATGGTTTAGCTTTTTCTGATCCAACTACGAAGATGTATGAGGCGTGGAATCATTAATTTCCAGAGTTCAAGACGCAAGGATGATAGAACTATTGTATCTAACATCTGAGGATAGGAAATACCTTAAATTTCGGCTTATAACGCGCACTTTTAATACAAAATGTAAGATTTAAATTTACGGGGGGGGCTGTTATACGTCGGATATGAAAATGATAGATTTAAAAATAAGGAAAAGCTGAGCATATAAAAATTAGATTTCTACATGAACCTAAATGCTATTTGTTTAAAAGAAATGGCATTCCTTATGAACTCAAAAGATTTCATTTTCTGATAATATGAAAATTTATATTCGTCTTTCGTTACATCTTTAAGCGCATCATCGAATTCTGTTTCATCTTCATCAACATTGTTATTCTGATTCCTAAGAAAATAATCATATTCCGTTCCATCTATATTGTTAGATAGATGAAATTCCGTTCCATCTAGATTGTTAGAATAGATTTAATGACTTTTGAATTCTATCGAGTTTCATTTCATTCCATTCTTTTATTATCCACGTACACACTATTTCTAGATCGGCATGATGCTTTTGGCCTCCTTTTCCTCCCTTGCGTTCGGTGTTCACTTCAAAATCACGGCTTCAAGTAACTACACAAAGAGAAAACTACTAATTGCTAATTCCACAAATTCGTTTGGCTCGGGCTCGAAAGTGCATTATTACTTCAAATCATATTCCCCTTTTCTCGAAAGACTAGAATAACATTCTTGTGCACACCTGCATTGAATATAACGCAATCTTCTTTGCAGAATTATTTATCCTTTGAAAATTTTCCACACACGCATATGTTTCCCTTTATCACTTTGTCAATTCAGTATACCATTGTTCGAAAGCCTGGGGAAAGTCTTCGAATAACTATCTTCAAAAGATAAGAGCATAGCACATGTTTCTTTCAGATTCTTTGCAAAGAAAAAGGTGTAAGTTATACGACGAATATACCTAAAAACTAAAAAATATAATTTGAAATTATAGGTGCGCTTTATTCGCCGGAATATATAGTACAACATCTGAGGACAGAAAACAAAATTATATTTTGGGAAAATATCAAAACATGATTTTACATGAATCTTTAAGCACAACATGTTAAAAAGGACTTATTTTGGTTAGCAAGTTAATTATAATTAATTTATCGTGACAGCAGAAAGGATCCTTTGATACCCAAACAACAAAATATAAGTAATATTTTATTTGTACCCAACCTACAATAATACTAACAAAGTGAAAGATGTGTATAGAATATATTTTCAGTTAGTCAAGAAAAATAGACTCTCAGTTAGGTAAAAATGTCTTAGACGAGTTATATTTGCATTGTCAGAAAATGGTGAATTGAGTATTTTATCATCATAATGCATAAAAATTGCCGAGTACATACTTATTTTAAAATGCTATAAGAACTAATGTCGGTTCGAGATTTATAATCAACATCGCTTATGAAGACTGTAATAAAGCTGGATATGTTGCTCCAGTTTTGCCGAAGTTTGTTTCAAAGTTGTAAATCTGGCATATTTCTTTGGAATTCAAATCGAAAAACAATTTTAAAGTTAGCTGATGTGCAAAGCAGCTCAGTGCAAAGGCGCCCGATTAGAAAAGACGATATTCCATCAGGTAAATCAAGCTTAGCACCATGAAAACAGCTTATTTATGTTAAGTTTTGAAACATTTGGCATTCCATCAAGCCTGAAAGGTAGTCGGATCTTTCTGTAACTCGTCACAACTTAATTTGCACTGCAGCAAAATAGTAAACTTTTACGAGACTCGTGAAACAAAAATTTACTAGATAGACTGCATGACTATAAATAGTAAAACGATAGAAAAAAAGTGAACAGTTGACTTGCAAGGAATGAAAAGCAAAGAGTAAACTTGCAAGAAGTGAAAACTTGGCAAGAAAAGGAAACTTGCAAGACGTGAATTTCCTCCGGTGTGCTTTTGTACTGTAGTGGTTAATTTACACTGCGATTAATTGGAAAACTTGGGATCATTTCCGGTGAGGGCAGGATTCAGGATATCCTGCTGCAAAAACTCCTTAATTGCTGAATCATTAGGAATTTTTGCAGCAGGAAATCATCAAGTTTGTTTTTTCAACAAAAATGTTTTTTATTGACATATCATATCATGCGTACATGTCACAGAGAATTTGAACATATACATTCTTGCAGATCCAGATATGTGATCAACATTCTCAGAAATGACTTTTGTTTTGATTACTTTCAGTAATGCGAATAGTGTTATGTGCCACGCATTATGCTTAGATTACTGGAGTATGATAAAGCAGACTAGGCCTACCTGCCTAGAAGGTAGAGATGATTTCGTGGCTGAATTTGAAAGGGAAATTGCCTTGTATTCACGTTACACATGAGAGAAACAAACCATGCAAGCAGCCCATTCGCCTGTAATCGAAGTTGTGTTCACTACCAATATTCAGTAGTCTTAACTACTCGGCCTCTAGTGGGGAGATGCCAAATGAGAGCTAAGCGCCAAGCACATTAAAAATGGTTTGAAATATTATAAGGATAGTGATAAGTGACTGACTGAGTCATCATTTCAAACCTTATAAGAAAGTCATAAGATACATTGCTAATAATCTGTTAATAATCAGTAAATCACTATTTTTGTTCGATTACAACTTATCGTTTTTGGAGAAGTTTTTTGTTACGAGAAAACGTTTTAAAATTAGTGAAATCTGGTTTTAAATTTGATTTGATAATAGCATAACATTTATGCTCCAAATGTCATAAAAATACAATGTTGCTTTTTATTTAGGCGACAGGATGCAGAATTAAATGATTCAAGTTATTTTCGAAGGCATAAAATAAAAAAGAGTGAAACTTCTTGTTGCTACATCGATACTGAACATACTATCGATATCGAACATATTTCTGCCTATTTCTACCACCACAGGCAGAAATACACTCACGTTTGTGAAAATTGTAACACCATGAAGGACTTACGCGAGTGAGCTGAAATTTTCAGGAAATGCAAAGTAGCGCATGATATGCAAATGATTAGAATTGCAAATCCGTAGCGCATGCGTATGCTGAGCAGCGCCCTCTGAACGGCTGATGGATCCGAATAAATAGACGGCTGTAGCGAGGCGTGTATGGTTATCGGTGGTTATCTGCTAGTGGCAAACGTTAACTCAATCTGTACTTATGCCTCGTCGACGAAAGAGAGCGAGATTTGAACAACTTACAGAGTTTGAACGAGGGAGAATCATCGGCCTTCGTGAAGCTGGATTGTCGTATCGTGCAGTAGCCTCTCGTGTGCAGCGTAACAGCAGCACAGTGATGCGCGTTTGGAAGCAGTGGACGGACGAGTGTCGGACAACTCGGAAATCCGGGAGTGGACCCCGAAATGTGACGTCAGCTCGCGATGATAGACACCTGGTCCGCATGGCGCGGACGGACCGTACAGCTTCCTCTAGACAATTGGCAGCACTGTGGTCAATAGCTACAGGTGTTTCATTGTGTGCTTCATCAATTCGTAGACGTCTGCTGCAGTGTGGACTGCGCGCACGGACTCCTTTATACAGGATCCCCCTAACGCACGACCATCGCCGCCTGCGGCTACAATGGGCCAATCAGCATAGAGACTGGCGTGCTGATTGGCAGCATGTCGTGTTTTCTGACGAATCCCGCTTTAATTTGTGGTACCATGATGGCCGCATTCGTGTCAGACGCTATGCCGGTGAACGCCACCTTCCGGAGTGCATTATCGAACGCCACAGTGGACGAACACCCGGAGTTATGGTCTGGGGCGCCATAGCATATCATAGACGATCTCAATTGCTACGAATTGTGGGCAATCTGAACAGCAACCGGTATATCCGTGAAGTTCTACAGCCCGAAGCTGTTCCCTTCCTTCAAAGCTTGCCAGGCGCTGTATTTCAACAGGACAATGCCCGCCCTCATACTGCTCGGATTGTTAAATCCTTCTTTGCAGCGCAGCAGGCAGCTTCTTCCTTGGCCTGCGTGTTCCCCGGATATGTCGCCAATTGAACATGTGTGGGATGTCATTGGTCGGCGTCTTGCTCGTGATCCTCGTCCTGTTGCGTCTGCAGACGAACTTTGGGTACGCGTACAAACGATATGGAATGCTCTTCCTCAGTCAGACATTCAAACTTTGTTTGACTCCATGCCACGTCGTGTAGGCAGCACTTATGCGGCGCGTGGTGGCCACACAAAATACTGATTCTGATCTCTTGTTCTTGTTTGTTTGCTTTGAACATTTAATCATTTATTTGTACCACTACCACTCAACTGTGTATTAAATTGCATTCAATTATGACGATTCCTTCTTGGTGTTGCAATTTTCACAAACGTGAGTGTATATTCAGTATATTTTATCAGTCCAAAATAATCTGGACTGATATTTTATCAGTCCAAATAATCTGGACAAAATAATCTGGACTGATAGTTCGGTTCGGTACTCGAAACTCGGTGAACAGGGTGACTACATTGGCGTTTTAGAGGTTTTCCGATGTGCAAGGTGTATACGAGCAAGCTTTGATTATAAATTCCTCCACAACGGCATCCCTCCCCTTCGGCAAATATCCCTCGAATGCTTTGCCATAACGAAATAAATCAAACTAAAATAATATGCAATAGCGATTGGTCATCTTGAGAGGAGTTATTATAGTTTAGAAAAAGTTAAATTCAAAATTAATTTATAAACTTCGAAATATTTTAAATCTGTTTATTACCTTGTACTTGAGTCATACAAAATGAAGACATCATTATGACATTATTGACATTAGATTTATACACCGTAATAATCATATAAATATCACAAAAATTCATTAACATTTCTTAAGATTTTAGCTGATCCATGACATTGCTTCTTGAATTTATTACAAATCATAGAGATTACAGAATGTCAATATTTTAGATTTACTTGGACAATCACATGCTAGTTTATATACAAGGAGAATCTATTGGGTTTTATCAAAATTCATTGAGTTAAATTCAAGTCCTTGCACCTTCTTCACATGCTACTCAGCCATTTATTTTTAAAGTTAAATATACAAAACTTCATTTGAAGCACTTTCGGGGATATAGTAATTTTTTGGTGTCCCTGATACACTTAATAACATTATTAAGCTCAAAACTACTTTCTGCGGCTGGGTGAGAAAACAGAAGCTGAACAAAAGTTTGATTAAAAATGACGTCAAAGAAATTTATGCCTCTCGTTTAGAATTTACAATAATGTTAAAGATATCGATTAACTCTGACTGATAATTAAATTCTTTTTTCATTCAAATTTCTTTTATATAGTAGTATTTGTTATATTTCCATAGCAATATTTGTTAACAAACACACCATCAATGGCTTAAATGCTATTGATTCAAGTTTTCAATATTTAATAATTTATTAAGGTATTTTCTCCTTCCTTTCCGCATGCTTCGTGGTGTAACTGGAAGCATACTCGACGCGCATTCTAGAGGTCCGGAATTCGAACCCCGGCGGGGGCATTGCAGATTTCTTCAGTTTCCTTACATCAAAAAATTCTAAAAGATCTTACAAGTGCCGCCTGAACTAAAAGGGTGGTGGATGATAATTCGTCAGCATCAGGATTTGGCAATTGGATCCCCTAGTTCCCAAGCACTCTTTAAAAGAGGGAGTGTATAAGGTATTTTCTCTCTCTCCTTTCCACATATCTTCGTGGTGTAACTGGAAGCACGCCCAACGCGTATTCGAAAGACCTAGGGTTCGAGTTCTGGCAAAGGCACTGCACATTTTTCACGTCTTCAGCATAAAATAACCTAGTGATTCTACAAGTGGCGCCCGAACTAAAAGGTGATGAACGATAAATCGTCGTCACCAGGATTTAGCGATTGCGTCCTTGATTTCCAGTTGCCCTTTAAAAGGGGGAGTATATTTGCTCCCTCCTTTTTACATGCCTTCGTGGTGTAATTGGAAGCATACTGGAAGCATTTTCGAGAGTTCCAGGGTTCGATTCCGCGGGAGGGCACTGCAAATTTTTCACGTCTTCTGCTTAAAAAGTAGCCTAATGGCTCTGCAAATTGAAGTCCCATTATCTCAATTTCAGTTGTATAAAATTTGGAAAATTTTGTTCTGGTTCAAAAGGATTCGAAGAATCCCAGAACAAACCAAAAATTTATAAGCATTATTACTTCTACAACGATGATGATAAATATCTTATAGTTGATCATATTTCTCCAAAAATTCGGAAGAGAAGAAAATCCATGAAAGCGATGCCTCAAGTAAAATTATTAAGGGTGCCTAAGGAAAATTTAAAGCCCATTCATTTTTTCCACGACTTTTTGACGCCACACTGTCATAAACTGCGGAAAGACTAGTACTGCTAAAAAGAAACACTAACGGCTTATAAACGAATTAAAAGTATGAAGTAAGATTTATTTAAACACGTCAAAGATATGCGTGAAACTAAACGATATTAAAAATTTTACGGAGTCAGGATACTGATAATAAAACTTCGTTTCGGAAATAAAAACTATTGTAAAGTTTTACAAAAGAGGATAATCAGTGAGTTTACAAGATTTTAGGATTGATTTTCTTTCGCTAATCGCAGTGAAGTAACCAAGCTATAATTAGTGGCAACATATCTAAACTTGTTTCCATGATAATATCATTCTCTTTCCTAGAAGAATTTTGAATAAAAATTGTTTGTTCAATTTTATCCTGTGGATATCTATTGCTACGAATTCAAGGTTTTGGGTTTATTTCATTATAGCAGAGCATGCTAAGACTATCTCCATAAAAGGAAGGATGTCTTTGTATAGGTTTTTCTAACAAAAACTGGCTAGTGTTGATGTTAGATATGAGGAAAACCACGGAAATATATATGAAGCCAGCCCGTTCGTTTGGAATCGAAGCCAAATCAAACAACCAGTATTGGCTTTACCTTTCGGTTGCTGATGGATTTTAAATTCAGGATTGAACACGTGAACGAGCTGATTTCTTTCCAAAAATACGTGCCAGTTTCCATGAAGTCATATCTTTCCTTAGGCAGACAGCTTTTGTGTCCATTAAGGAAACAACTTTCTCAGTTCCCTAAATTATCATTCTAAAAGTACTCAATTTTAAATAGTATTTGAGAAAATAATAATGGTGAAATGAAAAAGTGTTTCAAGAAATGACTTCTACAGAACAATCTCAAAAAAAGCTTTATAATATACCAAGAAATATTCACCATCAGAAGGAATAGGTGAAGGCTTAATATTGAAAATGCCTTCCTCTTCCTTTCTAGACCTCGACGTTTGAGAATTAAGTGCTAATATTTTGTATATGCTCTAGGTATTTCTCCTCATAATGTTTTAATACCTGTATACGAAAACAAAATAAAGGATACTTTTTCAAAAACTGTCATATATGTTATTTAACATTTCCAGCATCCACTTCCTTTTTTGGAGGGACGAAGGGGGGGGGAGAATATTTTAAGAGCGAAAATTAATAAAAGATTTCTTGTGGTAAATAATGTCCAGATTGAGTCTTGTCGAATTATCAACGATATTAATAAAAAATAACATCACAACTTAGTTGCGTGTAAATAGTTTATAATAGCTAATAATTTTGTGGCAGCTAAATAAGAGGATAGGTACGAAAGGAAAACATTATACAAAAATTTAAGATGTATCATTGCCTTACGGTTTTTTGTGATAGTTAAAATATTATTATCATTATTATTAAAATGCTATTTTTTAATATCAGCAAAAGGCGGTGCTGAAATATAGCTTTGACCAATAGCACTGTTAGTATCTGAATAGCGTATAAATGCAAAATGTGGAAAAATGCTTAAACTCGGAATGACTTAGTCGTGACAACTCGTGCGTTTATTGTGCGAGCGAAACTGAAAAGAAGCCGCTCAAAAAACTAAACGTCAGTTAGTTCAAGAAAGTGGAAAATCGGAATAAAGTGTTGTCTAGTTGAGAGATTAGTTTCTCGCCTTATGGCATTTTCACCTGAATAGAAATTTAAGGATTTTCTTACGCCATTTTCACTTTGAGGGAAATTAAAGGATTTTCTCAGAAAAGATGCAAAATTCTACTGAATATTTTTATTATTCTACTGAATAAGGAACAAAACGGTATAGACGGCAGAAATCACTTAATTCCGGCCATTTTTGCAATATTAATATGATATGATAATAATAAAAAAATCCAAATCATTCTATTTTGTGATATCTTGTTCAAGCTACGTACGTGAACAGTCCGGAAAGACTGAGAATCACTACTTTAAAACTCAAAAACACTTTAGTGAAAACAATGAATTCCTTAAATTCAGCTAAAGACGACTGAGAGTGTCTCATTGGCTCCAGTCAAATAATTCTAACTGGGTGATTTATCTAAAACAATAATTATTATTAATTATTGTTTTAGATATAAAACTTCTGTCTATTCTTCAAACTATAAGTGCAAAATATGACAGAATGTAATTTGTGGAGCACACATATAGAATATTAACGTCACTGTGTAGTAATTAAGTTATTAGAGGCAATATATTGAAATTCTTCGGCACTTTGAACAAAAAGCCAGAATATGTTTTTCTCTAAAATAATGTATACATAGGGGGAAAGATGAATAATTTCAATCGCATCTTTCATGTATTGAAATGTAAATATGTATTTCATGAAGAATAATGTCTTTGAGATAAAGTCCTTCAGGTGAATCCAGCATTAAGGTAAAGCGAATTACATAAACGGCCCGCATTACCAATATTTTGTGAAGTCTCCTATTTCTTCCTCTTTAGAATTCTTAAAGTATTTTTCAATCAGATTTAAAATTCTTTGCGTAATTTTAGTACATTATATAAACTAACTACATAATATGCTGCATTATTCATACATGATATGCTGCATATCCTTGCAAAACCTCTGATTCTAAACGGTTTCAAGTAGACTTTTAGAAGGTGAATTCAGCGAAACGAAGCACGAAATAAATTCTAGATGAAATAAGAATAAGGGTTTTGTGACAGCTAAAAAAGTATTTTTTATTGTGCTTCTGTAAAGTTTTCACTGTAAAATAGTTAAAAAAATTGCTTGTGAAAGAAATGAATAACAAAGCATTTACTTTTTATTTCATTTTATTCCATTTTGTAAGGCAGTTACAGGAAATTGGAAAATAAGTTCGACATCTGAAAGTTTTCCTGAGAACGCATTACATTTTTAACAATGAACGGAAATGGCCTTACCTGTATTTATATAGCTTTGCATATCAGATTGACAGCATGAAGCAATCATTTTATCAGGAAAAAAGGCCAAACAAAGAGGTACTAAACTCTGTGGATAAGATAAATACAGTTTTATGTAAAAAAGACAAATGGCACAATTTCAGTATTTTCGGACACTATATTTTATTTTGCCGATACCTTATAATTTGCAACAATTTGTAAATTGAACAAGTTTCTGGATTTTACTCTTATTTGGTGAATAAATTTCCGAAAGATTTAATGTTACTGCAAAATTCCTTATGAAGTTTCTAAACATTTTGATGGGAGAGAAATATGCTTTGTAACAAGGAGACTTTTAATACGACTGTGGTCTGTTATTCGATTTTCGAATATAAGATTATTGACTTCATAATCACTAGGGAGTCTTTTACTTTTAATATAACTATGGTCTATTATTCGATTTTCGAATATAAGATTATTGGCTTCACTTATAGGAAACTACTTAGATAAAACCCACAGTAGAGAAAATTTTGCTGTGATATCATATTCGATAAGAAAATCTTTATCCTCTGTAATTTAGCTGAATGAAAATAGAAAATTAATAGAAGATGGGAAAATGTGTTTTTTAAATGTGATTATTCATATCTACCAAAGTGAATAAAGTAATTTTAATGGAGATACTTTTAAAATTTATTCATTAATCATCTAATCAGATTATTTACATTAGTGATACGAAACCAGTTTGGAATTATCGGTTTAAATTAAATAACTGAATCTCAATTCATCAATTGTGGTAATAATCTTGGGGCATAAATCTTATTATAATAAGTTTCCTCTTGGGCTGAAACATATTTACAGCATTTTATTGACAATTATTGAACCTTATTAGTACTACAATTCGCTTGTTTAATCAATTATGGCAAAACACGACACAGATCTACTTCCGGAAGGAATGATTTCGAGTGGGGCTTCTTATGAGAAATTGGCTCGTATTCACTTAACAGACGGAGGAGAATCCTAAAACCCTAATTCAGGCAGCCCATTTGCTAGGAATCGAACCTGGGTTGGACTACAAATGTTGAATGCTCTTTTCGTTCACTGGTAATCTGTTGATAATAAAGAGCAGAAATAAGTAAAACATCCACACTTTTAAAATAACACTTTTGGTGGTATTCTTCAGTTTCATTCAGTTAAGCAGCTTTAGTTTACCACCATACATATACATGCAGATGCATATATAATGCACTTTACGTGTAACTGAAGGGGCTATTGTTATACGAAAAACTCTTCCTTTTACAGGACGATTTTCGCGGGAAAGTAATGTTAAAGATTTCCTTACCCTTTAGACACAGCCTCTGCTTTGGTTTACGCGCTCGTTTATCAAAGATGTCAGCAACACATTCATTGAAAGTACAGTTCCGAACTTATTTATGCTGTACTAAGTAAGCAAAATTTCTTTTTGCTGATCATAATTATTTAGGATAGGTCAAGAAAGAGTATTCTTACAGGAAAACTATTGCAGTTAGCAGCCATAAAAGTACCATCATCTAATGATTTATTCAATCGGTAGAGATCAAAACTGATCGTTTTAAACATATTCGTATTTTTATAGTAAAGCCATAAATCATTTTATAAGTAAATTATCCTTTTTGTGTGTTTTACTGGCATTTACAAGCCATCGCAAATTTTATATGAGGATGCCGGAAATCTCTGTATGAAATTCTTTAGAATAGTCAACGTAAATATGATACACATCTAAATTTTTTATTTATTTTAATTTCTTTCCTTTACTTCCTGTGGTACGTCTACTATACATCTCTTTCCATACTATAATAAAGTTGAATTTAAACAGGAGTAGTCAATTTTTTAAACCGAAAACGAATTACTTCAACCTTAAGGGCAACCAAGTTTGAGAACTATTCTCTGAATGTTATCTAGCGTTATTGGAATGGAATGTCTTGAATTTCAATGGCTACTTGAAAATAGCAAATCGTATGATTCATATTTTGTTTGTTCATGAAGATTGACTGTAGCTTAAGATACAGCTGAATTTCAGGTACATTGCAGACGTTTCGCTGAATAATTTGATCATTTTTGTAATGACATTGTTGATGAGGTACAATAACTAATGATTTCGAGATCTCCTCTAGGAGTTATAGTGTTCTTTAGCAACTTGTATCAGACTATTCCAAACTTCTAGCAGTCTTGAAGCGATTTATTACTTCGTCTGAAAAAAACTACGGTTTAAAACCGTCTTAAAACTAAAGACGGTTTTAAAACAAACCTTTTTATTAAATCAGAACTGGAATATAAATTCACGTATTGTGCTTGACAAATCAGCCAACCCTTGAAGATGAAACTTAAGTAACAGTCAAATTCAATATTAAAACCTATGTGTAGTAGCCAAAGGCTACACAAATGACTTGAAAGCAAAGATGACTCAAAACTTCTCACCAGTGTAACAATTTAAATGCCGGCAATTAAAATGCTAATATGAAGACTACAATCTTATCTGAGCTAGTGAAACCTCATAACGTGACCTCGAGAGGCAGAAACACGCTCTGACTTTCAATCCGAATAACCTCAGCTTAAATGCTCTAAAACTAATTTTGCATTCTGGTACAACGGAAGAAAGAAGTGACAGTAAAGATTTAAATCACAAAATAATTGGTTATGTAAAATTATAATATTTTTGCAATGTTCCTTACCAAAATGTAAGTAATCGCAACGAAGGTAAGGTTTTATAGAAGGTCTAAATTCTAATCGTAAACAAAAGCGAGACGTACGGTCTAAATTCTAATCGTAAACAAGATCGTAATTTTAATAAGGAATTTCTAAATCTAAACTAAAACTGCACATCACTATACAGCTCTGGAGGACATAACAGAAATTGTATTCTTTTCTAGTTGTATCTCATCTCCTTCCAGGTATCTGGAAGAAAAACACTTTAGTAACATCTGACACATTTCATAAATGTTCCCTTTTCAATTCAACTTTATCAGAATATTTCATACACTTGCATTTGTTCTATAATTTTATTTTCCCTCCCTACTCTCCAGCAATATACTGAAATGTACAAAAGTGTGCCATTGTACAAGTATTTGTAATTTCTACCTTCTGACCGAAATCCTGCATGTTAATAACTTAGACAAACCAAATATCAACGAAAATAAAAATTCTTAAATCCAGACTAAATCTAATGTGCTAAGATTTAAATTTTCTTTAAACTTTAGTATTGGTTGGAGAGCATAACTACACGCATTCACAAATCTAGCTTTTACCTTAACTTATCATAACTCGCTAGCTTGCACTTAAATAGCTTATGCACACATTAGCATTACTTTTACATATAGTTAACAAAATTCTTTTATGTTTGAAAGACTAATTTAGCAAACATACTTTATGAGATAATAAAATTCATTTATATTCAAATGATTACTCAGTTTGCACTTACATCAGTATGTACAGAAGTTGCTTACAATTTATGTTCTTACATTACGCCGAAACTTTTCTCAAAACAGTCTCTTGGACTAAGGCCAAAATATCATTTTAGTACTAAAAATAAAATCATTTAGATAACGCAGGATGAAACAAAACTAATGTAGCCAAGCTTCCCTCTCAGCGTTACGGCCGGATTATTCCGTATAGAAGGCTGCCTTCTATGTATATTCATTACACATGAAAATTTCTGCTATATTTTAATGTATCTTATTTCGGTTTGGATGTATATTGGAAGTAAAGAAATCAAGGTACAAAATGAGAGATTCATTTTTTAAATTAAAATCAAGAAAATACCACTTATTCATGACATTTTGAGAAACTTCGAAATTTCAGGTCTAAACCGTAACGCTCGGAGGGTTAATACAAAAACTTAAAATAAATAGCAACTGTTATACTTTGTTCATAAACTAAAAATTGAATGCTTAAAGAAAATAAATTTCACTTATATTTTGCTTCATTCAATTCAATTATTATTTTGCTTCAATTTCACTGATATTTTCTTTTCAGTTGTCGGTGATACTTCTTTACTCTTTTCTGCCCAGATTCACTCCAAGAAGGCTATGTAACCATATGTTGAAATTGTAATTTCGGCCGAACCTCTTCTCAGCTTTCGAGTGTTTTCCGCTTCAGGATTTTTTGGGCATTCTGCTAGACTTCCTTTCCGACGGGAGAACTTTGGCGATGCCGGCCGTTTTGTTGCTTCTGGCCTCCCTGCTGGCAATCTCCGTTGATTTTATTGGAATTTCATCGGCTGGACTTGCTATGACGTCGGAATCCTTCTTTGAAACTTTCTCCACTGTTGCGGTTCCTCGAGCACTCTCCGTGTGAATTCCACCGTAAGTAACTGTAGTTTTCAACGTCGCTTGCGAACTCATCTTGGCATCTGATTTCTCATACTTTGGCTTCCTTCTTATCGCTATTGGTTTCTCGGATGCTTCCTGGATCTGCTAAATCCTTGTAACTTTCCTCTCTTCTTGGAATCTTTACATTTCAGTTGTCTGGATTCTTCTTTCTCCGTCAGACTACTTCCTTTTAACTCCTCGTACTTGAATCTTTTCTTTTCTCTTTTATCAATTTCGGCCTTAGTTCTTTTCCTTTTCGGAATTTGCATTCGCAAAATTGAGGGCAAATTCGCTGACGTTCTGTCTGGCTCTTCGTTTCTGATACCAGGTGCTTCCTAAAAAAGATCCTTTAAAAGAGACATATCAGTGCGCTCGTAATAGCTCTTAATTTGATTCACATTCGTTTTTAGAGATTTTCCATTTGGATTATTCAAGTAAACCATCGTCTCTTATTCGCTCAGTCAAAAATGTCCATTCAAATTTAGTTTAAAACTTCCCCACTTTGTCTTGAAGGGCGCATGAAAGAGAATGTTTAATTTTCGTAACTTTATCTTCTCCTCTAAAATCAAATTCTTATTATAATAAAACTTTCTCTTCGCTCTAGCCACATAAGAGTGCTGAATCGTCTCGTCCACTAATTTCTGGATGTACGCCATCCTAAACTCGTCAACTCTCTTTTAAACGAAAAATAGTTTATCCAGAGGGGTAATTAACTTTCTGCCAAGGAATAATTCAACTGGAGTCATCCCAATAGTATCCCGCTTAGCCATCCTCAAGACAAATGCAAGTTCACCGCTGCAGGTATAGGTAACGGAGGACGAGAGCATCTGGCGTCTGCCAAAGGTAAGCAGGTGTATGTCCCTCGTCCTCCACTATCCAGCGTTTGTTGAAAATTTTAAGAATTCAGGTAAGATACAGGTCCAATACAAGGGCTAGGTGGCAGTATATTATCCAGGGCTAGTTGGAAGTATAACTATATTTTGGGAGATATTAATGCAATCATTATGTTTATGATATTTTTACACAGCTGCGAATGATTTTAAACGATAATTCCATTCACCCGTTCTGCAATACTTGATTGCGGCCAATAAAAAACCATTTTAATATGATATATGCCAAGTCCTGAACATAAATCCTCAACGATTTAACTAACAAACTCTTTTCAGTTTCCTGAAATTACTTTTAAGGGAGTTCCATGTTTTCATATAAATTTATTTAAAAGAGAATTTGAAGCAATTTCATCGGAAACTCTTTTGAAAGAAACTATTTCTACCCACTTCGAAAAATGGTCTGTGATTACGAGCAAGTATCTATTTTGATTACAATTCACTACGTGGGTATGGACCTAATAAGTGAGTTCCTATTAATACATACATAAGGTAATATAGCTTTTATGCTATATTGATACCTGGCCGCATTATAATTAACATCGTTAAAACTGGTGGATGTTACAAGACTTGACGTATTGACTAATAAATTTTTGTAGCTGGGGAAAATAGACAGCTTTTCGAACGTGCTGAATCTTTTTTTTTTATCCCTAGGTGGCAGGAAATGGGCGCATCATGAAATTCCTACAAAATACTTAATCATAAACTAGCTGGGATAACTGGTCTTAACTCGTTATTTTCGCTTTTGCTTCGGCGTAAAACGAAAGATTGTCAGTAATTTGTAGCTCTGTTTCTGGCAGCCGTATCCTGGTGCTCGAAACGATCGGGATCTTTTAATAATCATAAATATTTTTTTAATTCCGTTGTTTCTAAGTCAGAAATAATAGTTTCCCGAGAATCTAAAATTTTTGCTGTTAACATTGCACATTTGAGTTAATTCCCCTCGTCATCCAATTTAATTCTGGATAGAGCGTCCGTTACCACGTGTCCTTTTCCCGGAGTATGTTTAAATATTAAAAGGTATTCTTGAAGTCTAAGGGTCCATCTTATGAGTCTTAGTGATAACTTCTTCCCGGAATACAAGCGGACGACACCAGTGTGATCTACGTAAAGTTTTATGCATGATTTCCCAAACTACACTCAAAATTTCTGAATTGTCAACTGATAACATTTTCCTTTCTGTAGATGTACAATTGAGTTGGATTAAGCTTCTAATTAAAATATGCAACTCCTAGCCTGTCTTGCATAAGCACGTCTGCTACAGCGTCTGCAGAGATTTTAATATCTGATGCATCTGCAGACATTTCTAGTGCTCCGTGGGCTTCAGGGAATTTTAGTACTAGTGCTTAGATCAATGCAGTTTTTAATCTTTCGAATGCTGAGTTTGCTTCGGCCGACCAGGTACACTGGCCTTCTTTCTTTATACGTTTAACAATGGCTCAGCTATATGAGCAAAATCATTGATAAAATTCCTCGAATAGGAACACAAACCTAAAGATAGGCTAATGTTTTCGCTGTATTAGGTACAAGGTAATTTTTTATTGCAGCTATTTTCGAATCTTCGGTTTTGATTCCTTTGTGATATTTCTTATAGCCCAAGTGATGAAATTCTTTGGCCGCAAATTTGCATTTGGACTCATTTTTGACTCTGTGTTTTTTAGAAACGAAAACTATCCACATAAATCTCGAATATTTTAGTCTATAGTCTCGCTGCTTACAATTACATCATCTAATTAAATACACACAGATTTTCCGAGGGGCAGGTCTTAGTATAATGTCCATGGCCCTTTGAAACGTGACGAGTGCTCCGCATAAGCCAGAAGGCATAAAGACCTGACTTGGTAATAGGTGCAACTGGCACATCATCTAGTTTACACATATTTGAAAATTTCCAGAGGTGAGATCTAGCGTGGTCATGTTCTTTGTTCATTTAATCTGTCTAATTATTTATTCAATTATGGGCAAAGAGCAAACTGGTTATTTAGTTATTCTATTTAATTTTCGATAATATGTTACAAAACACCATACCTTATGGCCTGTCGGAGGAAGATTCTCCTTCCTTCCGCATAGTACTAAAAGGCCACTTGTAGAAATTACAATTTTGGGGGTCTGATACGTTAAAAATGGTCAAATCATTGTAAACGTTTTTGTTGTTTATTTTGAATACTGAAACAATTCTGAATAATTCACAAAAAACCGCGTTGAAAAATATGAATTACTTTTCGACATATGACACCAAATGTGGCACTCACTCGTAATTCCTATAACCATTTAAAGGGACTTCTTTGATTGTTTACATCTGCGCGCTGCTATTCACTTTCTCTCTTGCAGCTATCACTCCTTATTGCAACTATGATTTTGTGTTTATTTCATCCATGGTTTACATATACTTCAACTTCTAGTTTAAAATTAAGTGTAACTGTAACTGTAAACTGTGTTCTGGTGTTTACATTTTGCCGCGTTTTTATTACATTATATTTGTTGATGCCGAGACAAAAACGAAAGAGCGTTCCTGCTAGTAAAATAGCTAAAACGCGATGGCGTTTTGATAATATTGAAAAAGATATATCTCAATCAAAAGAATCCTGCAGGATTAAAGATTTGTATTCAGCTTGTAATAAGACTCCACATGAGAACTTTGGAAATGAAACAAGGTATGTTATCGCTGATGTCAAACTGCTCAGTGAATTGCTGATAACGACTGCTTGTACTGAATGTAGTTTGCGTTCACTTTATTTTGATGCTGAGCAATGTTCTGGAGTTGCTTCAAAAATTTCCATAAAATGCGCAAATTGTGATGTAGTAAAATCATCTGTGTCATCAATAAAACTGGATGACTCTGCAAAGAGCTTTGACATCAATCGACGAATGTGTCAAGTATTTTTACACATTGGCAAAGGTTACGCTGCTGTTGAACAGTTTGGAACGGTGATGAACGTACCCGTGATGTGTTCGAGAACATATAACAATCACCAAAAAAATCTTATTTCATTTTTTGATAACGCATCAAAGTCCACACTGTCAGATATTCATGAAAAGGGGAAGTCAGAGTATGAAAATAAATCACAGTCACATTCCAGTTTAGATATAAGTGATGTTTTTGATATCTCTGTTAGTTTTGATGGAAGTTAGCATACTAGAGGTTTCTCGGCCCAAGTAGGCTTTGGGTGCATTATTGATCCACTCACGGGATATGTACTAGATTATGTTGTATTGAGTAAATTTTGTCAAGAATGTCACTTGGTGGAATCTAACTTAAGCGCAGACTTACCAGAATTTAATTAATGGCTAAAAGGGCACCAGGATACCTGACAAAAAATCATGAGGGCATATTAGGTTCTATGGAATTGCATGCAGCTGAAATTCTTTGGAAAAGATCTGTAAATTTTGGATTTCGATACACTGCTGTCATATCTGATGGCGATTCCAAAGCGTTTAATCATATCTCAAGTATGAACATATATTCTGATGTTGAAATCGAGAAACAAGAATGCATAAATCATGGGAGCAAACGGTTAGGTACAGGCTTGCGAAAGGCAGTGAAAGAATGTGCAGCTAAAGAAATAGCCCTAGGTGGATGAGGATATGGAAAACTAAAAGAAATCACAATCAAAAAGCAAGTCAATCACACACAATCAATCGCTATTATTACAATGCTATTCGTTCAAATAAAGGAAATATTACAGGTATGAAAACTGCTATATTTGCTACCCTGTACCATAATATGTCTACTGATAAGAAACCTCGGCATGAAAAATGCCCAAAGGGGAAGAACTCATGATGTTTTTATCAAGCGTCGTTAGCAAAAGGTCAGACATTAGGTTCTCACAAAAGCAATATTAGAACACCAGTAAACGAGAATATTTTGCCATATATTCTTCCAGTATATTAGCGACTAGCAACTAATTCTCTACTAAAGCGTTGTGAGCAGTGTTTAACACAAAATCGAAATGAATCTTTGCATAACAAAATCTGGCTAAAGATTCCAAAAACTGTGAATGCTTCGAAATGTCGTGTGGAGTTGGCAGCTTGTGAAGCCATTGCTGAGTATAATATGGGAACTGGAGCAGCTTTACCTAAGTTTCAAGATATTTCTATGTTACCATTTGGTGAATCAAGCGACAAAATATCTCATAGACGTCATATCATAAGAATGATATCATCAAAGAAACGTACCAATTCTAAATACCAACATATGCGCCTTAGTATAAAATTAGCGCAGCTTCGAAGAGATGAAGCTGCAGAAAAAAAAGATGGTCCATCATATGGAAGTGGACTTTTGATATGATATTTAGAAAGTACGTAGACTCTGAGAAAAAATGTATTTTTCTTTTATTTTCATTTTAACAATATTTTATTTTCATAATAATACTTTAATGCAATTATCTCAGAACTTTTTTTTTCAGATTTTGAAAACATTTAAAATGCTAAGGCTTTTTAACTATAATACATAAAAGCTAAAATTATTTTTTCTAGCAATATAAAGATGTATTAAATAAAAATATTCATTTATTTTTTTAATTTTCTTTATGAAAATTTTATAAAAAATTTTTAAAGTTAAAAATTACAATTTAAGAAAATAAAATCTTTATCTAAAATTGTAATGCATACTTTTATTTAAGTATTATTTAAGATTTTATATATTATTTTTTTCAAAAATGTTGAAAAAAAAGAAGTAGGAATTTTAAAATTTCTTGAAAATTCATTAAAATTTAATTTTTTTTAAAAGTATGTTAATAATTTTGGTCTTTTGAACTCTTAAGTAGTTATTTTAAATGTGGTCTATAAGATATAGAAATTTGGTTATAGCTCATGCAAAAATAAAAAAAAAATGTTGTGAAGGTATCAGACCCCCTTATAGGAATTACAATTTTATTTTTTGACGTCACTTGGATGTGTTTTTCAATTACGTTTTCTTTAATTTTATCGTAGCAGTAGGGCTTTGCTCGACAGGTTGGAGGGCTGTTTACTGTGCCTATGATACGGTTTATGATTTGTGTTAAGCCTGATCCCATCAAATAAAGTAGTAAAGTCTCTTGCTAACTGTTTCATCTCAATTTTTTCTTCTGACTTCAGATCTTTGAAGTCTACGGTCGAGGGTTCGATTTCTTTCTCTTCTAATTTAATTATATCCATCTGCACCGTCGCTTCCTAAAAATTAATTTTCGATCCCGTCGCTTTGAAATAATTCCGTTCTCAAAATCACAGGTGCCTAAAGATTTTTTAAAACTAAGAAAAACACTTTTCTGTTCACATTTTTCACAGGTACATTTAATGTGGCCTTTACTGTACGCTGTGATTGTTTACATAGGGCAGCAATAACTCTCATTTCTTCAATATCAAACACTACCGTTACCGTTTTACAGGTAAATGTACCGTTTTAATTTCTTTCAAGAAACTGCTTTGTGCCTCTGTACCCAGCAATGCTTCCGTTGGTACATTATTTAGCAGAATTTGAATAGCTGGCGGGCCAACTTTTGCTGTCACCGTATTTAAATGAAAACGGAAGGGTTTTTTCTCCATCAAAGGTGACTGTGCACTTTATATTTCAGTACCCCTTATTAGTTTAAATTATTGCAATCTTCTCCCTGTTTTCTCTTTTGTGACTTCGCTTGGTGATTAAAATTCGCGGATGAAAATTTCCTTCTATTATTAAAAGGTTACCGCCGTGAACCCTTGGTCTCCCTTCCACTACAGATCTAGGGAAACATTCATTTGACCTCTGACCAAATCCTGACGTACGCATATTTTTTGCTGTCTTCCTGCTTTCAAACTTCCCTGCAAGCTTAAATAACGTTCAGACATGCTCGGATTCCGCAGTTCTACAAAGTCTTCGATCTGCATCAATAACCTAAGCAGTATAATTTGGATAACCTCAGCATCAGGTTTTTCTTATACAATAAATTTACCAATTGTACTTTTCTCGGTATAAACTCAGTAAGTTCTTCGACCTTAATCTGGTATCTACTAAACAATTCCGCCTCTAATTTCGCGATATCTTCCTTTACCGAGAAAGCTCAATGCCTGGTTCATCCAACAAAAATTTAGCGATGCACTTGTATCAGCTCAATGCCTGCTCTCGCTACGATGATCTTCTGCACTTCCGCCTCCCAGTAAAGCAAGAAATACGAATTTAATGGTTCCAGAAATGTTATTACAGAACTTCTTGCATCGAACGCAGTTTGTAGTTTCATTTAAGCGTGTATCGTATGTACAATAAATTCAAATTCTTCCACGGGATTTATTGGTTCGGTGGAGCCTGAGATGTTGGAAGAGGGAGGCAGGCTAAACGCTGCGCTGCGTTGAGCCATAGTCCAAGATTTTGTTCGGGGGGGGGCGGTATAGAGTTTGGTGTTTTTTGCTAACATACACTAATTCCAAACTCCTAAGCAAACTTGAAGGCATTTATTGCTGATTCTGAAAAGAACCACAAAGTTTCAAGAAGGTTTTAAAACAAACCTTTCAATTAAATTAGAAATGGAATATAAATCTACGATTCGTTCTTGAAAAATCATCCAACACCTTGTACCAATGAAACTTCAGTAACATCAAGTTCAGTATTAAAATCTAAGTCTTGTAACCAAAGGCTACACAACTGATTTAGCGCGAAATGTGCTCAAAACGTTTCACTGGCATAACAATTTAAACGTCAGAAATTATAATGCAAAGCTAAAGAGTACTATCTTATCTGAGCCACCGAAACCTAGTAACGTGGCTTCGAGAGGCCGAAACACGCTGTAGCTTACAATCCAAAAATTCACCTTAAATATTCTGAAACTAAATTTGCACTCTGGTATCGAAACGGAAGGGAGAAGTGATAGTAAAGATTTAAAACATAAAATAACTAGTTATGTAAAATTATATAACTTTACATATTTAGTGAAAAATGCTACAAAGGAAGCTAGAATATTATTTGAATTTAGGTCACAAAGAAGTTAGATTATCAAAAAATGGCAAAAGAACTACAGTTGAAACTTACAGGGGCAGTATATTATATAATCAACAAGAATTATCTGGAGGTAACAAAATTACACTTACATCACATTACACTTACAAACTCATGCTGGCATGTTTGGACTCCAAATTTGTGTGCCAAGTAAATGTGTCTGATCAAGGTTGTATTCGTAGTTTTATTAAAAAAATTAATGGTGTTGCAAGTTTGTGAGGAAAAGGAATCTACTCAGCCGATTTTCAAACACATGGATGATTTTGCTGTTGTTCAAGTATTATTAAAATCTGGTGTATAGTCTCAAATCATCGTGCCTGATTTTTTCAAGATTAATGAAAATTTAATAGTCATAAAAACTCACTTTGAAGGATTATTAGTTGGCTGGAACGAAGGGATAGAATTATTTTCTCAAATACTTTAATTACATTGTTTTGCTCTCAAGATATTGCCAAGTTCTGGAGTTAGTGTATCTAGGAATCAAAGAATCTTAAGTAAAAGTTTCAAAAAGTGAAAGGGGTGTTTATAAGTATTTTGAATAAAATATAAAAATAGATAATACAGGAAAATGTATTGTAAAACTACCTTGGGTAAAAGATAATCCTTTCCCTCCCAGGAAATAGAATGGAATCCGCAGATAGTGAGCTTCGTACTGTATCCCAAAGTTTGAATCCCTTTGGTAACAGAGATGATATCTTCAGTTGGATTAAATTTTAGAGAATGGCTTAGCTCGTCACATAAAACTGCAGAAAATGTTTTACGATTTAGACTGTGCTGTCCAAAGGCTGAACTATATTTTCAATGTACCTACGATAAATTGCTTAAAAAGTCCTCGACCAAAAAATTCCTATTGGTTTCCCTGCTCTTGTAACCTTGCTTTCTAAATTATTACTTTAAGAAACATGATCTCTAAAATTAGTATGAAATAAAATTTTACGGACTGACATTTGCAGTGAATTTCAAAAGTGGATGTAACAACTGGAGCTGCTTAGAAGAATGTACGATGTCTCATCATGTAGTCATTAACAGTCCTAGCATATTGGGTGTTCTTTGCGATGCTAGTCAAAATGCACTGGTCTTTGTACATTGTTAACAACAGAATTTGTTTATGTTAGACTTCTAATGGCAAAACCTAGACTTGCTGCACCCAAAACGTTGACATTTCCACAGCATGAACTCATGACAACTCTAACTGAAGTTCTTCCGTATTCTTTCATTGGGAAATAAGGTAAAAGAAAAAGATTTCAAAGTTTTATCTGGACAGATTCGAATGTGACTTAGCTTGGATTACAAATAAAGATACATGGTCAATTTTTATTTAAAACTGTGAAATATTTAGAAATCTCGATAAATTATAGCAATGGAATCTCAATGTGCCTAGAAATCTAATTTTTCAGATTTAAGTAGTTAGAGGTTTTCTTTCCAAACAATCTTTAAAATCCAGATAGTGGGAGGGTCCAGAAGGATTGTGCGATGTTCGTCAAAACTGGCCTTGCAATACTCTTGTTCTTGAAGTAGCAGAAAATGAAAAAAATGCAAAAGACTAATCTTTATATATGTTTTTTTAAAAAAACGAGTATGTTGGAACAGAATTGATAACAATGTGTCTGGCTAATAGATTTTGAGGTTGTAAGAATAATACCATCGATACTCGCTTTAAAACTGAAAATTCCAAGTGTTTGAAGACATCTTTATATCCCTGCAGAAGAATTTTACAGAGCTTAAAAAGTAATTTTCAGAAAGGTTTCCCGGAAAGGATAGCAAAAATTGAAGACTTTTCAAGTCCATAAAGATAATGAAGGAATTCTTCAAATCAAATAAAGAATAGTGGATAAAAATAATACTAAAAATATACATTGTAAAATAGTTTATGCTAATTAACCAATTATTTTTATTTTAACCTTTATTATAAATTTTCTTTTTTTGTAATCCTCACCAGAATGCAGTATAATTGGTAGCGTATGTAAGTCGAAGGTTTTGAATGTTTTAGTTTTGGAATTTTTAGCAGCGTCGGCTGCAGTTTACATCATATCTCCCAACTCTGCCAATAAATACCATTTCTGCTTTAACCATTTCACTAACTGATGTTAAACGCGCCATTGAATTGTTGAGGCTGCTTAAGTAGATCACTCTGTGTACTCTTCGAGTACATTACCCTGAATTTCAAACTTTAATGTACATTATCTTAAATATACTCAAGTGGCGGTGTTTTGATTGCAAATTCAAGTAAAACATTATGAGCACATTTCACAAGTTTATGACTTTGTTATAATATTTCAGATGCAGCAAATTTCTCTCAGTCTAGTAGGGTCTGAAGGACTTTCATTTAATTTCTTAATTAAACTGAATAAAAAAGATAATAAAGCTGTGGATGGATATATGAAGATATTCTGTAGATACTTTTATTTTACGTGTAATTATCAAAGGTGTAAACTGTATATGAATATAGCAGCTTTTAACTTGATAACTTGAATAAGAGATTATTATAGTTATTTGGATCAATAAGAGTTACGTAACAGGCATAACAGCCAGTCTGACGTTTTTGGTTTTAAAAACTGTTTTGTTTCTATGGGTCTTGATTTGCTGTTCAAGCTAAAGTCACAGTTGAATCTGTCCAAAGTACCTGAACCTTGTTCTTACAGCTCATTCTGATGAAGGAATACAGTTAAGCT
Source organism: Stegodyphus mimosarum (assembly GCA_000611955.2). Lineage (NCBI taxonomy): Eukaryota > Metazoa > Arthropoda > Arachnida > Araneae > Eresidae > Stegodyphus > Stegodyphus mimosarum. The sequence goes on from KK113790.1 coordinate 110,676, forward strand.
CCAATTAGAGATGTCATGAGTTCAAGTCGTGAAAATATCAATATTATTGATGCAGTAACTCTGCGTCTGTCTTTAAATAAACGTAAAGGAAGAAAATATAATCCATATATTCTAGCGTAAGTTTGAGTCCAAGAAATGTGTACTTAATTTAATTTCTACAAAATTAGGACCTTATAATATTTCCAGTATCATTCTCCGTCCTAAATATTCTTTAGATGAAAGAATGATAGAGCCCAAATTCTTGTTTTATAAGTATACTGCAACACTTTTACATTTTATTATTTTTCGAGAAACGGTTTGGGTTTTGAAAGAAAAGAAGCTTTTAAAGCTGAGTTGGAGGTATATCTCATTTAAATACATTCCAAGAGAGCAAAAGAAAAGCTTAACTCTTGATCGTTGAAACGTTTTGATTACTTTAAAACTTTTGAACTGTTGATGTTGACGCAATGTTTATAAACCTCTCACTATATAAAAATAGAGCGATGAAAATAAACACTGTTTCTGAGATTTTAGTTATGTAAATGTATGTGTTTGAACGTATATTTAATATTTGCATTTCTTTTGCCTCATTTATTTTATCAGTATTTAGTTTTATGTTATCATTTTATACAATAATCTTGTTACTGGAAACATGTTTTATTTTACTATTGAGTTTGTGTGAATGGCAACAGTCAAAGCTGTATGTAAGTAAAGCGCCGGCACTCCCATACTATAACATGACGCCAAATTGCAGCGCCAATCCACTGCAGTGGTGGCGATGTAAACTAAATCTCTTCCCCTCCTCCTCTCCTCTGCAGTGGTGTCATGGAGGTTGGAAGTAAGATGGAGAGGCCGCAATGGGTTTTGACACGATTCGATGTAAATATTTTGCAATTGCGTCGTAATTATATATATAAGTGTATATATTTTATATTTGTACAGTATTTCAGAGTCCTAAGTATACGAAAAGAATACATTTTTAAGCAAAGTTTATTGTTATTAACATTGAAATTATGCATTATTTCTTCTCCACTTACAGAGCTTCTACCTAAAATACTTTCTCAAATATGACATGATTTTTTTAGCTTCTGAGGCATCTTTTAAATGAAAAAAATCTAAGTCAATTTGTAATTAATGCTGAATTCGGTCCATTTCAAATTAGCGCTCTTTTTATTTTAATAGTGAAATACATTAAATAGTACATAACTTTCTCTGAATATTTCTGAAAGGGAATAAAGAAAAAGATTTTTAAAAATATTATTTGAAACTTTACCTGCGTTATTATAAAATATAGGGGAATAATTCTTTTCATTATCAGATTTTGTTACCTTTAATTTCAACAATACATATCCTAAAACTGTTCTTTATTGCATCCATCGTCTCAAGGAAACGTGTAGAAATGTATTCCATCAGATTTCCTTACTTTCAATCCTTAATCCGCAGTATCGATACGCCATTAGAGAAAATTAAAAAAAAAATTGGTTCTGAAAAGAGCCTTTGGTAATTAAAAAGTACAAAATTAATAAGTTATAAATAACACAACCAAACCAAGTTAGAAGTTAACAACAACCAAATCAAAACAATCAATGACTGAAAAGAAAAGGAGCATGCGCAGTTTTACTGATTGTGTTTCCACATCGCCACCGCTACGAGCGCTGCGGTCGTTTCGAAGCGCAATTTCTCCCATTGAAGTGTCGACGCTTTCCTTACATACAGCTTTGGCAACAGTTGTTCATGTTTAATTTTGGTAGAATAGCGTCGTTAGCGCACTGTGCTGCAGGCATTTTTCTGTTAAAGAATATTTCATGTTTAGAATATTAATAAAGTTTGTCTACAAAGCTTATTCTTTTAGTTCAAGGGCAACTAACATGAGTAAGGCAAAAGAGAAAATAAAAGCAGATTTCTAATTTTTTAGCTGTGCAGTTTTGCTTTTGCTGCTGCCTATTATTTAGAATATGCTTCTTTTCTGCTAAACCTCTATATTAATTGTAAGTAAATCTGTTCAAGAAATGCGTGCGCACTTGAAGGCTATGCTTGATGGTTTTCTAATGGCATTCATTTCATGTGCTGACAAAATATTTCGATTTGGAATTTTCAATGATGATATCGCTTAGGCTGCTTATTTGTAATATTTGCTACAAATGAATAGATAATCAATGTCATCCCCCATGAGTGAGTACCCTTTTTACTCTTTAGCTGTGCCGTTACGTTAGTGCACATTTCTTAGGCTCAAACTTACGCTAGAATAAATGAGTTATATTTTCTCTTTTACCTTTATTTAAAGACAGACGCAGAGCTACTGCATCAATAATATTGATATTGCCACGACTTGAACTCATGACATCTCTAATTGGAGCTTAACTGTATTCCTTCATAAGAAATGAGCTGTAAGAACAAGGTTCAGGTACTTTTGGACAGATTCAACTGTGACTTTAGGCTTGAATAACAAATCAAGACCCATAGAAACAGAACAGTTTTTAAAATCAAAAACGTCAGACTGGCTGTTATGCCTGTTACGTAACTCTTATTGATCCAAATAAATATAATAATCTCTTATTCAAGTTATCAAGTTAAAAGCTGCTACATTCATATACAATTTACACCTTTGATAATTACACGTAAAATAAAAGTATCTACGGAATATCTTCATCCATCCATCCATAGCTTAATTATCTTCTTTATTCAATTTATTTCTTGAATATTTTCATTTTCAATTGTAAGAGCATTATATCACGCGATTTTCCCACACTAGAGCTCGTAAACTTCACGGCTTTGTAAATTTCAAACATATTAGAGAAGTGAAACACGCAAAACACATAAGGCATTTGCTGTTAATATTAAAAATTCAGAGGACATTATGGTGATACTATATCTAGAAAATAAAAGAAGGCCATAGTCTAAATCTCCAATTCTGTTCCACTGATCGACGAATTCAACTAGCGTATTTCATGTCTCAAAAGGGCAAATTAAAATATGTATTGTGATGTGGGAGGGAGCAGCGCGACTCTCCTGGCAGAATGTACGTCGGCCTATGACATCGCCCTAAATTAGGATATGTATTAAATGTGTATATATACGGTAAGCGTTGCGTAGTGTGATCGCAGTTAATGCTATCATTCAGATACTGCTACCGAATTGGCAAAGTTCCGCCCCTCTGTATTCGAAAACATGGCAAATACATCGCTTATCGTGATCAGCAAGTCTGTTAATGTTATGAAAATATTACAGAATAAATTTCTTAAACTGAAACAAAGTCACCAAATAAACGATAAAGTTGCCAAACAAAGTCATGGTAAAGTATAAAAATGACAGAAACATATAACTAAAAAGCCAAGTAGGGGCTTAAATCAAATAGCTAGGTTTTGATTTAAGACAAATCGTGTGCCTGTTTTTCAAGGAACAGAGAGGAATTCTAGATGACTTTCTTTTTGCGCAAATTATCTCGCGCTTTTTCTGAGCTTTAAACTTTTATAAATGGTCTGCTTAGGAAACGCTCGTTATTTTATTTTGTTTAGTCACATTTATCATGGAGTAGTAATCTAAGGGATAAAGTAATAATCTGGGCATAATGATCTGAGCTTAATGGATAAAATCGATTTCTTAAACCGCTATGAACGAGTCGATGAAATACTGCTCTTGAGTTAAATATTTCTAAACCTTCTTATGAACGATTTTGAAGAATTGGGAAGATACATTTGCAAATCAGTGTAAATGGAAATGAAAACATAAAAAACAAAATGTCTAACAGAAAAAGCATTGTTAGATTAGCATTGAAGATTTGATTTACTAATGTTCTTAAAAACTATGTAGCCAATTAACGGTCCATTGATGAAGCAGAAAGCTGAATATTTAGCCGTGAAATTTCGAAAAGATAATTTCTTATGAACAGATGTCTTGTTTACCCGATTAAATTAAAAGTCAAAACATTGTTTACATACACATTCATTAGTGAAGAAAAAGATGTTGGTTTACCTGTTGCAGAAGTATGGTTGTCAAATGAATGGCTTAAATTGCCTCCGAAGTACTTATTCTACTGAAAACGAAACAGGTCTGTCTATAATATCGTGCATTGCCTCAACATACGTGTTGGTTTGAAACTGAAAGTTCAGGTGACCGTTTTTGAAGCGCGTAGTAACGTGTCGAAGATAGCAACAATGTGATCAACCAGTCATCTCGGTTTTAGAGTGAAATTGAGTCAAATATCCCTGTGCTATGATTTGCAGCCTTTTTTTAGAACTGCACGAAATGTAATTTGATAGGTGACTTTTTTCATATATATTATTTGGCTAAAAGCAGTTTTAAAAAGAAAATTAATATCACAATCTGGAATTTTCCTAAGAATGAGGAGGAGGCAATGAAATTACTACAGGAGAAAGAAATTCTTCATAGGCAAAGATTTTGTAAAACTAATCATGAAATTATGTTGCGTTTTACCAGTTACGATACACCAAAATGGTGCCAGATCTCACACTTGGTTTGAAGGATCGAACCTAAATTTCCTTAAGCTGTAAAATTTATCTACTACTGGTACCATGAACTGACTTCAGTTGATATTTGTAATATGCAACTAAAAATGAATCACAATATAGTCATCGCCTGGAACAATCATATGCGGGAGGTTTGCGCTCACGCCTTTGTTATGTAGGATAAGTTAGTTGAAGTTAAAATTGGTGGAAGTATCAGAATAGGGGAAGTTGACGAAAGTCTTTTTACGAGAAGAAACAGGACGTGTTCTTCCTTCACAGTGAGTTTTTGGAAGCATATGTAATAGAGAAACAAAATAATGTTTTCTTGTAGCCGTTTCGAATCACTCAGCTAAAACTTTACTTGGTGCGACAGAAAACAAATATCGCAGACGGTAATAGTAAATTTTTTTCTGTTTGCTGGAAGCATACAAAACAGAGGATTTGATAAAAGCAGGTTATGATCATCTCACAGTTAACCATAAGTACAATTTCGTAGACTTAAACACTGGGTGGCTTAGTTTAAATCAGAAAATAGTTGAAACAATGTGGGGCAGCGCAAAATGGCGTAATGAACGCCAACGCGGAACCTCACGCCACCATCTTGGATCATACTTATTAGAGTTTATGTGGTGACGATTACATTAAAAAAAAACGACATTTTTTCCAAAATGTTGCAAGACATCTCTAAACTCATAGTCTCTGTTCAAATTTAAATGGTATTTCATTTATAATGTGTTTAAAATTTATTAATACTGTTCTAATAAAAGAATCTTATGTTTTTTCTTGGCTCACTTATGAAGGAAAAGTATCAATTTGCCGTAACTGTAAAGAGTTTACCGGTGAACCAACCATAAGTGTAATTCAACAGGGTGGATGACTTCAGTAATTTTTAATGAATGGCTCTTCTTCCTGTTGACAGCTGCACAATTCACAACGTAAATGTCACTTTTAAAAATATTAAGTTTTATTACAATAGAAGAGAAACACGCCAATGTGACAATCAAATTAGCTGAAACAACCTTGTATTTGGCGCACATTTACTAAAAACATTCAATCGATTTCGAGGACAGTGGCATTTCTTTTTTGTTCTCCTGATAAGGAGGGACCTGTAGCTGCCCTCGAAATCGATTGAGTGTTTTTAGTAAATGTACGCCAAATACAAGGTTGTTTCAGCTAATTTGATTAAGTTTTATATTTGTCAGTAATTATCGCATAAATAATTAAGCCATGTATGTAATCAAAGCATTACTAGAACGACAAATCAAAGCATCATTAGAAAGAAAAAAAAAGCATTATTGTAGCGAAATGAGTGTAAGAACTCTTTATAACTAGATGATACTTATGTGCGAATGAATTAGCGAGGAAAGCTAGCCTTCTTGGTGTTCTGCATTTTCTGAATCTATCTTGGATCCATGTCTCAGAAAAAACAATAAAACGAGTTTTAAGCCTGAAAACCTTTTAATCATTTATGAAACAGAAGAAATTCAATTTTTTTTCCAGGCGTTGGCGGCTACTAAGGCCGGAAGCAGTGGTCTCTTTATTATGGAGGCACTGTGGTGTGGTATTAAAGCTTCAACAGTGTGGTGTTGAACTCCAGTGAAAACTCTAATGATGGAACACAAAAAGAAAATTTTATTGAACGTCTAAAAGTTCAAAAGGCTACATACAATCACAAGAGAAAAACCTATTATCCTCATTTTGAAATCAAATTCCTATCTCTACGTTTTTCGTGCGAGAGCCATACGTGGCTCTCGAGCCTGCGTTTGAAACATTGCCAACATAAAAATATTATTTTTTGAAACAATTAAATCAACTTAGCAACTATTGAAAAACATTTAGAAGTTAAATAATAATAGTCATATTATGCTCTCGAGACAACCTTGCTTATTTTTAATGTCCAGTTTCTTCTTCCTTTATGCGAACTTATAACAACCCCTAAATAATTTTCACTGCTTTCAAAATACAAGTGGTAACCATTTAAGTGATAATAGAGAAACCAGTTACACTACCTTGCACTTATTTCTAGATAACACAAACGCAAAAATACAGCAAAAAGATTTAAACTACTCCTAGTGTCTGCCTCATACAAAGTACATACCTCAAATTTTACAAAATGCTAATACTTAAGATAAAACATTCAATTCTAACCATTTTTGAAAATGAAATTCACAATGGAAACAATTTTGAATCTTCACAAATATAATTCCAAAACGCTACAAAAATCATTTTCACCAATTTTTCCTTACATTGTATCTACCCACTAGTGATATTCAGTCACTAGACTAGATCACGACTCAAGCCATCTGCATTACCGTGTACTCAAGCCATCTGCATTACCTGGCCTATGAACAATTTCGAAGTTGTACTGCTGGAGACACAATGCCCAGTGAGTCAAACGAGAATTTGATCCCATCATTTTGTTTAAAAAAGTCAACGGATTATGATCCGTCTGGGTCTTGAATTTTTGTCCGTCTAAGTGATGATTTAGTTTCTTCAGTCCATAAATAATGGCCGCTAGTTCTCTTTTAATGGTGCTATAATTTCGCTTCGCTTTAGTAAACGTTTTGCTAAGATACAGTACAGGGTGTTCCTCCCCATCCTGAATTTGAGACAACACAATACCTGCACCGTATAAGATGGCATTTGTTTGCACGATAAATTCTTTAGAATTATCTGGTTCAAACAAAACCGGACTTTTTTCTAGTTTGGTCTTCAGTTTATTGAAAACCTCGTCGCACTCTTTTGTACAAATCACTTTTTCATTTTTGTTTTTCCCTTTCAACGCGTCTGTCAAAGGTACCGCAATACGCGCGTAGTCTTTTATGTACCGTGCATAATAGCCTACAGTACCAAGGTAGCTACGTATCTGTGTTTTAGTAATGGGGATCGGAAAATCTCTGATTGCTTGAATCTTGTCCTCACTAGGCGACCTTTTCCCAGACCCTACTTCATGACCCAGAACTTTCACATGGTCTTCGGCGAATTTGCATTTCGAGGGCTTAACAGTCAATTTAGCCTCCTGAAGGTGACCTAAAACCACATTCAGATCCTTCATATGCCTGTCCCAAGTCGGCGAAAAGATTGCGATGTCGTCAATATACGGCAGAACAAAATTGTCCAGTCCTCCTAAAACTTGAGCGATCAATTTATAAAAATAGAAAGGCGGATTTAAAAGCCCAAACATCATTTTCTTCGGGATGATGCGGCATACTAGATAACACAGACGCAAAAATACAACAAAAAGATTTAAACTACTCCTAATGTCTGCCTCACGCTCTGTGAGTGGCATCTGGAAGTATCCTTTGGTTAGATCCATGATTGTGATAAATGGAGCTGCGCTGACTTGTTCTACCACTTCTTCAATATTGGGAAGAGGAAAATATTCGGTCATAGTTTTTTAATTTAATTTTCTGTAGTCTATACAAGGACGAGGATCTTTTCCTGGGACCTCTACTAAGATCATAGGCGAAGCATAATCAGATTGCCCAACTTCTATGACTCCTAACTCAAGCAACCGCCTAATTTCCTCCTTTAACCCTTTCGTGGGCCATTTATTTTTCTTTTGAATTCCTCCCAGTTTTTTATGTTTTATTAACAATTAAGCAATAACATTTAAGGAAATGCATTTTATTTTGCCGAATTTTATTTTTACATTTAAATTTCAGGGGTGGGAAGTATCCTTCCCACGGAACCATTTACAGTCATAAAGAAAATTAAATTTAATGGTGATTATTTGCCATGAAAAGATGAGAAGCATGTTCCAATGCATAAGGGTACATCACATTCTGCACAGATGCAGCGGGTCCTCTTTTCTTTTCCTTTTGTGCTACATTTCCTACATCGTCTATAGTTGGAAACCATCTTTGGCATATGATTTCCCACACTGGCTAAGCGCACATCATCCGGAACTGCACACTTCTTTGCTTGGAAGCTAGCAGGACGTCCTTTCCTTTTTCTTGAGGAATATCCGTCTATTAGCTGACGAGCTAATGCTATACGGAATGTTAGCTGGTCTAAATTTCTGTTTCTTTTGTTCACTTGCCACAGTATGAAACTATTTATGATGCCAAGGTCAAGAAGAAAATAAAAGATACGATGCCACCATTTTACAGATCTTCTTCCTATTTGGTATCTTTCTTTTCTTTGATCGAAGCGATCAACTCCTCCCATTACATCGTTATATACCGCAACAGCTTTTGGACAAGGGACTTCTGCTTTAGTACCATCTTTTTTTGTTCGATGTACAGATGTCATAAATGCTGGATTATGTGCAGTGGTCAACAAGGTAACAGCCTTATTGTCCATCCATTTTATTGCAGCAACACCTTCCTTAGTTAGGAATTTTGATTCTCCCCTTTTTAGTTTGTCATTAGTTTTCAGCATTTGTGGTAGACCCTTCCTTTGCGGTTTCACAGTCCCCACAGAAAATAGACCACTTGCAAGTAGTTTTTTTGCAAGCCTAAATGATGTGAAATAGTTATCATGGGCTATAAGGCGACCTGTGTGTTTCACATCTTCTGTTAGTTTAGTAACTACTGTTTCCCCTAAATTTAATTTTTTAGCCTTATTATCAGACGTTTCCTTCCCACAATAAATTTCAAATTTCTGAATATAACCTGTCTTAGAGTCTGCTAAACACCAAACCTTGTACCCTCTTTTGATAGGCTTCATTGGCATATACTGCTTCAATGAAGTTCTCCCTTTGAAAGCTATCATACATTCATCTATTGATAAAGTCGATGAAGGTTCATAGGCTTTACATATGGAATCATTGAGTTGTGAGAGGATTGGTCTGACCTTATGAAGTTTATCATGACCAGGTTGTCCACGTGGTGGATTTGTGCTGTTATCATTCACATGTAAAGTCTCAGTTATTTTTTTGAACCTTTTTGCAGTCATTACTCTAGCTACTGATTGAACATTTAGAATAGGGTCTGTGCTCCAGTAGTTTTTTAGTTCAGGCAGTTGATGTATTCCCATGAGTATATGCATACCTATCCATGCTTTCAATTCTTCTGATGTGATCTCTTTCCAGTTCAAAATAATGTCTTTTGTATTACTACCCAATCTCTTATTTTTCTTAGGTTGATTTGCATATGAATTTGTTTCGTCAACAATATTCTGTAAAATTTCTTCAGTAAAAATTGTTCCAAAATAATCCTTTTCCTTGTCAGTTGAATTGAATGATATTTTCAGATTTGGCTCATTATTGAAAGAAGAATCAATGTTGTCAAAGAAATCTACTTCATTGCTCTATTCTTCATTCATTTCATCATCACTTTCAGAAGAATTGTTGACATCAGGTTCAATCTGCAATACTTCATCAGCAGAGGACAGTCCCTCAGTCGTCACACAATTACTTCCAGAACTTGTGCTAGGTTTATCTAAATTTTCTAGCGATTGTAATTCTGAAAATGCATCATCATCAGCTTCTACTTCAGAATCATCTGGGTCACTAGGGAGGCTAAACAGCATATCCAAAGCAGCTGATGTGGACAAAAACTTTTTCTTACTCATCTGAAAGTTATGAGAAGAAGCCGAGAATAATTTTTTTTTTTGAACTACGATCGTTAAAATTATTTCACTTTTGATTTAGTATTTATTATTCAAATTAGATAGTTACTGGCATAAATTGTGCAGAAATGCAACAAATATGTAAATATAGTTACAATAAAAAAATATTTTCTTTATTTATTATCTAAACATAATACTTACAATCTAACTATTCTAATTTTTCAATAGTATACAAATTGCACTTGTCTTTTATATGATACAATAGCATTTTCACATTTCACCTATTATTTATTATACAATAGCTACTGGCACAAAATGTACAGAATTATACAGAATAAGAAAATGTTATTACAATAAAAACAGTGTTTTACTCACGTTTGCAGCAGAATCGTTGAGCAGTACAAATGTCACATCAAAACAGAATTAGTAGAACAAATCTCACATAAAGCTTTCAAGCATTCGAAACCAAAATTACCGCCAATTCCATTCAGTCGATTGAACACTAGATGGCAGCACAAAATTGAAGCGGGAAATTCCGTTCCCAACGTTCTAATAGCAGCATCAATATATTATAATGGGAATTGCGCTTCCCACAGGTGTATTTTGTAGGATCTTGTAGGTGGGAAGCAATCTTACCACGGCTCACGAAAGGGTTAAGATGTCAGTTTGTCTCGCAGACATTCGGTAAGGCCTGACTCTAACTGGAGTCTCATCCACCAATTTAATGTCCATTTCGACCAAAAACATACAGACGGGGCCAAACGAAAACACCGCTCCATATTTCCCTATAACTTCCTGCAATTTTCCTATTTCCTCTGCCGAAGCTCTTTCTTCTAACTTACTATCTCCAACTATTTTCCAAACGTCTACCTGAGTTGGATCAGCTAAGAGATAAGAAATATCCACTTCTTCCTCGATATCTTCCACGATCTCTTTCATCACAAGATTCACAAACTCGGGGCGCTGATGATAAGGTTTCATCAAATCTACATGATAAATGGTGTCACTGCTACGCTTACCCGGAATCTCCACCGTATAATTGGTGTCGGAAATCACACTAGTTACTTTACCGGACCCTATCCAGTTTATAGCCATTTTGTGTGGTTTAGACGTATCTAAAACAAGCACGAGATCTCCGACATTAAACCTTCTCTTAACAGCGTTGCGATCATACCAGAGTTTCTTTTTACTCTGACACT
>KK113790.1:121873-172396 GCA_000611955.2 Stegodyphus mimosarum
GTCTGTTTATGTCTACAACATACTCGACCACAGTGGGGTCTCAACTTTCTACCTCTAGCCAGTTTTCCTGAACGATCGTTTGAGGCGTTCTCAAATTTTTTTCATATACTAACTCGCAGGGACTGAAACCTATGCTCTCATGACTAATAGTTCTGAGGGCGAACAAAGCACATGGCAAACATTCTTCTCAGTCCTTCCCGCTTTCCAAGCACAAAGCCTTCAATACCCTTTTCAAGGTGGAATGCAACCTTTCAACAGAATTACTTTGAGGGTGGCACACAGAAGAATGATACACCTTATTTCCGAACTTGCTAAAAAACTCAGATGTAAGTTCACTGGTAAACGATCTATCCACATCAAACTGAATTTCCTTTGGGTAATCTGATCTAGAAAAGATTTGTATCAAGGCTTGAATCACACTTTTAAAGTTAAATTCTGTACAGGAATGGCATCTGGATATTTGGAAGCAACACAAATAGACGTAATTAGGTATTTATTTTCACGTGAAGTAGGAATCAGAGGTCCTACTGCATCAATATTTAATCTGCTATACACTTCTGATACAACGGGCACAATCTTCATTGGAGCTTTCTTTTTATCCCTATTGTGACCTACACGCTGACAAATATCGCACGTCCTCACAAGTTCTTCAATTTCCTGGTAACAATTAGGCCAGAAATAGTGTGTCCAAACTCTATCCTTAGTTTTTGTTACCCCTAAATGACCAGAGATTTCCTCGTGCCATAACATCAAGATCCCTTCCCTAAAAACAAGAGGCACACACAGCTGAAGCTTATCTTCCCCTTTTTTAGAACCGGACACCCTGACTAGTCTTTCCTTGACAATTATAAACTCCTTTCCATTTTCACTTTCCCCTTTCTTCCACAGGGCCGCTAAACTAGCTCAAGTTTTTTGTGCTTCCGAGAATTCTGCTGGCGAAACATCCGCAAGAATAGACCTTTCTTCTAAACTGATATCTGGAATTTTAATGGCATCCTCCGTATTACTGGTTAACTTCATTTCTTCCAATTGCTCATTACTCACGATCCTTTCACTTTCTATCTTTTTCTCTTCTTTCGATCTGGAATCTAAGTCTTCTGCACTCACTTTCTCTAAACTCCTGCCGCATGCGCCTGACAAAGAGTCTCCATAACATTCAAGAGAACCGGTCGTTCACTAATTTCCTCTATCAACTGTGCAGTTTTATTTCCTAACAAATAGTACTCTTTATCTAACTCTACCAGAGTAACCGCTGCTTTTGTGGTGACTACACCAAGATCACCTTCAATGGTGACTTTCGCCAAAGGTAAACAATTACATTCTGTGTCCAAAGGCTGTTTCACCCATACAGTTTCCCCTAATAAGTCACTAGTATTAATCTAAGTAGCATTACACAGATCTATTTCAGCTCCAGTATCCCTCAGATATTCTCTCTCTATCCCATTAATTACTGCTTTTTTGAAATACGGCTCAAAATATTTTCCTAAACTCTCCGTTCTTAGATTATTCACCAAATTAGCCTTATTCTTTTCCAGCGATGGACAGTTAGGTCGGATATGTCGGTTCTTTCCACATTGGTAACATCTTATTTTCCGCTGTTTCTCGAAACCTGCTTCATTGAAAGCTTGCTTTTTTTAGAAACCTCCACTTTTCTATGCTCCTCTGATTCAATTCCTTGATGACCACTACTTTTCTGATTATAACTACCATTGGAATTTACATACCGCTCTCTATCTTTTTCAAATGGTTTCTTTAACCCCGCTCTCTGTTCTAACTTCCTTGTATCTCTTCGCAAAGCCTCATACCTGTCGCATTTCTCTGCTAAAATAGAAGCTGTTTTAAATTCTTCTCAATTGTCTAAGTAGTGTTCTCTTATTTCTAGAGGGACTCGTCGTTTAATTTGCTCGGTGAGTATAAGTTCCTTAAGACTTTCAAAATCTTGAACTTCCACTGAATCCAACCAATTCTCTAAATACACTCTCAATTCATACACTAAATCCACCCATGACATTCCGTTTTTTCTAGAATGCTCTTCAAATTTTGTTTTTAGTGCCAAAGAACTAAGCTTGAATCTATGCATGAATAATTTCTTAACATGCTGATAGTCATCCCATTTATCCGCTGGTTCTTTCACTATTAACTGGGCTACATCTAGAGGTAATTAAAAGAATTAATTGCTAGACATAATTAATCTCCTTAATGTTCTCTTTTTGAGCTTGTTTCTCAAATAACATAAAGAATAATGAAATATCTATTTTACTCGGCTCAAAACGCGGTACTAGATCCTTCAAATTAACTTTTTTTTTCTCTAGATTGTTCAACTGTTGAAACCGTGGAAACTAGGCTATTAGTCTCAACCACATTCATCAGTTTTAACTTTTCCAATTCAAATACTCGCTCCCGTTCCCTCTCTGCTCTCTCTGGTTCACGTTCCCGTTCTTCTCTCTCTTGTTCACGTTCCCGTTGTGCTCTCTCTTGATCACGTTCTGCTCTCTCTTTTTCGACTATTGCTTCTGCTTTTTTCTGCTCAGCCGCAGCCCAAATTCTTGCCGCATATTCTTTCGCCGCTTCCTCTTCATAGTCCTCGACATTTAGAATAGCCTGCCTAATTTCTCTTACTCTATTTGCCTGACACACATTTTTAAATTTTCTCATAAACTCACCCATTATGGAAAATTAAAGAAAAATAACCTACCCCAAAATACAATAACACAGAAACAACAACAGTTCTATCTCAACTATATAAATATTGTCCTCTAACTCTGGACTAATTCAAGAACTAAATTTTTCTAAAGCATACCTTGACAATACTTCAAACAATTTAAACCTTTACTAAAACAATAGAATAAACAATTAAATTCCAATTAGCAAAAGTAACCACAAGACTAACTTTCAATAACCACCAGAAAACTTTTAATCTATATCCAAAATAAACCTAGTCTCGAATAACTGGCATAACTTCTCCAAAATCACAAAAATGGTGCTCACCAATTTGAAGACGCCTTCGGTGACTCTCCTGGCACTAACTTGGATACCCCAACTCCTCTGGGAAATTTCACAATTTTGCGACGTTAGATCACGCTTCCTCCAGTGTTCCCTTCTGACACACTGTCACTTTCTGAAGAGGCTTCACCACGCGAACTGCCCTTGCACCCAAAATTAGATCGTTCTTGTGCAGAGAAGAAAGTCTTGACTGCTCACATAAAGTCCTTTACAATACTGCCTTTTCTGGAACATCCACTCGACGATCCGAAACACTCACACAAGGAGACGCTCGGAAATCAACGCACGAAGTTAACTCAAGTTCACAGGCGAAAACGTCCGTTCCTAAATTTACTCTCAGGAAAAATCCCTCTAATGATGGAAACCTCTAATGGTGAATAAAACTCCAATGAAACCTTTAATGATGGAACACAACAAGAAAATTTTATTGAACGTCCAAAATGTCAAAAGGCTACATACAATCACAAGAGAAAAACCTATTCTCCTCATTTTGAAATCAAATCCCTATCTCTACGCTTTTCGTGCGAGAGCCATACGTGGCTCTCGAGCCTGCGTTTGAAACATTGCCAACATAAAAATATTATTTTTTTAAACAATTAAATCAACTTAGCAACTATTGAAAAAACATATTCGGAAGTTAAATAATAATAATCACATTATGCTCTCGAGACAACGTTGCTTATTTTTAATGTTCAGTTTCTTCTTCCTTTATGGAAACTTATGACAGCACCTAATAGGTGAGCCACTGTTGGTTTCTGTGAAAGGGTGGTTAAAGTGCATCGATGCCTTCTCCAGGATTCGAACCTGGGCCATTTGGCACGACAGTCAGAGTCACTAACTACTTTGCCGTCTAGGCCAGTTAAAAAATTAAAAACAGCTTCTTCATCTAACATGAATTATCCAGAATTTACCGCTTGAGTAGATAGATGTTGATGACAAACTGAAGTTGCTGCATCACTGACAGAAAGCAATACTTCCTAGTCGCTTTCTAAAACACACCCAAGCACTCATGTGATGAAATTTCTGAAGGGGAAGAAAATGAAGAAATCGATAAAATTCCTACAAATGGGGTTGAGATGAGAAATGTCTGAAGACTATTAAGATAGCTATGCAGCAGCTTTAAATCAACAGCTTTATCACGTTCATTTGCTTCGTTTTCCTCACATTTCAGTCTTTCCTAAACTATTTAAAAACATTTCTTACGTGACAAACATATTTCTTTAATTCAATTATTAATTATTTAATAATTAATTGTTCAATTCAAATCCTTTATATTAAAATCAACGAAACGAAACCAAACTTTTAAAACGTGTTTTTTTATACCAGTAGCACTTACAATAGAATTAGCCACAGCTGTTTGTCTTCAGTCTTCCACAAAATGTTCATAATTTTAAGCCCTCTTCTTTATTTTTTATATCAAATGATTTATTTAAACGCTTTAATATATAAAACTCAAAAACGAATGTGAGGATTCGTTTTATCAGTAACATGCAATACTGTCTCAGAAAGAGCCTTAAATAAAACTGTACTATATTCTTCTGACGCAAATTAAATATTGATGCTAAAAGACAAAACTTCGAACCATGATTCTCGTCCAATAGAAACTTTTACCCAGAAAATGAAGCATACGACTGATGATACCAAATATTTCATTTTCAAACGTTCTTATTTAGTCTTGTGACGTTATTTCAACCTTTTTGTTGATGGTCCACGTCAGCCAGCTGTGAGCCTTTAATCCTTAACCATGCTTTGTTATTGGGGACTTTGGAAAGCTTGTTATGGTGAAGTAAGAGCTCTAATTTAAATTAAAGGAAAGCAATAGTTTCTAATATTAGTCAGTAGAACGCGTTCAGTGCAGGTTTAGTTTATGAAGCTCTATGTTAATACCTACAAGCATATTTCAGCTTCAATACCTTAGATCCAATAATAAATTTTAATATTAAAAAACAGTATACTATACAGTATGGTGAAACCTCAGCATTTTTTAGAATAAATTAATGTTATTTATTTTTTTCTTAACTGAATAGGACTGTTTATAACATAAAATTCTTTTGATACTTCTTGATGAGTTCCAAAATTAAATGTTAACAATCCTAATTAACAATTTTTTAAATTTCGACGCTAATTTAGCTCCCTTCTAATTGTTACCCGAGGAAAGTACCTCATTTGCCTCATCTTTTTCCAGGATCTGGTAAAAAGCTTTCACGTTTATAGCATTTGTTAGAAACTTGTGCCGATAATTGTAAAACTCTTATTCTGAATTTCACAGCAAGAGTTCTCCCAATTATCTAGCAGGCTTGCTAGATTAGATTAAGTGAATTTATTTTGAAAGTATCTAGAAGCTCTGATCAGCGTTCGGAAGAATGCTGCGGAAACCATTATTGTTAGCTTAAAAATTTGTATTAGCTACAGAAGAACATATATAACAAGCTGCACTTCACATATTAGTTGCAAATGCATACAAAAAACAAATAATAAACTTTTCACAGAAAAAAGTACAATAAAGAGAAAAAAGGTTTACCTTTAAGTTTAAAAAACATATGTATTTCGGAATAAATAAAAAGTGAAACAAGCAGCTCATTAAAAGGGCAACAACAGTCGCAGAACAAATACGACGTTTTAGAACTGGGTGCGTAGAAAATTGAAATTTGAAAAAAGCAATTTTATCTCTACTTTTCCTTTATATATATTTTAGCACATTCATTGAGCTGCTAAAAGCCGTTTAGAAAATGACAGTTGGAATGTTCTTTAACTCTTTTGTCACCTTTCCTTTAGCATATGAAATGTTCTGAGAGAAAGGCTTTTTAAGTTGGAATGTCAGTTTAGGAAAGATAAGCTATATGCAAATTCCAAATATGAAGATTAAATCATAGTATTACGAGCAGTAACACATTTCTTTGCAACAGATTCTGCTTGATGATTGTTGCATTGTGCAATGAGAATGCTGTTTTTCTTCACTGTATAATATGTTTTGTATAAAAGCAAGAATCTACTGCATAAAATTAAATAAAAAGTTCTATATAAACTTCTTTTCGTAAATAGAGGCGTATATAAAATGGTTAAAAACTAGTAATTCGACAAGGATTCTAATCCCGGTGAACGGCATGGCTGCATGGGCATTTTGTTGGCTTTTCCCATATATTATATAAATACGTACCAGTTTTCCTTAAAATTCCTCCATGAAGGAATCTGCGACCTTCCATGTTAACTTTAACATACTTTTCCCTCATCAACTGACCAGCTATAAGCAGAACCACATTCTAAGAAAAGAAAGTTAAGCTGTATGAGCAATCATTATCAGTAGGGTTAACAGTAGTATTTTATAGCTTCCTTGGAACCACCAAAAGTGAGTAACTCCTAAAACTTTGTAGACACATTATGTGTTTACAGAATGTCAAGTGTTGCATAAGGTATTCTGTGACTTAACATGGATGGCTTTCAAGATTGTCTTTTCTGGCACTCTGCCCCAAACCGTCTTGTAACAGAAAGTTATAATTACAGTCTAGGATGCGGTAGTTTCAACAAGAAAGAAAAAAAAAGGTGCAGCTCATTAAAAATGAGGCTAAATAGGGACAGCGTCGTAGAAGTTGTGTCGCTGTCGTTCAAAGGCGGGTCGTAGAGGACGCATGAACTTTTTTTATTTATTATTTTTACATTCATTCATTGCGTTCACGCGTGCCCTGTTTATGACCTCCTGCGGTCATTAAATTGTATCCAAATATGACCCCAGTGAGTCATTCGTTTTATTTTGCGATTGGTAATTGGGAGCTAACTCGCGAATACAGCCAGTGGGTGGTAGTGTTTCTACAAAGTTTAATAATACTGGGCCGTTGTGTTTAACGGCTTCAGGGGGTTTGTGCACTTTTTGGTTATTTTTGAAAGACTTTCAAATGACTGCATCTGTACACAATTGTGCATACATAATTGTATCTGCACATAAACCTGTACCCATATTGCGATTGTGTTTATTCGTCTGTTAGAGTCGAAATAATATATGAATCATAGAAATTGATTTAAATTATAACTCTTTTAAAAATCTGTAAATTAAAAAAAATTTAAATGTTTAAGAAACTAATATTTGCCTAAATAAACTTCTTTTCAGATATTAATTTTATGTTAACAAATAATAGCACGTGAATAGTTATCATTTGTTTTTAAACTAAAATATTTTTCATTCAGTTTTTAATTTTTAAGCAAAGATACAGGTGATTAAATTCAGTCATAATGAAATTTATCAAAATTTTAATAACTGATTTATAAATAAATAAAATTAATAGAAATTAATTTTGATTAAATTTAATTAAACTTCCTTCATTCTGAATAGAAAAGAGCAAACGAAAGAAGAAATTTTTAAACTTTGCTTCTTTTAGTTGAACTTCCACTTGTAACAATTAATTTAATATATATATCACATGAAATAAAAACAGCAGAGATAATGCTATGAAGCTTTACATCGTGGGATGAGTCTAACTAGGAAGCCTTCCGTGAAGGAAGTGCATCCTCTTTCACAAACGAGTTATGAAAAAAGAAGTGTCTGAGGCTTACTTTTTGTTCTATGGCGTTTGGCTTCTGCTCAGCGTAACAAATGTTTACTGAAAAATATATCCTTTTTGCAATACAAGTTTACATCAGAAGAGGTGGAATAATTGTTTTGCAAAATTAATCTAATTGCGTTTTCATATTTAACACATTTTCTTAATGAATAATTGTCAATATAAATTTCAATATTCTGCTAACAGTCATATTTGCAGTGCATCGTTTAAACAGCAGTGCAGATCGAATTATTTAATACCATTTATAAAAATCTTTTTTAATTATTAAAAGTTTATCTCTCGATATTTGTTTTTTCTCACTAATATTTTTATGTTACAGTGGTGTAATATTCAACTATACACTATGTTGCGAGTTAATGCATTCTTCATGTGGTTGAGCATTATTCAGCTAAAATGCTTCACAGACCATCAAGACGAATAAATTGAAACTTGGCAAATAGGCTGGCTGCATATGCATTTTTGCTTTGCCATGTATACATGTATCAAGTCGGTTTTCTTTCTAAAAACCTCCTCAGAAGTCTCTCTTCTATAATGCAGACATATTAATGCCTTGCATGCTTTCTACAGTTGACAAAACAAATAAACTAAATATTCACTTCTTCTTTTAAAGGATTTTCAAATGCTTCATTAAAGATAATCAATTTTCCCCATTTTCAATCTTTATGGCTGAGATCTATCGCACTCGTATGAATTGGCGATGATTCAGCTACTAATCCAACAAACATCTCTTCAAATGAGCTGATTTGGAATTCAGTACTAATAATGTATTTTACTTGGTTAAATATAACCGATCTCAATATTTAGTACCTCCAAGAAGACTTTATCATACATTCTTGTAATTTAACTTATTAAATATCTATGGTTAATTGTTCATTCGATTCTAGAATGAATAACATCGAATTTTATGCTTTTGTGGCATTCTTTTCAATATTTCCCATGTGACCAAGCTGAAGACCCCTATAAAGTATATTTCAGTTGATCTTGGTTCTTGTCAACTACTGATTTTGTTGTCATATCTGAGAACACAGATTTTGACCTTTATGTGACAGATTAGAAAGCTATTGGAAGAAACCATTATACTTCTGAATTACAATTTCTGTAAGCCGACATCTCATTAGCGAATTTCTTGAGGTATCTTTTTGTTTCAAATGGCGGACACTTGCAACTTAATACATTTATTGGGAATGGCCAATACCCGTCAGTTATTTAACCGTCTCGTCAGCCAGAACATTCCCCAAGGAACATCATAGAGAACAAGCAACTTTACACCTTCAAGGAGAGCAGAAGTTCTGTTCCAGTTAAGGAGGAAAACACCCCGAAAGACGTATGCCAGGATCTCTTACCTCGTTTTTCCTACCAATAAACCTCTCAAGAAGACTTTCGTCTCACCAGTATTTTAAGTGTTCCTGCACACACACTTTCAAATATTCAACCTTCTTTGGGATTCGAATCAGGGTCCGTCGATACAGCAGCCAGCAATGATAACCGCTCTCTGCACTCTGTAGCCCAATGAGGACAACAGGCCTGCTTAAATAGCTATGCGTGTCCTTGTGCATGCGTGTTATGCGCTTTTGCCTAAGTTGTTATTGCGTATCCTCTGAAGGAAAAAATCTGCTATATGTGCACAAAGGAGAAATACATTGGAATCCTTTGTATGAATAGTATATCATAAGCTTAATAGTTGTACTGCATATATTATATGATTATTTACATAAATTTCATAAAATCGCGTACTCTGCCAGATATTATAGGATTACATAATTATCATAGGATTATAGATATTTTACAGAATTTATGCTAGCATCAAAATAATAATTCACAGAAATATTTATATTCTATTTACAAAATAACGGTTTAGACGATGTGAAGGTAATATTCGCGTTATAGATTAAAAGTAATGCGAAACTGAGTAATGTACTTCGCAATAGACAGTTTTGAGTTAGGAGTAATATGCTGTTAGAAAAAGCGAAATATTATCAGTATTAGCTTTAATATATCCAGTTACCCTGAACGCTTTCTTTAGACCTTTTCATCTTCCACTAGTCGAGCTCTCCAGGTCTGAAAATTATTTTCAGAGGGTTCTAAAAGATGCATGCCCTGTGTTAGGGTGCATTGGTGTAAGTAATGTGTCAATTTCCCTATTTTAACAAAGGAGCACTAGTTCCGAACGTATACTATAAGGCCGAGCCTATGCGATAGATAGGCCGATGTAGAGCAGTGCGTAGTTGGGTGAACTTGGAGTTTACTGATTTTAGGGCTTAAAAAGACTCACTATGGCGATTAGAGCGGCAGGTCGAGATCTGTAGCCTCGCAGACAAATCTTTCTTCGTATACTCGAAAGCAAACGATCATGTCACACCAGGCCCAAATATTCATTTGAAAGAATCCACACTGGATAGCTTGAAATTTTCATCTGTAGATATAATCACGAAATATTGGGACTTTACAAAATAAACTGCAGAATTATTTAATGTATTGAATCTTCGACGGCAGTTTAAGTAAGAAGAGTCTATCAAGGTTCGAAGCTTTTAGGTTGCTTTCATTTTTTTTTATTTATAATTTGTTTTTGATAATTCGTGATGATCTAAGGGGGTAACTTCCCCAACCTTCCAACATGTTTGGTATCCATTATATAAATTCATCATTCAATGAAGGTATTTTAGTAACACAAATCTGTGACATTGAAAATATTTGATAATGCGTAAAAAATTGCGTTTTAACGTAATGCAAATGCATACACTGTTTTTTTTCGATAAAAATGTGAAGGGCGACATATTCTTGGCAATCAAGGTAGTGAAAGATAAGAATATTTTATGTGAGAAATTTATATATAATAATCACAAAATTTAACGAATATTAATGATTTTCCCAGTTACGTTAGTGATACGAAATCTAAGTGGGGGAAAAATAACCAGCTATTTTTACGCTACGTCATTACAGTTTTTCATTATTTAATCAATAGCTACTGAGACAAAAGAATGCTGTAAGTTAATACTTAATATTAGCTAAGAAATTTCTTAAAAAATGCGCATATAGATTTTAGGGTTAAATTTAAAGATGTGGTTATTTTGTAGTAATTCCTTTCAATGAATATATTTTCAGGCCCTCAAACAAACTTACTTTAATTTTACTTTATTCTTTTACGTTTCGTTTTATAACAACCAAAGATACTTCTTTTTATTATCTTGTTTTCAAGATACTCATCTTTGTCTGAAAACTGTGGCACCGACTCATAATTTCCATTAATTTTTCACAACTTTGAAAGCTGCCTGTCGTTTTTCTCTGAGCTTCGAAGTGGAACTCTTGAAAGTCTTCATATGAATGTTGGTGCTGAATAGAAATGGCTTTTAGGCGTGCAATAAATATCTGGCATAAATCATCATATATTTAATATCTCTGTAGTAAAATTTCCTTTTTATCTTTATCTACAAAGCGAAACCAAAAGGAAAATAAAATTTTTAAAATAGTGTCGTTGCTTGCGTATGGGTTCGTTACGGACTAAATGCACACAAAAGTGATGATAGCTTGATAAAACTTATTTTCTCAAAAGAAACGCTTTGCAGTTCGGAAACTTTTCAAAAAAGCACTAAGTAAACTCTTCTTAGTATCACAGAGTACAATCAGTAGTTACACTTAAAATTATTGAGAACGTTGAACACAACGCAGTGCAAAGCGCATCTAAAAGGCGAAGCTCTCGTGAATATCTCAATATTACCTAAGTCATCTCTGAACTAATAACTAAGAATTGATCTCTTTCCGGTTCTATATAGTTTTCCTCGACATCTCACAAATCTCTAGTACTTTTCATTTCTCAAAATTTCTGGAACGCATATACGGTTAAACTCAAACAAAACGGCCGGATCTGGTTGCAGCTACGCAAGGGATAAATTACAGTAACAATTATAGTTTTACAGTGACTGGGCCCAAATGTCGCAATATGGTTGCCCAGTTTGGCGACTTTTGACGATTTCTTGCTAAATTTGGCGACAAAAACTAATCGCCAAAATCATAGGTAGGTTGGCAATATCTGGCCAATTTAGCAAGACAGCCATTTATTCAATGTTAAAGAGACCAGCCCCGGTAATCTTTTTTTTTCGGCAAAGCTTTGCTTCTTCAGACTTATTTTTCTGGCAAAAATTCGCTTCTTCAGACTTTTCGTGTTACATTACACAAAAGATACTATAATTTCACTAAAATTATTTATATATATGCAAAATTCGTAACAGTACTTTTTTGGTTCCTGACTGATATCAGTTGTTCTATATAGAAATATCTTATTTACGAATCAAGGAACTTAAATTAAATATTGGAAAGATAAGAAATAATGAACATTTATGGTAGCTGCTGACGCAAGCACCCAAAATGTTGTCGAAGTAACTTCTAACTAATGAACTGACTCGGTGAATGAAAAGTAAGGGAGAGCATTCTTGGAATCTTTGTTCTTCAATAAATTTAAAATGTATGAACTGATTTGGAAATTTATAAAAGGTCTGATATTTTAAGAAACCAGAGCATTTAGCATGCAGTTTATAGATTTTCGGTGTTTTTATACTGTATTAGCTTATATCAGGGTAAATATTAAAGCATTATCACAGTGTCCAAAGTGTTATTTTTCAGAGAGATTTAAAAAAAATTAAAATAAAATGTAGAAAATTAAGGCATTACACAGTTGCCTTAGATCTGTCTGCATCGCAGTGGTAAGGAGCAAACAGCACGTCTTTACTCTTTCAACAGGAGTAAGAAGATGTATTGTTTGGCTTTCGATCTATTGTACTTACCATATTTTATTTTCAGAGCATAAAATGCCTTATTGCTTCGTAACTGAAAGGAAATTAAATCTTGAGAAGCCCAGAATCCGCCCCTTTGAAAATTTACTTACATTATTTTAACGATGTTATTTTATTTTTCAATAAATATTGACAGTACTGTCGATGTTGATGAGAAACTCAGTTTTTATGCTGATTTTATTGAAGAATTCGAGAATGAAGTGCATCGTTATTTATTACCAACGTTTAATAAAAATTCTTCATGGCAATATTTCTTTAATTATTTTGCCACCATTAAAAATGCTATCTAGTCACAGCTGGCAGATGTCTGTTGAAAGTGTGTCAGGAAAGTTCGATTCCCATTCTAGGGAAGAAAAGGAATGTTTACAAGATTTTTGTCTTTCACATAATCACTGATGTCCTTTCGTCATTATTTACCGCAAGCGTTCTGACAGTTTTTTGGATGCTTTTTTGGCTGACTATGTAGAATTCGTAAATGAAAGGCTGCAACAAGGTCTTTACAGAACATGAAATAAACAGACGCATCTCGGCGAAAATGACTTTTTCTGAGCATGGACTGTTTTTGCTCTCGCTTAAATGCATCGCAAGGGTCAACTTAATGAATGTGCATAGTACATCATCATTTAGAAGGTAAAAAAAGAGAATTTCATGCATAAAATAGAGTAGAAGGGTTACATTACACAAATTAGAGAATTTATTTCCGAATTATTTGCATGCGTATATCTAGTTTTGCATTATTTCTAAGACAGTGTAAAAGATTATTTGATAGTAAAAGGAATAATTAATAATCAAATATTTGTACGAATTTTTCATTATAAGGCCTTATGTGTTCCTTTCCCTTTCGAGAATAATTATACTTAAAATCTTGACAGTTTATTTGCAGTTAACAGGTGAAAATGCTTTTTCTGTGTCTAGCATGTTAATAGGAAAGTGCTACATAGATTAACATCAAAGTAGCCCCTATTGCAACGTTTAGCCCTCTTTGCCTTTGAGTGATAATAAAGCGTTTAATCTGGACATAATCTGATTGCTATTATTTATATTGGGTCATGTAAAAAAAGTCTCCGCGGTTTTTTTGCCACTAGATGGTGTTGATGTCTATATATCTGGCAACACTCACCCGATTGTCTCAAACGAACATATGCTTGAAAGACGACATTCAGTTTCCATTGTCTGTGAAGATAGTTTTCTAATTCGCTGTTCGTGTAAAAAGTTATATTGATTTGAAAATGTACGCTATGTGATGTTTTTTTACTATAAAGAAAGGATTCCAAAAACATGCCGAAACATTTGTGAAGTGGTACGGTGAGAATGTGAATGTTGTAAGTGAACGAAGGAACTAGGAGTGGTTTGCTCGATTCTGTTCCAGTAATTTCTATGTCAAAGAATTCGGCATTGTCCAATATGAATTGCTGCAACCTGGTGAAACCATCAATTCGGCTCTATACTGAACTCGACCATTTGAACGAAGCAATCCAGAAAGAGTGACCAGAGTTGGCCAACAGAATGGGAGTTGTGTTCCATCATGACAATGCGCTGCCACACACATATTTGATGACTCGAAACAAATTGACGGAGCTTGGTTGGGAAATTTTGTTGCATCCACCGTATAGCCCGGACCTGATGGTAAAAAAATTGGCCGACCGAAGCGCTGCTGAAAATCACATGGCCAAGTTTTACAGTGCCGGGTAAATTTTTCATGATAACTTTAACGGTGGCTGAGGAATTTAGCTGGAAGGGGTGAAAATTTATCTTTGCGTTTTTTAGGTTAGTTATCGTGTTGCTATTATCGGTAATGCGAGGATATATGGCTCTATTCGAAATTCTTCGAAATATTCTTTACAAGTTTCTTTCAGCATAACATCAATCGACATCCAATCAGGATTCTCTGTGAGGACTATGGGCGGGATATTCTTCTGGGCGTTGTTATCCGTTTCTGTGACTTCAATTTCTGAATTGAGGGCCGAAAATCTGTTTTCTTGCGGTATTTCTGCATGCGGGTAGGAGTGGGTGGTTTGCACGCTTTAGTAGGAGTTTGCTAATTTTGGTTTATCCTCGGTATTTCTTTTTCAGATTCACTTCCGCTGGCGATTAGTTCTTCTTAAGCTTCTTTTTCCTTCGCGAAATGCTATCTAACCGATAAATTACTAAGAGTAACCGATCGTCGTTTGGATTCTTTTTCATGATTTCAGCTATCATTTTATCTATTTGTTCTAACTTTCCTTTCGGATTAAAGTTATCAGGAATTCTATCAGCAATTTGTTTCATGAGCGAGACTTTATTTTTTGGAAATTTTTCCTGAGCTGATAAAGAAGAGGATAAACGTATTTAAATTTTTCCTAAGCTTGAGTACAATCTTCTGATTTTTTTTTACGGGAATGAGAAATTTTTTTCAGCTTTTTCTGATTGCTGTCCGCTCTGTCTCGTACTTTTTGAAAGTTCTGCCGACGATAATTCTGCGCGCTTTTAACTGAGGTGGTCGAATAATCCGAGTCCATTTCATTATCGATAGTTTGGTCTGCCCTGAATTTGCCCTTATCCGGGGAATCGTTATAGCCATTCGAGGAGAACAGAATACTTAAAATAATACGTACACAGCGTCAAGCAGAAGTCGAAGAAACCTTGAAATTTCTTCTCTGTCTGTGTGAGTCTGTGCTAACCTCCTCCTACTCTGTCTAACGAAGTCAGTGTAACTTTGACTTAAATACGCTCTTTTGCATTAAACGCGATTCTGAAAACACGTTCTAATAGGAAATTGTAAAGCTGAAATTAGGAGAGATAGGAAAGTAGCTTTAACTAAAAATTAACTGTTAGAAACTTAGGATAAACCTTATAATATAAATAATCTCTGGAAAACAGATGTGTAAATTTACGATCCTTTTTATTTCGTCCAGACAAGAAGGACGATGTAGTTACTTGCTTTTCTACACAAATTGCCTATAAATATTAAATTCTCTTTTTAAAATAATATTTAAATCTTTTAAATTCATTTGACAGTTTTCCAGTTACTTGTGCAATTATGTTTAGAAAAATGTAGAATTTATCTCTTTCCAACTTCATTCTTAATTATCTTGTTGTTCTGAAATGTATCCTATAAAAATATCTCCAAGATGTTCATTACCCACACTATTACGCTATCCCCCAAAATGATACTTTTACTTTTTATCCTGAAAGTAGGCCGTTAAAGACAGAAGTAGTTTAATGCCCCATAAAATGAGAAAGAAGACTGACGTTTTGAATTTAAGCCAAAAACAATTTTAATTAAATAGCATCCCGCTTACTTTAAGAGAGAAATTCATGGTAAACAAATCTTGTTTTCCTTTTACTACCAGATTTACAACTGCTGTTTAAAGACATAAGGATATTTATAATTTAAACTTACTCGCCTCTATGATAGGAAAACTAGATATATTAAAATTAGATGAAAGTGTTTTCAAGATAGAATTCAGAGTGCAGTATTTCAGCAAATTATATTTCTTAAAAATTAAAAATTATGCAAAACTCATTTGGAAAATACTTAAAATATTTTTCCTTTTTTTACTATAGTAGATAAGTTTAGTGTCAGTCACGTTCCACTCATAAAGTATATTATAATTATGGTATCATTTATTCTCTATTCATAAGTAGCTGAGAGATATGAGTGGTATTCCAAATCCTGCCTACATCTGAAGCGGGTAGTAGCCTATAGCTTTCGTTATTATCAGGAAGTGTACTGATGAGTACGAACCGGTTCGAGTCAGAAAGCATTTCATTCATTCATTTCAATTTTTCATTACATCTCTGTTGATGTCGTAATTATCAAGTGCTTTGCCTCAGTAATAAATAAAAGCTACTATTTATTTTTGATCGAAAATGCGTCAGTTAAAAGCAATAGTCAAAAGTGTATTCTGTTATTGTTTAATGTGTCAAGAATCTTTTTGGAGGGAAACAATTAAGTAAGAGTTGTTGTCAGGAAAACTTGGAGGAAAATGAATCCCCTGACTATCTGAATGAATCTCTTTTTTATTTGTAATTGAGAAATATGATTGCATCTCTTCTTCGATTGGAATTGGATAATGGTAAATGTTCTAGAAGAAGTATGTATACAGAATCAGGAAATACGAGCAACTTTAAAGAAATTTTTCACCAACTCAGTGCTTGGAGGTAACTAAATATTTCAGAAAAATACGCAAGGCCTTCTTTTTTGGAAGCAGAATATTCTCAAGAAACATGGCTGGTACTAAAATGTAAGTTTCTCTCCAAAAGCAAAATTCCTATATGATCCGTTTTGGAGGTATACGAATATACTCAAAATAATTCACATCACTCATAAAATATTTGATCTATATAATAATGAGCATAGTTTCAGCACAAGGATTACATTCACATATTTATTGTTCGACAGTTTGCATTTGGAATATCCTCCCCGTGTATGTACGTATTCCGGCCATGAATCAAAGTAGCTAAAACGTTTGTATCTCTTACAAACGTTTTAGATACTTGTAAGTATTTAGATAGTTGTAAACTCTTGTAAAGTTTTAGATACTTGTAAGTATTTAGATAGTTGTAAACTCTTGTAAAGTTTTAGATACTTGTAAACTCTTGTAAGAGATACAAACGTTTTGGTTAATTTTCTATAATATTACATTATTGTTTGTATTAGGAAACACAATTTCGGGTCTTGTAGGGATTAAAATACAAAATCAATTAAATAGAGCTAATTCGTAGCCTAAAAGAGCGCTACCCCAGAAGGGTTATTAGTCTCGAAACGGCATTTTGCGTTAAATCACTTTTCAAATTATTGCCATAATTATCGCCCTGTATTATTTATAAAGAAATTAAATAATTAAGAGTGTGGATGAATGTAAGTACGTTTCTTACATTGGGAAAAAATAACGGTACTTAGGAATATCAAATTTTGAATAACTTAGTCCTCCATCCAAATGTGGGCACCTAGAAGCCCGAAATTTTGAATTTCAAATTTGTTTATTATCTATTTCATATTATAAAGACCTTATTTTATTCTAACCAATTACTTTTAATCCGACTTACCTGTCCCTCATGATTTCAGTTTCCTGCTGGAATGTAAATTTTAAATGACGTATTTTGCAAAATCTAAGCGTGTTTCAGAAGCAGTATTTAAGCTGCGTTTCAAACGTTCGTGAGTAGTGGCAGCTGAGTTAGTTCCTAGTTTATGCTGCGTGTTTGAACTTAGCACTCCAGTCGGTGTTAGACGCCTTTCAGTTTACACTGATATTCTAGGCGTGGCTTTACTGTATGCAGCCGATTTCGTTAGCCATTCAAATTTATTAGTGATTTGTTACATTTTTATTTTCTGTTAAATTTAAATTAGTCACAAGTGGTGGTAAATTCTCAGCACCGAGTGCGTGCATCTTGTTAAATTTAGTTCAAATATAAAGGTTATTTAAAACCTTCTTTTGCAGTATCTATTCTTCAGAGACATAACGAGTATTTCCTACTTCGTCTTCTACGTAAGGTCTACATTTTATGCTTCCAAAAAGAGTGAGACTGTATAATATTTTCTAACTCCTTAACGAGTTTCTGATTAAAAAACTCAACGATTTCAAAGCGAGTAGTGGCAACACTGAATAGAATAAAACATTTTTATCTGAAGCGCAGAAGATTGCTTATCGAAAATTTTAAAGATATGCTGCTTTTAAATATTTTTAGCGCACTGGGGCGTTAGCTCAAATGCTCTCGAAACCTGTATGTGTGGGTAAATGAAAAAAAGTCCCTTTGGGTGTAATATAAAATCTGAAAGCTTTTATAATTTTTCATTATTGTTATTTTTGTCCCTCCAACAGAACAGATATGGAATTTAAACCTACCCTAACAAGAATGTTTGGTCCACACTTCAGAGATGAAATGCGGAAACAATAGTTATTTCAAGCTATCACTTTAATTAAACTATTAAGTTGCTTTGGAGTAAGAAATAATATTGCCTTGTTCTGTGCTAATAACACAAATTTAGAAGGAATGGAAAAACAGGACAGTACTTTCACTCATACAAACTCCCAAAAAAAATCTGATGTGGCCAGTACATAACCTTCCGCCAATTCCATGTTTTAAATAGCAATAGCCTTCAAGTAATTTATAACTTGCGGTTGATCGTGCGGCAGTAGTACATCGCTAGCTCGGCAATAAAAGCATTTTCTCTGAAGTACTACGCCATTTAGCGAGCAACCCTATAGACTATTACAGTAACCTCTAGACCGAATTTGGCTTCTCTTTTTTTGCTGGACCTGGGTTATTTAAACATTTCTGTCATCTTACAAATTAGAACTTTGTGCTCTGGGAACCGACTTTAATGTGTGATCCGGTGTTTTGTGCAGCTTAATGCTAGGTTTACTAGAATTCGTCATATATCGCTCCGAATATAATCCATATGGTCCTGTAGATTCCTCTAAAAGTTTGGACATTTACAAAATCCACTTGATCATAATGTGCCTTCTCCTTCCTATAAATCTATTTGACTTGATCCATTTCAGTGGGAGTGTAATCATTATCAATATCCGAAGTATTCGAAATATCAATCTAATTTTCATAATCCCTATCCAAATTCATTTCGACGCCATGTTAAAAAATACAGAGCTTGAAAGTAAACCTCAAATCCCAACACAATTCGAAATGCTAGGCGATAACGAACAAACAAAAGCGCCTGCTGGAGAGCTCGCACCACACGCACGTCTTTCATCGTCCATATCTGCAGGTCGAATCCTTGATTTGTGCTTTTCATTGAAAACTATCCAATTTGTAGACCGAAAACATTACCTGGCTTACCTGTGCATGTAGGTTGACGGAAGATAAAAATGGAGGAAAACTTTGTAAATTTGATACTATGCGTGAGTTGCTTACCGTTATGTTTAGAGGTGACATCAGCTTTCTTTCGGTGCTGCCTAAAAAAATTGCGAAACGGTGAGTTTTAAAATTCGAGAAATTCTGTTATTAAAAATAGAGGTCATATCATACTTTTATATCATGAGCAGATGAAATAAAGGTATTTTAAGTATTGGAAGACTTTTAACCAAAAAAAAAGTTTCAATGCCTGCTATGTTCTTTAGAGAAGATTTTTTTTAATTTGAAAAGAAATGAAAGTTTAATTTCGTTCACAATACCTGCCTAGAAGGAATCTAAGAGTTATCTGGAAATCTCCTCGTTGAATTGGGAGACTTCCTAGATTGCGGGGCGCTTAAGATACATATTTCACCAAGTTGACTCAATTAAAAAAAATTAAAATTTCAACCATAGAAGTACTTTTCTGCTAAAAGTTAAATATTAGAGAAATGAGTTGGAAAAAAAATAGCACTGTTCTTAACGAAATAAAGCACATTTTAGTGCATTTGAAGCGTCAACTGACAATATTTGCATAGTACGTACTCGTATACTACATACTCGTATATTATCATTAAAATTAAAGCATAGTGAAATATTAATTTTATGACACTTATTACCATGTTATCTTCAAATGTATAGACTTGTTTCTTTGTCAAAAACATATTTATCGTTCATATTCATAATAAAAATTGGAAAATAACCTAGTATTTACAGCCGCATATCGGTATACAATGAAGATTTGGATGAGTTTCTATTGCTTTTGCACAGCGAGGTAAAAGGTATCTTTTTAACGCAGCCACAATGCGGACGAATTCAAATTATATTCAGTTACTGAAGAAGAGGTTTATTGTCGTCATGTAAAGAAATTATAAAATCTACGCGTCTTTCTTTTCACAAGATGAAATCATAAAAGTAAAATGTGAATGAAACTGGATCCGAGAGTCTTGTAATTCTCTATCCTTATAAAATCCTGTCGGGACCATACGAATGGAACACATGTTATAAACGTATATTTATTATATTTCCAGTGCTTCCAGAAAAGTTTTGAACTTAGAATCTGAAGGACAGAATGCATAAATAAGATGTGTCGTAACAAAATGCTAGGATGTAGAATAATTTATTCCTCTCATTTAACATTTTTTAAAATTTATATCTGTGTTATTGGTTTGTAGGGAATAAAAAAATATAGTTTTCATAAAACTTATATTTGAGATGGAATTTTTTAAAATTTATTATAGGAGTAAGAATCAGAATAAAATATCTTTTATTATTCTACACATTTAGAGATTTATTCTTATATTGGTGTACGTGACATGGCTAAATTTTATGCTATGTCTATAATTTTCTGGAAAACTTAAGATCAAAGAAAATAAGAAATAGCAGACGAATTTTTTTTCGGGGGGGGGGGAAGAAACTGTGAACAAAAAGAGTTTTTTCAACTTGTATAAGGAATTTTTTCTTATAAATTAAGGTGACAATTGTACACTTGTAGTAGAAAATTATACATCATAAGCAGAAAAGTGTTCATAAAATTTTGAACGAAGTGAGGTACCGTGATAAGCAGTCAATGACAGATTTACTTAAATGAAACTTCTGGGTGAGAGATATCTTTGTGTTCTTCGGTACTATTTACGCTTCGTGTGTATGTTTTTATGGCAGAAAGTAAGTACTAATTCAATGTAGTATTTAGAAATGAGCGAAATATATATTCTAAGATAGCAAAAAGAGAAAAGGTATTTTAGTGCATGCTTTCAAAAAAAATTATTTTCTTCTGCAATTGTCTCGTATATCTATGAATCTAAGGTATATATATCTATGAATCTAAGGTATTTCATCTGTATCCATCTTTCGCGGAAAATAAAATCTATTTTCCTCTTACTTTTATTTTCTTTTCAATACACGAAGCTTTCAAGACAAAAAACACGAAGCTTTGTAAATACACTCTGAGGAAAAGTAATTTGATTCATCCTAAAAGTAATAATGATAAAGCCCGAGCACTATACGAACTTACTCTGGTCGACCTTTAATCTCATGTGAACAAAAATAGCTATCTTTGGTAGAAGGGAATAGAAAGATAGAAACGAAATAAATCAAAGGAGAAAAGTAAATATAACAAAATGAGCCAAAATTAAAATGTTGTTGCGTGTGTACGTGTTCGTGATCGATTGAATGCACAAATCGATAAGAAGTTAATAAAATTTATTCTTTTCACAAGAAATAAAATAAAATGCTGAAATATTTCCTCAGAGATATTCGTACAGTATCACAATATCTCAAACGTTAAACAGAACTCAATTCAAAACAAAGAAACTAGTAATTCAATCTCACAGCGAATTCTCTACAATCAATAACAGCATTAAGTAAACAAACAGTTCGCTTAAAGCAACAGCAACTGAGCTGCTGTGTTTTAATTCGGCTTTTATAAGCCTTTTAATTATTCACAGAACATTCTGATAAAATCTATAAATATCTCGAATTTTCTGGATGGCAAGAGCAATTACGAGTTATTTATTTATTAAATATTAAATGCATGCGCTCTTGTAGTTTTACTCTTCCGACGTGGCTTTCTCTTCAAATTCGTCTGTGTTGCACGGGAAAATAAAACAATTTTAATTACAATTCTAAATAAATAGCTAAATGAATAAAAAATTCGTAACATTGCCCCCTTCCTAAGGCCTGCACGTCACGGGCAGTATAATCTGTGGACAGGAAGCCAAACTTACAACTAAGGCATCAAAGCAATAATAAACATTACATTACAGTAACAAATTAAACAATAATTGCAGTAAGTAACTTTCAGCAAATCAAATGCTATCAAACACCAAATACAAATCAAATACTATTAAATATTAAATACAAAGCAAATGCTATCAGATACTAAATACAAATCAAATACTACCAAATTCTAAATTCAAAAAGGACAATGGTCTTATATTATTTCCATACTATTTATAATTATATACACTACTTAATATGGCCATAGTAAGGAACTAACTTGCTTTAATGAACAATTTAAGGCTTATAGTTCGATGACTCCGAATC
This sequence comes from Stegodyphus mimosarum, assembly GCA_000611955.2. Classification (NCBI taxonomy): domain Eukaryota; kingdom Metazoa; phylum Arthropoda; class Arachnida; order Araneae; family Eresidae; genus Stegodyphus; species Stegodyphus mimosarum. Next base: position 144,093 of record KK113790.1, read on the forward strand.
ACGACGTTGTTCAGCCTGTTTAGGGCTGTGTACGGACCATCTTAAGGTGGCTGTAGTTTCGGACAGAGTCCTTTTCGTCGAGTCGGATTCCACAACCACACCTTGTTTCCTTCGTTGAATCGATATCCAGTAGCTCTGGTGTCATATCGGGTCTTCAACTTCTCCGTCGCCAAGTTGACTCGCTCTCCTGGAAAGTTGTGCAAACTGGGCCTGGAGATTTTGAATGTATTACTCAGGCGATTAATGTGCATCCGGAGAGCGACGAAACAAAAGATCACATAGCAGACGAAGGTCACGAGCAAAGAGCATCTGAGATGGGGAATAAATAGCAGGTAGTCTCGTGGACAGCACTGCGGTAAGCAAGTAAAACAGTGGTAATTCTTCTCCCAGTCCTGTTGGTTTCTGGAAACTACTAACGAGAGATTATTAAGAAGGGTTAGGTTAAACCTCTCTACCAAGCCGTCCGACTGGGGATGTAAAGGCGTCGTTTGGGTTTTGCCAATGCCGAGTAGCTTGCAGAGTTCCTTGATTACAGCCGAGGTAAAATTCCTTCCCTGATCGGAATGTAACTGAAGAGAAACTCCGAACCTGGAAATCCACTACTGTATCATCATCTCTGCTACTGGGACAGCCTCTTCATCAGGAATAGGATACGCTTCAGGCCACTTGGTGAAGTAATCAATGACAACGAGGATGTATTTGTTGCCATCAGCAGTTCGTGGCAGAGACCCTAAGATGCCAAAGGCGATACATTCAAAAGGTGCTCCTACATTGTAACGTTGCAGCTTGCCCCGGCTGCGTTTCTTCGGTCCTTTCCGACTTGCACAGGCATTGCAAGATCGGCACCACTTTTGCACTTCATCCTTTGCATTATTCCAGTAGAAACGCTCCCGAATTCTCTGCAAGGTCTTCATTATTTCGAAGTGACTTCCCTAGGGCTGCCGTGTAGTTCTTTAAGGACATCTGGAATCCGGGATCTTGAAAGTATCAGTTGCCATCCAAAGTCTTCCCGTCATCCGATTCGAATTTCAAATAAAAGACGCCGTTTCGAATATGGAGTGAGTCCCAGAGAGCCCAGTATTCTTTTGTCGCGGGACTATAGCTCGAAATGTCCTGCCAAGTAAGTTTTCTGTTTGAAGACTTCATGAAATCATTTATGGATATGTCACAGTCTTCCAGCTAGTCTTTCCTGACTTTTTTTTCACTCCATGGGTCTAGATCAGCCGATGTTGATGTTGTAATTCGTCGTGTGACCGGATTAAGCGGCTTTTATTTAGCTTCGACCCTGGAACAATATCGCAGTTTTCTGGGCAAGGTCTTCTAGACAAGGCGTCAGCGTTTCCGTGCGATGATCCCTTCCGATGACGGATTGTGATGTCATATTCCTCGGCTCTCTGTATCCACCCTGCTATTTGACCCTCAGGATTCTTGAAATTTAAAAGCCAGGCCAATGATGCATGATCCGCGCGGAGCAGAAATTTTCTTCCGTATAGATAATGATGGAAACGTTCTACGGCTTTCAATATGGCGGGCAACTCTTTCCTCTTAATTCCCCTCCGGTTTAGACAGGCATTTGCTCCAGTAAGCCACTACACGTTCTTGGCCCTCTATTTCTTGAGACAAAACAGCGCCGACACTTTCATTACTCGCGTCCGTGTCGAGAATAAAGGGTCTGTCGAGCTGAGGATACGTCAGGATTGGAGCAGGTGTTAAAGCTTCCTTTAGGTTTTTAAATGCATCCTCACATTCTTTTGTCCACAAGAACTTTTGCTTGCTCTCTGTCAGCTTGTGAAGGGCTCTTGCGATGGAAGAAAGGTACTTCACGAATCTCCTAAAGTAGGTGCGAAGCTCTAGGAAGCTTCTCAGGCGATGGACATTTTCAGGAAGTTTCCAGTGTTTAACTGCTGACACGTTTTCAGGATCCGTGCGCACACCTTCAGCAGAGATGACATGTCCGAGATAAGTCACTTCCTGTCTGAATAATTTGCATTTAGCAGCACACAAATTTAGATTGACTTCATTCAGTTTCTGAAGCACCTTTCTAAGATTTTCTAGATGTTCTTCGAAACTCTTCCCAACAATGATGATGTCATCCAGGTATGTCAGACAGGCTTCGTACAAAAGACCTTTAGAGTTTCCATTAAGCGTTCGAATGTAGCCGGTGCATTACATAGTCCAAACGGTATCATCTTGTCCAGTAGTAAATGCCGTCTTTTCTCGGTCATCAGGATGTACACTCTTAGACAAAAAAACGACGCACCATGACACACCGAGAAGATATAAAGCAAATTGGACACAAATTGATAGGCATACAGGTTTCGACGGGAAATGCAAAATTTTTCATTTTTGCTGCCATTGAATGAACGGTTGTCGCTACAGCGCATCTGATCTGCGCAGCTGGCAGGATATTTAAGAGGAGAAATTACGATTCCAGGTCATAAATTCTTCACGAATTTCATTCCGTGTACTCTGGTAGACAGTAACTATGCCTCGCATACAAGTGCGCGAACGATATGCGCAGATATCAGAATCTGAGAGAAGTCGTGCAGTTCGGCTCAGAAGCCGGTTGGCCTTATCGGCGAATAGCTCGACATTTGAGCAGGAGCGATGCCACTATTAGACGATGTTGGCAGCAATGGGTGAACCATGGCCGCACACAGTGTCAAGAAGGAAGCGGTAGGCCTAGAGAATCGACAGAACGTGACGACCGAGCAATCGTCAGAGCACCACTCACAGCCCCAGATGCACTATTATCATCGATTGTACGTGCAACTAGTGCATCAGTGACAAGGACCATTCATAGACGGCTCACAAAAAGGGGGCTGAAGTCACGGCGCCCCTTGCTCCGACTACCATTGAACTCTGTACAACGTCAAGCCCGTTTGCAGTGGTATCGGGCTCATTCGCACTGGAATGTCACTGACTGGAGTAGAATAGTCTTCAGTGATGAGTCCCGCTTTGAACTGAGCCCGATGACCAGCGAAGGCGAGTCTGAAGACACCCCGGACAGCGATGTGATACCAACCTGTTTGTCTTCCGGCAGACAGGCCGGCAATCAGGAGTGATGGTTTGGGTGCTATTTCATTTCATAGTAGGACCCCTTTTGTTGACATCCGTCGCAACCTTACAGCACAGCGGTACTTCGACGAATTTCTAAGACCCGTTGTGTTGCCCTTCATGTCACGCCACCATTTGCTTACATTTCAGCAATGGCCGTTTTACATAATGGCGGCCCCACGCTGCACATGTTTCTACTGCTTGTCTTAGTGCTTGCCGAACATTACATTGGCCAGCAAGGTCGCCGGATCTCTCTCCTATTGAGCACGTTTGGAGCATAATTGGGAGGGCCCTCCAAGCAGCTCGGGATGTTGACTATCTAATGCGCCAGTTGGACAGAATTTGGCACGATATCCCACAGGAGAATATCCGTAACCTCTATCAATCGATACCAAGCCGAATAACTGCTTGCATAAAGGCCAGAGATGGTAAAACGTGTTACTGACTTTTTCACTTTGTGAAACTCTATCACTTCAATAAATCATCCAATTTTTCTCAAACTGTAATCATTTTTTTTTCTGTACATGTGCATCACTTCTACCGATTTTCGTCCCACTCGGATAATCACTTCTTGGTGCGTCGTTTTTTTTTGTCTAAGAGTGTATTCCTAGCTGCCAGTGCCCATTCTTTAAATCAAGTGTCGAGAACCACTTGCTTGCAGAAAAAGTGTCTAGAATGTTGTCAGTTCAAGAAAGAGGGTAACTGTCTTTCTTCTTAACCTCGTTCAGTCGTCCATAGTCAACGCAAAATCTTGTTCAACCGTCTTTCTTCTTCACGAGAACGAAGGGAGATGCCCATGGACTTGCTGAAGCTTCGATGACATGGCTTTCTTGCATGTCCTTTAATAGTGTTCGTATCTCCTCCTGTTTAGCAATCGGTAGACGAATTTGATGCTGCTTGCTCGGTGGATGATCACCGGTATCAATTCTATGTTGCGTCAAACTGGTTTGATGCACGTCAGAAGACGAGCGGGAGAAAACATCCTGAAGATCTTGAATGACACGTTCGGCAGTATTCCTCTCTTCATCGTATAGTTGCGCATTCTGCAATAACTCCGATGTAATGCTCTCTGAAGACACGGATTCTGGGATGTTACTGTTTCTTTCACGCTGGTTACTGGAGTACATGCTGCAACCAGTTCACTTCTCGTCTTCTCAGTTACATTGGCAACCCTCACCGGGATAACGGTTCTCGATAGTTCGACGAGTACTGAGGCTAATAGTACTCCTTTCGCGCTATTACAGTTCTTGGCATATTCCATGACGCTGTAGCGGAAATTTCTATTTTCGGCTATGGATCCAGAAAGTAAAATTTCTGTTCTTCTGGTATTGTGATAGCATCTTGAGCTATGATTTTATGGATAGATTTCACCCCTTCATCATTAATCCCGAATAAGGCTATGTCCTCAGAGGCAGAATGCAGTTCGTTATTCTTAGTTATTTATTTATAGTCTAAGAAAAAATTCTATTTTCATAGAAAGTCTAATCCGAGTATGCAAGGGTCTGTAATATCTGCCACATAGGTCGTGTGATGGTAGGCAGCACTTCCGAACGTGATGTTAACGTTTACTTTTTCGTCAATGTCGATCTTCTCGCCGGATACAGTCTAGAGCCGTGTTTCCCAATGCGGTGCCCATGCCCCACAAGGGGGCAATTTGATTGTAAAGGGGGCAATTCGAAAAAGGACTCGACACGAATTTAACCTTTTTGCTCTGGGCCATTTAAATGCAATGCTAAATTTCGGTGCCAAAATTGAAAGACAAAAAAGCAAATTCTTGAATAATTGCGACCAATAAATACTATAAATTCGTTTGACGAGACTAAAATATTAACTAGGTTTTTAGCGTCGTCAAGTTAACCTCCCTGCGGCAGACGTCAGGCTCCGCGTGGGCCCCCCGGACGCTTTAAAATATCGCTAAACAACGCAGTTGTTTGCATCTGAAGCAAAGAACTTCAATTTATGAAGAAGGTAAGCTGAGGCGACTGGTAAAGAATCTGTGGTCCGATGATGCCTAGCAAGAAAAGAAGCTCGCAGGGGCGCCACCCAACTCGGAAGCAGTTGAGTCAAACAAGTGGCGCTGTAAGCCAAGATCAGTTTCAAAGGTCAGCTGACCGACGCCAACTGAGTCTGAGAAGCATTTATTATCTTCACAGCCACTTGTGTATTTAGTCGTAGATTTCGTATTAATTTCAGCTTTTTTTTAAATTAATGTTATCATTTTTTACGGTGTTGAAGGGGTAAAGGAAGATTCTGCTTTTAATTTAAGTAAGTTATATTTCGTTCTTCTTTACTCTAACTTTTTCTGATATAACAGCCAAATTCATTTACTTCTGAATATTTCATTCGTAAAAATATCTTTATTTTTTCTACTTGTGATTCATTAACTGTTCGTGAACATAGCTAACATTTGAGGGGAGATATTGAATATCGTGTTTCATGCATACATTTTTCATAACTCTCTCATACCTTTTATTGATTCTTAAATTATAAAATATTAATTTTAAATACTATTCTGATTTATTTCAAATTTATTTCTTTCAATTACAGTTTTGTGTTAATAAATGCAATTTTTAATTTTTTTTGTATCTTTTTCAGCTAAGTTATTTATTTTTGTGTTATATTTCATACATAAGTTTGAAATTTTTATGATGTTTATGGTTTCAGTCTAATTAGAAGTTACAGTCTGATTAGAAGTTGATCAAACTTGTCAATAAACAAATATATACCTTAATTTATTTTATTACCGAAATATTTTGTTAATTTTAAATATTTTTTCTTAAATTGCTTTGAATTTTTTCTTGATATTTATGCCCTTAATTAGTACTTATACTATTGCTATCTTTAAATTCAAATTTTGTAAAAATTCTGTGAAAAGTAAAACAAATTATTATATGAAACTTTACCTGCATCAGCTTTGCACATATATTTGTGGATTGGAGTTTTTACTTGCTGGGTGGCTTTTCTTTAGTCGATGAATAAATATTTTTTATTTTTTATTTTTATTTTTATTTTCTTTCAGCCCATAGTAAAATGAGTGGTGCAAACAAGAAAAACGTTCGTCAATATTCGGAGGAATATTTAAAATTCGGGTTCATACTTGCTGTCCCCGATGAGCGGTTTCCTTTTTGTCTTTTATGCCAGCAATGCTTGACCAACGAATCAATGAAACGAGGTCGTCTTGAGGCGCATTTGAAGGCGAAAGATAAAGCTCATTAATTCAGATTTAGCTTAATTCATATTATTCATATATTCATATTATTCTTAATTCATAGCTTAATTCAGATTTAAATTGCTTTCAAACTTTAAAGGAAAATTTTGAAAAGAGGAAAAATTTACTGCCCACAATTCAATTCATAATCGTATTCTTGAGGCTAGTTATCAAATTTCTTTATTCATGGCTAAATCTGGAAAAAATCATACTATAGGAGAGAATTTAATAAAACCGTCAATATCCGCATTTCTTAAAACGGTTCTTGAAAAAGATGACAAAGATGTAAAAGCTATGCCACGCAGTAACAATACTGTTAGTAGAAGAATAGGACGAAATGAGTGAAGATATTGAAAAAAAACTTGTTGAAAAGTTGAAAACAAGAAAATTCTCAGTGCAAATGGATGAATCAACTTTGAAAGACAGTGAAGCAGTATTAATAACTTACATAAGATACACTGATAAAGAGCATTTTGCTGAAGAAATGTTGTTCTGTAAAAGATTAGAAAACACCACTACCTCCAAAGATATATATAATAAGCTAAAAGACTACTTAGATGTCAATAATATACCAATGAAAAATATAACATCTTGTGCTGCAGATGGTGCTCCTAATATGATGAGCAAGAAAATGGCTGCTTAAAATTGATGAAAGAGGAGAATCCAGAAATGGTTCTTGTGCATTGTGTTATTCATAGGGAAAACTTGATAGCTAAAAACATTCGCCTGTTCTAAATGAAGTAGTACATTCTGTAATAAAGTGTATCAATGCTATTAAAGCTAATGCCAAATGTGAGCGTCTCTTCAAGCTATTTTGTGAAGAACAAAATGCAGACCATGTGAAACTTTTAATTCATACTGAAGTAAGATGGCTCTTTAAAGGGAACTGCTTGAAAAGACTTATGAAACTGATTGATACTCTTAGTGATTTTTTAAGTGACAAACCTAAAATGAAGTATCTGTTAACAGTCGATGGTAAAGCATTTGGGAGTTATTTAGCCGATGTCTTTGAAAAACTAAATATATTAAATAAGCAACTTCAAGGAACAAATAAAACCATTGTTGATGCAAAAGCAAAGATATTTGGTTTCATTACCCTTATTGAGTTATGTCAGAAATATATTAACAACAAAAACTTTGAATAGTTTCATTGGCTCCAAAAATGTGAAGTAACTGATACCGCTTTACTTGTTATTGTCAATCATCTGAAAATTTTATCGCCTGATTTGAAAGAAAGATTTTCTGATTTAAAACAAATTGATTTTCCAACATGGATGATGCAGCCAATGTTAATGGATTTTTCTGATATATCAAATATGCAGTATCAAGAAGAACTCACAGAAATGCAAAATGATAAGTCAGTTAAAACTTTATTTAATATAAAAGAAGCGCTGGCATGGCTTTGTGAGGAAACATATATCAAATACCCAAATTTAACCAAATGTGCAAAGAAACTATTGTTACCGTTTCCATCTTCATATTTAGCTGAATGTGGATTTAGTGCTGTAAATGATTTACTGGTAAAAAAAAGAAATCGTCTGGATATAACAGAACGGGGAGACTTAAGACCAAACTGGAACCTAACATGAAATCTCTCTGCAGCAAGCATCAAGCACAAAGATCTCACTAAATTAAAATATTAATTTATTATAGAAAAATCTTTATTAAAATTATTTCGAATTTGAATTTTAGTTTTTCATTATATGTTTTGAAATTTTACTTACGTGTTTCGTTAACAATTTTCTAGTGATTTCTTCCTAAAGCCTATCATTTAAGTTTCTTAATTGAACAATTCAATTTCTTAGTATTAAAAATTATGTATATGTTACGTAGGGGGGCATAAGAATTTTAAAAGGGCTTAGGTGGGGCATGGCACAAAAAAAGTTGGGAAACACTGGTCTAGGTTCTGAGTTTTGGGTTTTGGAGAGTAGTGCTCTTTTATTTTCTGTCTGAGTTTATTGGTGCTCTCATATTCTGGGTGATTTGGGTCCGCTAGGTTTTCACCGTACATCGATCTAAAGATTGACAACACCTCATCTATGGTTGGTCCTTCATTCTTTGGTGTCGTTTCTGCTTGAGTTGAATTAGTGTTTTCTGTAGTCATCTGCGCTGAGACTAAATTCGGAAAAACATCTTTAAATTTATTCATGGTTTTACTATCTTGTTGCGATTGCTTGATACGTTTTTGCTGCTGCGAAGTATTATCTGGGTCGCTATCTTTTTTCCTGAGGAAATCTTTACAGCTGCGTTGCTGGCTAGTATTGGAGGTAGTTGAGTAATCTCAATCTATTTGGTTAACCCAAAATTTATCCGTTGGTTTTTTGCTGCAGACCATACTCGAGGAGAACGAGAAAAGTAACTTAACAAAAGTCAGGACGGAGTAAAAAATTTCTGAACCCGTCTCCTTGAGCTCAATGTTCAGATGGACAACAAGATAAAAACATTTTCTCTTAAAATCTCCCCTCTTTTATTATGATTTTTTATTATTGTTGTTATTATTATTATCATCGATCTTATTCATGAAACGTCTTTCACTGACTTGGTATCTTGTTTTTTTTTCTCCAACGTGTTCATTAAATGGATTACTTACTTTCTCGAAAAAAATAACAAAGATGATTAGGGTTTTGTTACGCATTATTTCCCTTCTCTGACTTAATCCGTTTATTATTATTATTATTATTATTTCCTTTTGTTATTGTTATAAATAATAATAGTTGGTGGTAGTAGTTATTTCTGGCTTTTTGACAAACTACCCAAAAAATTTAACTAACCAGCCTTTAGTTATTCTTACTGCACATAAGTGGCGCATTTAGTTCATATGTCCATCTCCGAGTTGCATATTATCAACTTCCCCTAAAAAACTGTGCTGATTTAGGTGACTAAGACACGGTGCAGGTGCCTGGGCAAAGCCCTACCCTGTGTGTAGCAGATGAAATGAATTTTGAGCATATCTTTTGGTGAGCATAGTATTAATTAAAGAATTTTGTAAATAAAGGCTATGCGATCAGTCAACAACCCCTGAAACTTAACTCTAGGGGGTGGAGCTCAGTGCTCTCTCTTTGCTAATTTATCTAAATCATATCTTAATAAATATTTATTTGTTTATTTTATTATTATGAGTCCAAAAGGGGCATATTGGTTTTTACTCTCCGTCTTATCTTGCAGGTTAAAAATGCTTATTAATTAATATAAATAAGCTTTACTAAAGAGGCTATCTTCTTCTCCCCTCTTGCTCGCTATTCCTTATATTGAGTAATTTTTCTTCTCTTTTCTTCTTTCTTTCTTTCCTCCAGCTATAAGCACTCCTTTATTACATCTTCAAGTGAATTAAATTCCATGGAAGCAGACACCAAAGCATGTTTGCATCATCCTGTGTAGAATAACGTAGTGAGAGTGCATAGCTTCTTGTACCATTATTTCTTACGAAGGAAATAAGATAATGACCGGTATTCTTGGATCGATTTAGTTTAATCTCTTCCTCTTTCTTTCCACCAAAAATTAGTGTTTGCTGCCACTGCCTTTAGGCGAAGATCCTATGCCTATGCTTTTGCAACAAGAACTTGGCTTGTTTGTAGAAATCCTATTCCCTTTCTGGATTTAATGTACAACTAACTAATATCATTATAATAAAAAGCTTTTTTTAGACTGACTTATAGGTTCTTGTGTGCTGCATCACAAAGCGCTGAAACAACTTCAACGATTCAGGAGCCAGTCATGTTATTTTAGCCTGGACGTCTTCAGATGATAAACGGCGATCCCAAAATGAAGTACATTTGTTACACTCATATTTACCCGTAAGGTTTTCTTTTATATTAACATTCCTTGGGGTTCTAGTAGTGCTCAAAATTATGCTTAATTCCCTTATTATAGTATATTTTCCATGGCGACGTTATTTATTTATGCGTGTATTGATATATGTATTTATACTATGCCAGTTTTATTTCATTAGGCTAGCTACTTAAATTGAACTTTACTTGTTACAAAATATAGTCTCCTTAATGTGAAAAATTATGCTAGGGTATCTTTTTTTGGTTCGTTCGGTACCTTTATTGCCGGGATGCCTTCACTTGAAAGGAAGCTTATCCGGCTCAATAATATCGCGCCCGTGCTGCGCCATGACTGTAGAAAACAGGACGTGTGGCGTAAAGGAGATCTGAATCACGTAGAGAGCAGGGGTGATTAAGACATCACAAGAAACAAGCCAGAACCGCGAAGGAGAGGCAGTTGAGCTATGACGTGTGTGTTGTTTGCGTAACTAGCAGGTTCGAGCGAGCCGATAAACATCATAAGTAAGAATAGATGGATTTATTCACAGTATGATACAATCATAACATTTTGAAGTAATACATGAGAGTGAATACAATCATACAAGCAAAGAAAAAATAATTAAACATAATACATAAAAACTAAGATAAAAATGAAATACAAGCAATATGTACAAAATTTATATACAAGACATAACTTGCGTGCAATATAATGGCTTACGTAGGAAAATTCTGATTTCGGGTGAGGTGAGCTGCATAAGAAGTTCCTTGTCATCTTCTAGAATTAAATATTGAAATGTATCAAAATGGGTGAGGTGCGGACAGTTTACCCCTGTCTTAAAGAAATTCTCATTCATTTTATTTAGATAAGTCTCGATAGTGTCAATTTTCAAATCTCTGTGCAAGGTCTGATTTGTGACATAAAAATGCGCATTCGTAATTAATCGCAGTACTTTATTCTAAATGACTTATAGTTTATAAAGGTTCTTATTAGTATATGTTGCCCAGGCAGGCGAGGCATATATAAAGATGGGTCGTATGACCGCCGTATAGATATGTCGCTTGATGTATAGGTCCAAGTTAGAGTATTTTCCCAGAAACGGGACAAGACTATTTATTACTCCGAAGGTCTTAGATTTGACTTTATTTACATTGTCGTTCCACTTTAAAGTGCTATTGAAAACTATTCCGAGATAGGTAGCCTTGGGAACAATAGGGACTTCCTCGTTAAAGAGACGAAGTTTTTCTTTACAGGTGCTTTGTGCGAACTTGCGGCGAATCAGTAGTAATTGCGATGTAGAGGTATTAATTTCAATTCTACAGAGTTTACACCAAACTTCAATTTGCGGCATTAAATCTTGCAGTTTACGGACAGCAATGTCAGCTCTTCTAGATTTCTTAGCAAGCGCCGTATCATCGGCATAGCAGCCGATAAAAGAGCTTTTATTTAATTCAATACACGGGAAGTCGGATACATAGAAAATATAAATTATGGGTCCTAAAATGGACCCCTGGGGCACATATGCACGTATTTCTCTGGTACTGGAGGTGTCTTTCCCGAGTGCAACGTAGAAATTCCGCTCCGTGATGAAGGAGTGTATCAGTTTTATCATTCTATTATCGAAGTTTAAAGAAATTAACTTATAAATAAGCCCCTCATGCCAGGCGCGGTCGAAAGCTTTCGCCACGTCTAGCATGAGTAAGGCAACACATTGTTTATTGTGAGTTGCGTCTCCGGCGAGTTCAGTCAGTCTAGCTAACTGTTTTACAGTAGACAGGTTTTTTCTGAAGCCGAATTGCTCCATTGGTAATTTATCATAATATGTCTTGATCCGGTTTAAGATGATTCTTTCATACAGTTTACCTAGGCCAGGCAGCAGGCTGATTAGCCTATAGCCCTCTGGTCTGATATGATCCTTCGATGGTTTGGGAATTAAAATGATTTTAGCTTTTTTCCAGCAGCTGGGAAAATACGCATGTTTCTAAACAGGCATTAATTATACCTGTTAACTTTGTAATGATATTAATAGTGAAGTTATCATGATCATGTTGGAAATACGGTCGTGACCGGGTGCTTTTCGTATTTTTAGTCTTTTAATAATGTCAATTATCTTCTGTGGATTAGTAAAATTCGTGGGAGTATTGATATGTGCAAGTTTGAGCCAGTCCTTAACATAATTCTGCACATATTCAACAAAGTTATAGTCACTTGGATATAAATTTGGCGTGAATTGATTTTCGATATGGTCAGCTAAGATTTCAGCTTTATCCTTATTTGATATGGCAATTTTATTTCCAGAGTAGACGGGTCTTTTGATATTAGGTTTTTGTTTTAATTTCCGAGTGAATGCCCAAAAGGAAGCACTAAGTTTCAGGATCTTTTCTTCCCAAAGGTCCCTTTTATGCTGAGTAATATTCTTTTTAATGATCTTATTTAGTTTGTTAATTTCCTTCTTCAGACTCGGGTCCCATGTTAAGTTCCAGCGCTTTCTGAGTCTATTTCTTTCCTTTATTTTGTCTCGAATTTGCTTAGGTAGTAAACCTGAATATTTTTCCGCAGGAACGCTACGGGTTGCAGCTGCGTACATATTAAGAATCTTGTTGGTGAGTGCATCTAAAGCTGTATAAATATCATTTGTACTTTTGAGTCTCATAGGAGATATATTACAGTTTGATAAACTGTATGTAAATTTTTTCCAGTCCGTAATTTTCTTACTGTCTTCTGTATCAATGTTTGTAATACCCATTGTAACAACGACCGGTATGTTAAGTCTTGAATGACCTCTAAGTACATAGGAATGGGAGTGGTTGACAGCACTAAGTCGAGAATATCACCTGTCCTGGGATTCATAGGAAGGTACGTATAATCCGTTGGTGCATGAAAATAAATAGGGTTGTTTATAAATTCTAAAAGTTTCTTTCCGTTTTTATTTGTGCGACGGCAGCTCCATTCCTGATGTTCAGCATTTATATCGCCTGCTAATATCACAGGCTTGTCAAGTGGTAGCAGTTCCGCAAGGATATCTATGTCAAGTGGACTCTTTGGAGGATTGTATATACTAGTAAAAAAGATGGTGCCGTATACTGGCAGGCTGACGGAGACCGTAATTGCGTCGTGTCCATTTCGGCGAAGTGTCGATATATGACAAGATTGTAAAGAAGATTTAACGTAAATAGTAGCCCCCCACCATGATGAGTAAGCCGGTCGCATCTGTAGCATCTAAAATTCGGAATATTTATAGATATACATGGCGACGCAAAAGTTTAGTTGATACATGCAATGCCAATTGAATATAAATGTAGAAAATTATTAACTTCAGTTATTTTATCTTGAACGCTATGTGCTTTCCAAACAACGAATTTTATTGGTGGCCTTTGTGGATTATGTTTCCCCATTATTGTCTATATTTGTAGCAAATTGGCTTGATTTGATATCTTTGATCTGCTGCGTTAGATGCAATCCCCCAGATTTTATAACATTCACGAGCTCAGCAAGGTCAGTAAAAACCTTCTTCGCTTCTGTTAATATTTCACTGTAAACTCCAGATTAAAGAGCCTGTGCGTAAGTCTTATTCTCAATTACCCGACTCAAGAAGGGTTTTGAATTATCAATTTTCTTTTTAGGAAAGTTCTCGCACCTCCTGAAACTGGCAGTGTGAGAATTTCCGCAGTTTATACAGACAGGCGTGAAGTTTTTGTGAGATTTTACTGGACAATCATTTCAAAAGTGTGCCTTTCCGCATTTCACGCATCGAGGGGTAAAATTACACCCTAATTGGGTATGATTAAACCCCTGACACCTGAAACACTGGAGAAAACCCTGCCTTCCTTCATATTCTCTTACTTTTATCCGCATATCGCAGAGATAACGCTCCGAATAAATCTTTTTAGATGCTTCTGTTTTCGGAAGTGTAACAATGAATAGTGGTAATGGCGTAACTTCTCCATTTCGTCGTCTGGTCATCTGTTTCACTTCCTCAATGTCGTAATCAAGTTCTATGAGTTTTTGTTTTATTTCATCAATATCTGCATCCTCATTAAATCCCCGGATGACAACCTTAAATTTTCTATCCTGAAGCAAGACGTAAGAGTAATGTTCCACATTAAATTCCTTTAATACTCGAATAATGCCCCTGTAATGATCCACATTTTGAGCAAAGACTTTCATTGTATTCTGAACTTTTTGAGCGTGAAAAATTAATTTTCTGTCATGAAACTGTTTCCTGATATCGTCCCACTTCATAGTGGACGCCTTGGGAGTTTTCGGCGGTATTGGTAGTTTTGTTCGTGAAAGTCTTTTTTGTTTGAGTGTTATCTGAATTTTCTGCGTTATTACCAACCTGGGAGTTATTCATGTGCTTTTCATCATTATCAATGTGTCATCAACAATCATGTGTATTTGTTTTATTAATTGTGTCTACGTTTTTATTCGCAGTAGGTCAATTTTCGACATGTGACAATTTAGTGATTGTCGTCTGTATGGGTTTGGGAGAACTAAGTTTAATTCTCTTAAGTGCATCTCTTCAATTTCTAGTGCGAACCGTTTGGTCGCCCCTGCGCATTGTATTTATGTCCTCGTCCGAGGAGGTACCTTTATCCAGTGTAATTTTGGTTTTCGATTACAGGATTGCGCGGTTTCCAGATTACAGGATTTTGGTTTCCAGAATTAGAGGACTGCGCGCCCTATCATTTTCATTAAATGAGGTGGTCACGATTTGGTCATTGACATTTACGACATCAGATTTTTTATTTAGCTTAGCATTTTGTGTAAATTCATGATTCCTAGTTTTTACCATGTCTAGCATGGAGCGTAGGAAATTAAACATTTTTTCCTCAATTTCTGAAAAACCATTAGTTTCGTGAATATTATTGAAGTCCTGTATTTGCAATGTGATCTCATTAACTAACCTCTCCATCGCTAAAAGAAAATCCAAAAATCCAGCGCCCGAAAAATTCAGAGTTCTGCGGTCCGGAACCTGACCCACACAACGATGTTCAGGCAGACAGATCGGTAGGCGGATACACGTAAGGCCTCTGACTTACACCTGAAGCATAAGCTTGGAGGGTAACTCGTCTGCGCATGCAACCAACAGCCAAAGTCAAAAAATACGCTAGCGCAACGCTAAAATAATATAAATATAATAAAAATAAAATAAAAACTAATTTACCATTCAATAAGCAATTATGATGGCTTCAGATATGGCAATCAGACGATAGAACGGCGAACCGAGCATGAAATATACGTAGCACGTGGTCGTGATCGTTCAAGAGTTAGTAATCCAGAACGTACTCCGCAGTGGCGAGAAGCAAGCTTCTCTCTCAAGATCCTCGCTCCAAATAATATGATGCTAGGGTATCTATATATTTCTAAACTAAGTTATTCATATATATATGTATATATGCACTACCCGCTATATCAATTTCACCTATTTATATGTATTTATTTACCATTTCTTATATTAACTTACCTTATTTTTGGCCTTTCCAACGATTATAGCTAGCTCAGTTACACTAAAATACTTAGCGTTACATTTGAAATCAGAGACACATACATTCCATTATCCATGAAGGCGCTGCGATGGAGGCAGAATCTTAGCAGAGCTCCTGTCTTATCAAAAGTTAGCTTTTCAACTAGACTTATATTGTTATTGAAACTGGACCCCAAATCTTTATTTCATATTTATTGTTTTCCCCATCATCACATCTATTCAGCTTTAGCAAACACACTCACTACACACCTAGGAGACACTATTTTTGTAAATGATCACAGTTTCCACCTCTTTTGACTACACTCATGGTTTCAATCTAATTTTAGGAAATTTTTTCCTTTCCTTTCTATAGGCCCATTTTTTTCCCTCCCTCTCTCTCTCTACTGCTTTTGGGCCATTTATTTTAATTTTATTTTGTTCCATCTCTTCTTCCTGGCTTTTTGAACTCGTATAAAATGTATGAAGTTCTTTTTTATTCTCCTCTGAAACACAAAATTGCCTCGCTTTCTATATATAACTTTCCTTCACACTTAAGTTTGATTTTTCGTCTATCCGGGCTAAAAGACTGAGAAAGCGCAAAACAAGACATCTGTCTTTTTTGTCTGTCTGTCTTAGTTGGTGATTTCTGTTTGTGTTACTTAAATCGATTATTTATTGTGCATAAGATATGGCTACTAAACATTATTTAAATCACAGTGATCGTAATGATTCAGAATCTTTTGAAGAGTCAGATGAAAAATCTTATCGTAAAACTCAATGGGTTAAATTAAATGTCGGTGGAACATATTTCTTAACTACTAAAACCACTCTTTGCCGTGACCCCAACTCGTTTTTATACCGGTTATGTCAGGAAGATCCGGACTTAAATTCCGATAAGGTAAAGCGAATAGTTTTTTAGCTTTAACAGTGCTTGAAGTACTTATACTCTGACTTAAATTGCTAGTGAAATATTTTAAAATTTATTCTGAACGGAGCCGTTTCTTACTAAAAATATGAAACCGAGAGGAGGTGGGCTAGTAGGAGTCAGTAATATATGGCAAGTTATCTTGTAGTTAAAAAGAAAATACGCAGTACAGCAAATGATTTTTGGATATTTATTCCATGTGATTTTTCTGTTACCAAAAACTGATTTATGAATTTTTTTAGAACGTGAAAAACTCGTGTCATTCAATTCATTATGGTGGCACACTCCAAGAAGTAATTATCATCAGTTGTATTTAATAAGCTTTTAACTAAGAAATAACAAAATGTGTATTACATATGAAAATGTGCAATTAATTATGCAATTTTTTTTTCCTAAGTTTTTTATGTTATAGGGTTAATTTTCCCTAAATAAGTTACTTGTAAAGGAATTAACATTTGAGTTTTCAGAATATTTTGTATCCATGTGCAAACCTTAATATTGATGTTTTACCCATATCAAAATGTAAAAAATCATAATTCCAATTTATTCCTTTTTGCCAGATAAGGAATTATTTCCATTTTAGGAAGATATTAAGTGCATTAATACTAATGCTGTTGTTATTAGATTAATAACAGAAACATGAATTTAAGTGTAAATTGTGCATTTGGTCGGTGTACTAGAATTTTGAATTGTCTAAAATTATTGATAAATTTGCTGTAGCAATTACTTTTCTGAATTTTTTGTAAATTGACAGTTTAATTTATCTAAGTCAAAATACTTTAATATAGTTAGTACATATTGTTGAAATTGACATAAATCAGAAATAAAATGTTAATAGTAATGTATCAGATTAATAAATGTGTGTATACAAATATACTAACCTGCTACCTAGTTCTGCCTACTTAAATTTCATATTGTCGTTGTCGGCAAAGGTAAAGTGGTGGTCTAAAGCAATTATTTTCAAATGTAATCTGCATTCATTTTGATTGTGGTTGCTAAAAAGTGTGAAATATTGAATGTTCATTTAATGTTTTCTAAAAAATTGGGAAAATGTGATCTTTGGCACTGTTGCTGATTTTGAAATCAGATTTCTTTTTTAAGCAATAATTTACCAATTAAATTTGAAAGATTTATTGGAATGGATATAAAATACCTTTCAATTATTTACTTTGCTGAGATTTTTAAGTTAAATACTTTTCGTTTTAGTGTGTATTTTATTGGCCTAATTTAGTGTCTTCAGATTGAATGAGAAATCTGGAGGTAAAAGTTTACAATTGGGTGCCCCTTGCTTTTTTGGCGATTTTTTTGACGCCAATATCGGCGCCATGGTAAAAGCTTAGAATACTTTGCGTAAACAAAATTGCGAAGGCGGAGCTAAGTGACGCCCAAAAGTGGGTGGGACTAAGCTTGTGACGTCACAATGTATTCTCTATAGATATAGAAATACGAAATACGTATAATAAATTGCTTTTATTTCAAATTACCATGATGCAGTAAATTAATTCTACCAATCATTAAAACGGTAAGCATCGTCGATGCCTCTCATACTTATATTTCAAACAGTTTCAGTTTTTTCAAAGATTTTTAAGCTTTAACATTTAAACAAAAAAAAAGTTTTTTTTTAAATTTAAATTCATATTATGGAACACTTTAATTTTATCATTTTTATAATTGATATTATTATTACTTACTGCTACGTGATGATGCAATCCCTTACATACTAATAAGCAGCCAATCTTCATTTTTTTCTAAAAATTTTAAACTTTACATTTATAAAAAAAGAAAAATATTTTTGTTCCATATCAAAATCATACACAGCTTTCATATCACTGTTTCTTAAATCCCTAAATCAAATCATATTTTCCGTAGGCATACTACATTTCAACAAACTAATAAATAAAAAAAATCTAATTTCTCACAATGAGATAAAATAAGATAAGAAAATAAATACTTCAAATTTCGAGCACTAAGCAATGCTTCACACACATATTATTAATTAACACACATATTATTAACACATATTATTACACAATTATTAATGAATTAATATTATCAAGTGCAATTACGATAGAAAACACTACATATTAAATGATAACGTAAAAGTTATTTATAGGGTCAAAGTTTACACTTTTGGTAGTGTAGGTACAGTAGATTGTTTGGTACAGTAGATTGTCGAATTATCGATATTCATCTTAAATCGAAAAACGTTATTAACATATCAAAACAAAACAATTTAAAATAAAATTTAAATACAAAAAACGTCTATAATATAATTTACAATTAAAACAGCAATGCACATTTAATACACAAATGATACATTAAACATTGCATATAAAATATGTTACGTTACCGCTCGGCATCACATACAACCTAGCTTTGCCCATGTGCGCACCGATCTGTATTCGCTCGAAAAACACCAAAGAATTGCAGAAACTCGGTGTCCATGTACACATCGATCTATTTTCACTTAAAAAAACATCAGAGAATTGCACAAACTCGGCATCGCGCACTGCCTTGACTTTGTCCATGTACACATCGATCTATTTTCACTTAAAAAAACATCAGAGAAATGCACAAACTCGGCATCGCGCACTGCCTTGTCTTTGCCCATGTACACGTCGTTCTATTTTCACTTAAAAAAACATCAGAGAATTGCACAAACTCGGCATCGCGCACTGCCTTGACATTGTCCATGTACACATCGATCTATTTTCAGTTAAAAAAACATCAGAGAATTGCACAAACTCGGCATCGCGCACTGCCTTGACTTTGCCCATGTACACATCGATCTGTTTTCACTTAAAAAAAATCAGAGAATTGCACAAACTCGGCATCGCGCACTGCCTTGACTTTGCCCATGTACACATCCATCTATTTCAATTAAAAAAAATTCCAGAATTGCACAAACTCGGCATCGCACAACCTTGGCTTTGTCCATGTGCACAGTGATCTCTTTTCACATAAAAAAAGACAGTTGAATAAACTTTTATCATAAAAAATATCTCCCGCAGTAACATTATAAACCTAACATTTCAACTCAGTTAAAATAGAATTTAACATTTCTTCAAAAATGAAGCTACAGTTTAACTACAACTTGCTTTTACAAACAGGCGTAGCCAAAATTACGTCATAAAACGCGAATTGAGCTAGATGATGTAGTTTACAATTCGTAAAAAACAGCCAAACAGCCAATCAACCACAGTCTTATTCGATTTCACATTCACCTCATTCATAATCAAATTCGTACCAGCTTCATACACCCATAGATACGAAAACATTAAAATCTCAATCATACTCATATTACTCTCTTCAAACCAGGTACCTTTCCTCACTGACCTCTTACAATGATGAGCATTCACACCTTTTTCACGACAAATCCATTCGTAGCCATCCGATCTATCCTTTCTATCGATCAAACGCATATCTTTCATACAAACAGGACAAACATAACGAGAACTAATCAAACTTTCATGCATACACCAATCAATAATAGCTCTCTTACCGTTTTTCTCCAATTAAAAAAAAAACGCATATTAATTTTCCCAGACATACTACTTTGCTGGATGACGGAGAACGATAGCGTAAAATATCAAGCGGGGAACTAAAAGTAAAATGAAATACTTACGCAGTTACAAAAACAAACAATATAATTTACATAAATTACTCCCGCTATCACAAAAATAACCAATAAAATTTACACTTAATTTTACATAAATTACTCACGTAATCACAAAAACAACCAATAAAATTTATATTTAAGAAAGTAACAACGATGACGTCATATAACGTTAAAACAGAGTAACGGTAACCCTAAAGTGACGGCAATGGAAGCAAACCAAGTTAAAACTATCATAATAACCAGAAAGGGCGTTTTATCCCCAAAAAATTAAACAAAATTCGTCGCCAATCAAAGGGGCACCCAATTCTACACTAGAGCCAATCTGGATTTAACAAAATTTATTGAAAGTCTCTAGCAGTTCCTTAATTCTCATATTCAACTGTATATTTATTAAATTTGTTAAGTTAATAATAAAGTAATCCTATTTAGGCGTAAAAATCAAATAATTTAGAAAAAACGTTATGGAATGAATATGAGATTATAGTTTTTCTCTCTTAAATCTCATTAGATAAAATTTGAAACGGTTTATTTTTCTATCCCATTAAAATATTTCATTGGATTATACTCTAGCTACAAAATGACCGTTTAAATGCATTGTCTTAAATGTATGTGCCTCTGTGGCTAGACTGCAGATTAGGGGCCAGTTGCCAGATGAAGCAAAATTGCGCCAAATCTGGTAACCTCTTGGCATCATGAAAATCGTTAGAGTTTAAGGTAACAGTTTGTGAAAAACAGAAAGAATTTTTGGAGACAGCTAGTCATGATGAGGATGACTAAAGTTCATATAACCGGGTCCAGAAGCCTTTAAACAAAATTGCCTTTACATAATACATGGCAATATTTTTTTAACTGAAACTGCGTAGCAACAGTTACAAAGATTAATGAGATTTTAAAAATATTTCATACAAACTCAAATGACAATGTATCAATCGAATCTGAAGATCATATTACATATATTTTTAACTTTCCCTGTATTGAATACATCAGGTGAAAGATCGTTTTTGGTGTTAAAACACATAAGAACTATTTACGAAACTCATCAAGTCAAACAACATTAACTTCTTTAGCAGTGCTATACATAGAACAAAATGCATTGTGCAATATTAATTATGAAGAAATAATACAAAAATTTGCAGAATTGAAAGCCAGAAGAAAGGATTTTTTAAAAATTAATTTCATAACCATTTTTTTAAAACTATGGTTTTGACATTTAATAGAATAAATTTTGTTTTCTTAATTTATGACATGCAAACCAAAAGGGTTAGAATGCGCTTTAGCCCACTGCTTGGCGGCGGTTGTTTTTGAATGAGGAATAAACGCGCCAACATGGGTAACTCCGTATATCCGCCAACATGGCTGACTGTTTGTACGTTGCCTACATTGTGCAATTCGCTGAAGTTTTTTTTAAGTTTAAAAGGAACGCTGTGCACATGGCATTTTCTTGTAATTTATTTTCGTTAGTTTAGCTTATTTTGTTCATTTGTGTACGTTGCCTACATTGTGCAATTCGCAGATTTTTTTTTAAGTTAAAACAGAACGGTGTGTACATGGTATCGTTTGTAATTTTAATGCCATTTTTAAAAAAATTCCTTCTTTCTTCGATGCCATTTTGGTTACGTTTTCGCGGAGCGTGTCGGGAAGGTTATGTAACGGCATAAAATGTGTAAGTATTACAACATAAAATGTAAATAATTAATTTAAACCTAACTGACAAATATTTTAATGATCATAATGTTCGTTTTGCATATTATTTTATTATCTTTTTGTGGCAACAGTTTCCATACTAATTTATGCTTTAGAATTCTATGTTTTGTTTACGATAGGTTTTCGCGGAGCTTGTCGGGAAGGTTGCAATTGCAAAGACGTTTCGCAGAAACGCGCCGAATTGGCGATTTTCAAAACATCACCAAGCAGTGGGCTAAAGTGCATTTTCACCACCAAAAGTTCCAATTCTGTTAATTGTATTGATATGTAATGAAATCCATGTTAATAATTATATTAACAATGGAAACTGTATTAAAGAAAAACTGACTATTTTTGTTAATTATTATTATATACCTATCATTGGCCCAAATGCGCTTTAGCCCACTGCTTGGCGGCGATTGTTTTTGAATGAGCAGTAAACGCGCCAACATAGGTAACTCCGTATATCCGCGAAGATGGCTGACTGGGTATTTTGAAGCTACGGAAACATGTAGTTTTCGCGCATGCGTATTTCCTATTTTATAAAGAACGGTTTTATTGGTAATGTGAGATGACGTAGCGGTTTATTCGAAATTCTTACGTGTTAATTTAAGTAGTTATTTCAGTTGTCGTTGTATTATTTGAATGCGGTGTTTTTGTGCTGAGTGTTTGCTATTTTCGTACCTTATATTTCGCTAAATACCGAGTCGGTATGGATTTAGCTGTGATGCTGAGAGAGGTGAGTGAATGTACATGTACATTTATTACTTTATTGGAAGTGCAAGTTGCTTAATTTTTATATTTTGTTGCCTTTTATTGAAATAATTTGGCTCAGCTGAAGAACAGAACGCTGGTATCGTTTGCAATTTATTTTATTTTGTTGATTTGTGCACATTGCCTACATTGTGCAATTCGCTGATGTTTTTTTTAAGTTAAAACGGAACGCTGTGCACATGGCATTTTCTTGTAATTTATTTTCGTTATTTTAGCTTATTTTGTTGATTTGTGTACGTTGCCTACATTGTGCAATTCGCTGAAGTTTTTTTTAAGTTTAAAAGGAACGCTGTGCACATGGCATTTTCTTGTAATTTATTTTCGTTATTTTAGCTTATTTTGTTCATTTGTGCACGTTGCGTACATTGTGCAATTCGCTGAAGTTTTTTTTAAGTTTAAAAGGAACGCTGTGCACATGGCATTTTCTTGTAATTTATTTTCGTTATTCTAGCTTATTTTGTTTATTTGTGTACGTTGCCTACATTGTGCAATTCTCAGATGTTTTTTTTAAGTTAAAACGGAACGGTGTGTACATGGTATCGTTTGTAATTTTAATGCCCTTTTAAAAAAAATTCCTTCTTTCTGGGATGCCATTTTGGTTACGTTTTCGCGGAGCGTGTCGGGAAGGTTATGTAACGGCATAAAATGTGTAAGTATTACAACATAAAATGTAAATAATTAATTTAAAGGTAACTCACAAATATTTTGATGATCGTAATGTTCGTTTTGCATATTATTTTATTATATTTTTGTGGCAACAGTTTCCATACTAATTTATGGTTTAGAATTCTATGTTTTGTTTACAATAGGTTTTCGCTGAGCGTGTCGGGAAGGTTGCAATTAATTGCAAAGACGTTTCGCAGAAACGCGCCGAATTGGCGATTTTCAAAACATCGCCAAGCAGTGGGCTAAAGCGCATTTTCACCCTATCATTTATTATTTTATTAGAAATTTCTCATAAAAATTACATAACATCTCGGGTGTGGGGGGCCTGGCAGAAAAAAAGTGTCTACTACCCTAAAATAAGTTAATCCATCCCTGATGACAACCATCGAAATATATGATAGCTCCTCTGCAGGCCACATCAGTGCATTTTTTGGAATGTTGTATAGTTTAATATAATAATCTAGTATTATAATAAATGTTCTGGTAATGTAATAAAACTAAATAAATCATTTCATCATATTTTAACTATGTTCTGTACTGCTTTTCGTGTGGTTTATCAGGGTAATGTTATCATCTTCTTGGGTTTGATTATGGTTCATGGGTGGTTTGCCACCTGTTGCAAGAATGTATGTATAAAAATGCTTATATGAATATAGGTAGTGTAAACCATGAATGCAAAATATTTGGTATCTTCAGGTACAAGATTGGTCTCCATGATTGTAAAAACATAAATGCCATAGGTCTCTAAGGAATGGAGAAATTCTCACGTCTTTGTTTGTGATAAGCCACCAACATTCTACTGCAAAATCCTCAAAAATTCGCATTGAGAGCCAGGTCTCTTGCCAGAGCTGTAGATCATTTTGTCGTACAAGAGGTTGTGCTGGGTGTACTGCATGAAGGTAGGTCTACTTCATACACCTATACTGATGGTTTTAGAATGAGTGATTTCACTAGCGCCGATGCAAGTGTTTATTGTAAGTAATTTTCTTTATATGCAGCCATTTGCCAATGTGCAGCTGCTCTAGATGGTGAAATTACAGCTATCCACCGAGCCCTGTTATAACTATGGACTTGTTTGGGGCATTTCTTAAATTCAGTCTTCTTATCAGATTCCAGAATCCCCGTGCTTCAAGCTATTGACTTACAGAGTGATTTTCTCTCCTCAATTTCGATTACTGTTTTGATCCTGTAACTGGCTCTGAAGTGATGACAAAGAGGTTGTACTTATAGATTCCTTCTCATTGTGGAGTTCAGGATAATGAGGCTGCTGATTTCCTGATTAAGAAGGGAGCTTCTGAAACATCACAATCTGGTCTTCTCTGCAACTGCATTAACTCAAATTAATAGGAAAGCCTATTTTAGCTATGCTTGTAGGTTTATTAAAGCCTTCATCCTGTGTTAAATTATCATGGGAACTGTCCGAAATATCATGTTGTTTTCTCTTTGTAGTGAAGTTATTTGAGTTACTAGCAGGGTTAGAAGAGGGGTTTTAGCACACTATGACATAAAATAATCACGCTTACCCTTTAGGTGCTCCATTTCGGTCTTCATGTCTCTAATTGCTTTCACCATGAGTGCTATGACCGGGGCAGAAGCAGGGTGACTGGCATCCATTTGCTGCTTGAGATAGCGGGTGTTCTCGATTCTTGCTTCTAATATAGGAGTTTGCTTTTGAAGGTCTGTCACCATTTGTTCATTGTCAGTGCCATCATTATTTGCAGATTGCCCTTTATCCATATCAGTCGTAGTATTCATAACAGTGTATCAGTCAACAGGCACACTCCAGTCTGAAAAATTCTTTATCACTGTTCGGCGTGGGATCATGCTTTTCCATGAGGAGCGTAGGAAAGAACGGCGATCCTGGCCGTACTCATGGCTGTTAATGCCAAGTCTTTTACAAATTCTTAAGAAAGTGGAGCTATTAGCAAGAAGATGAAAATCATTCAAATTCTTATCATATTAATTGTTTATGCTCAAAGCATGGTTTAGTCAAACTTATAATTAATTACAGTTAAGATAATGCAGTTTTGTTTTTTCAATTCTTTGAAAATGGATTCTTTTTCAGCCTTCAACCCCATTTTTTATTTTTTCCCTCAATTAGAACAACAAGCTACATTTTACCATGTCATTTAATCTAGTAGATTGATCATAGAGAAAATAGAGAAGAAATATTTGGCTAGGCAGGTATGTTTTTTTAATAGACATCTAAAGAGAAACTTGACTCTCTTTACACTGTGTACAAGAAATATAAAAAAATATTCATATAATCATGTTCTGCAATTAGAAAATGAATCTGAAATGCAACTGTTAGTATGGAACACCTTTAATGATTTTTGTGCTAACTTAGTGCATTTGATAGATAACTTCTGTTTCAAAAATTCACCAACATTAATATTTTATATGCTAGAAAATGCTGTGTAATTCATTTTTTAAAATGAAAAAATTGCATGTAATATTTATGCTTTGTATGATTTTTCTCATGTAACACAAATGCTAATCTTAAAACTTTAAAGTATGAATTGAATGCATGCATACATTTATTTATCTTGAATGGGAAAGAAATTATCTGTGTTTACAAGTACACTGCGCAAAAAAAGAAAAAGAGTGACAGTTCTATATCTCCCGTTCTACTGGGCTTATTGATGAAATTCAAATTGCGTTCTTCATGGCTCCAAAGTGTGACTTTGGATATATAGTAGATTTATATATAGCACTATTCTAACATAGGTATTTTGACAAAAAATCGGACTTTTCATGAAATAACATACCAATTTTTTCACATATTTCGATTCTACGACTCAAATTATGCCAAGATATTAAATTTTGTAAAATTTGGTGGGAAATTTACGGAGAAATTCAAAATTTTAACTTGGTGCATTTTTTTTTTTCAGTTTGCGCCAAGAATAGTTCACTTGGCGAACTTCTTAATATATGGCAACCTATTTTCCTTTCCCTTTTTACATGAGCCAGAGCGGGAAAATGTCGCAATCGTTCCCTACTTTCAATTAATTTTCTTTATGTTATATTTTTAATTATAATTGTTATTATTTTAAGGAATTTTTTTTTCCTTTTCAAATTTCATTTTAATTGTTTAAGTTGCATGATTTCTTTCAAAGAACTGTTTTAAAATTTTCTATTTACTCATTCAAACTGCGTAGTTTAAATAAAAGATGCATCATTTAGTTTTTTCAAATAGTTTTCGTTGTACTATATTTTTTAGTCATACTTATTATTTTAGGTCATTTTTAAATTTTCAGAATTTTATTCTAATTGTTCGTGCTGCATTGCCTCTTCAGGTAATTGTTTTAACATTTTCTATTTATTCATTCATATTACGCATTTTAAGTACAGGGGGATTATAATTGAAGTTTAAAAATGCTATAAAAAAGAACCACTGATTAAAATGACATCAAATTTGAAAGGAATGTTATTGAAGAAGGCGGAAAGCATATGGCAGAAGAAAATATTTAGTTTCAAATTTTAGCAACAGATGTCATTGTAAACAGCAGAATCACGACGAGAAATGAGAAGTGATTCGTAAAACAACAGCTGAGGTGTAAGTTATACATTTAAAGCACATTGGCAAATTAGAATTGTTAAGTAATTTTATTTGCATGACTGTACATATCATATCGAAAGGGACAAATCGGTTTCAAGAGTTTTGCGGCAACATACTGCATAAGAACCATTCATCAAAGAAGTTCAGAACTGTCACGAGACTGGCGCAGAACATGTTTAATATGGTGTCCACCGTTGTGTGCAACAAGTTGAAAGCGACAAACAGCATGTTCCACAACAGATCGCAGTGTCTCCGTTATTATGTTCAGAATGTGCTGTGAAATGCGTGCCTTTAATTCCGCTAAATCTGCAATTGAAGCACAGAACACGACATCCTTCAGATATCCCCACAGCCAAAAGTCACATGGAGTAAGATTAGGCGATTGGGATGGCCAGAAATGATGGCTGATAATTCGAGCATATCCAAAATGGTGGCTCAGCAACTGCTTCACGGGATGTGCAATGTGTGGAGGAGTGCCATTTTGCATAAAAATGATTTCATCCACACATCCACGCTGTTGCAGAGCTGGAATCACGTGGTTGCGCAAAAGAGATGCATACCTCTGACCAGTGATAGCTGCAGTAACAGGACCGGTAGCATCGGTCTGCTTGATAAAATATGGCTGTGGGATGAATGATGCTGGAAAGCTGCACCACACCGTGACCTTTTCAGAATGAAGTGGTACGGAGTGCGTTGCCAGTGGATTTTCTGTTGCCCATATTCAACAATTCTGGGTATTGACATACTCTGTCAGATGGAAATGGGCTTCATCTGTTCACAAAACTTTCCACTGCCATTCATTGTCCACTTCCATGCGAGCAAGGAATTCTGACGTAAACGTCTCCCTTGCTGCTAGGTCAGAAGAAAGCAACTCCTGCACATGGCCAATTTTGTACGTATAGCATTGCAAGATGTTTCGTGCAATTTTCAGCACCGTGCTCGTAGGCCTGTCCAATGTTCGTGTACTGCATGGTTGCAGACCACCGGCTGACCTCTCCTGTAATGTTGTGACCACTTCTTTAACTAATGTCGAATGCACTCGTTTTCTCCCTCTACTAGGTTGCACATTAAACGAACCTGTCATTTTGAATTTTTGCATCATTTTCTTTAGACTCACGACACTCATTGAACCAACGCCTTCTTTTATACCCTTCAGTGCCCTGAATTTTTGCAGAGCTACTCGTGCACAATCATCATTCTTGTAATACAGCTTTACCAGCAGAGCACGGTCCTGCAGTGAAACACCCATGGCGAACATCTGAGACGCGAAATGAGGAACAGCCTTGTACCTGCCTGTTTTATAACACTGAAATTTAACTAACATTTTAATTTACTTCCGGTTACAGCACCATCTGTTGCTAACTTTTTAAACAAAATTTTTTCTTCTGCCATATGCTTTCCGCCTTCTTCAATAACATTCCTTTCAAATTTGACGTCATTTTCACCAGTGGTTCTTTTTTTATAGCGTTTTGAAACTTAAACTTTAATTATATAATCACCCTGTAATAATTAATATAAAAATTTTCCAGAATTTGGTTTTATTTATTTGAATTGCTTTTTTTTTTTTTTTTTTTTTTTAAA